>CM019830.1:135913292-136093076 GCA_009763385.1 Coix lacryma-jobi var. lacryma-jobi | reverse complement strand
ACCATTCTTCTGTCCCCTTGCAATGGCTCTTCTTATTCGCCTCACCCTTGATTCTGTTTTTAGGGTGAGGCTTAAATTCGAACCAGCTCAAATTTCCTCTCCAGAAGGTTTGTCCAGGAAGTATAACACCGAAAAAGCTAAACAATCACATCAGCAGGAACGGACTCACCGTGCTATCATAGGTTAATGAAATTCTTGTAAACCCCTTTCTTCTGATCAAGTTCGCATTTGCTTGACACATCTTCTTCTTTTGCCAGCCACTCTTGCAGAGACTGACTGCTTAAAGGCAACAGTACTGTCAACCGAACGAACATCCACAAGAGCACGGGTAAAGCCGACCCTGATACCACCGATGGTCCAACAGGTCAGGCCGTCATCGAAGGTGCACGTTTCAACGCTCCAGATGGCCATACGGATCAGGCCATCATCCAAGGTGATCAGGCTGTCACCCAAGGCGTATATATCGCAAATGGTTGCAAGAATCAAGCTTCCACCCAAGGTGTGAATGCTAAGGTTCTTCCTTCCTCAAGCTAGCGGAGATGAATTCTTGATACAAGGAAGATCACCCCCTTCTCTATCAGTCACCTCGCAGATGCGCTTCCGGTCAACTTTGAAGTCTCTTCAATTCTTAATGGTTACGCCATCGTCCTTCGCTTAAATCGATCAAACCACTTCAAGAATAGTCTGTATTTTTTAGGACAGATCTTGTAACTGAATAAAGTCTGTTCTTCTTTCGAGCAGTATCCAACTGTATTCCCAAATCCTTTAGTAACCCTTCTTACAAAAGATTCCTTCGGAAGAACGTTTGCCGAATGTATGATGTCACCTTATCCGAATAAATCTCAATCTCGACATGTCATGTCACTCAGCATTGCATTTACTGCATTTCACCCTTCTCTCTCCGCGATAAACCTGCCATCTTGTAAAAATGCTAGATTCACCAAGGTCGTGAACATTTGAACTAAAGGCGATAAAAATATCGGCTATAACCCAAATCTTTGGAATATTTTTCTGCTAAAGGCGATGTCTTCACATCGGCTGTATAAAACATCCTTTGATTTACATAGCTTTATGCGTTCGGCTTTAACAAGTAGTGCCGAAGCTTCAACTAGCAGTCAACTCGAACGAACCAAAAATTTTTGTTACAGTCGAATCTCCTTTCTTGAGTATACATCTTTCGGCTAAAACAAAACCACTAATGATCCTTCCTTACAAAGCTCAAAATAAGGGCCGATCCTATTATAGGGCTTATCGGCCGTCACGTACAACTCGAAATAATTACCAAGTTGTAGAAGCACCTTCACTGTACGTCACCTCGCACGAACCTCTCGTGATTTTCCTTCAACTCCTAATAATGGAGAATTAAACATAACCTTTGAGACCCAAGCTTGAGCATATTGATCCAACTTCGGCTTCGTCATTAACACTTTATTCCTTGTCAGCCGATACGAAATTTTTGGCTTTAGCGTTTCTCCATTACCATCAATTAGACTTAAAAAATTACTCTGAGAGCCAATTATTTGAATCAGCTGTTGGTCTTCGTCGAGAACATTAATAGGACCTGCTTCCCAAGCTCTTCCAGAGAAACACTCGACACCATCATACTCCCAATAGATGGATTCTGCGTTAGTAACATTTACTGAGTCATCGGCATGGACAATCTCAACTTCATCCCCAATCCATTGGACAAGGAACCGATGCATAGTCGATGGTACACAGCAATTGGCGTGTATCCAGTCCCTTCCTAGCAATAAACTGTATGCCCCCTTGCCATCAATGACGAAGAAGGTGGTGATCAAGGTCTTAGAACCAATCATCAACTCGACGTGGACTGCTCCTCGTGTGTCAGAAGAATTGCCAGCAAAATCCCTCAGGACCATATCGGTTTTCAACAGGTCTTCATTTGTCAGCCCGAGCTTCCTAAAAGTAGTGTATGGCATGATATTGATAGCAGCCCCTCCATCGATGAACATCTTGGTTAATGGTTTGCCATTGACATACCCTCTCATGTATAATGGCTTGAAGTGTCGGTGGTTAATTGGCTTGTCAAAAACTGCCTCCTCAGCCAAAACAAGATGAGCCAATAACTCCTGAAACTCACTATCATCAAAATCTGAATATGTCTCTTCTGGAATTTCTTGATTCTCAGGAGCTGCAAATTCTGACGGGAGAAAGAACACCATGCATGTATCAGCCGAACAATCACCTTCATTCGGCTTCTCTTTTGGATGCCATACTCGTTTCGTCCTGACGCCTGCTTGCTCCAACTCTCTGTTTCTCAGGCGCTGCACTCTCCTTTTCTGGCTCTTCCTTAGTCCTGGTGGACACCATTGTCCTTTCTGCCAAATGTACTCACGGTAATCTCTCTCTTCAGTGCGAGCCCAACTTCGATCGGCAAATATTTCCCGCCGATTTTCGGAGTTATTTATTTTTAAGCGCCGATCGTCCTCAGGGATTCTTGCCCCAAGCCTTTCATGGACAGAACGGCGGTTGACTCGAGATTGCCTGTACTCGGAGTACTGATTACTGCACTCAGGGCAGTTGTCCTTGACAGGCAACTTCAAGCCTTCGTTCCAGCAATATTGAAAGAACGAGCATTCCCAATGAGATTGTTCCTGCTTCTCCATATCTTCTCGTTCTTTTCGGTACACCACTTCCTCGTATCTTCTTTGCTCTTCTAGGAACCTTTGTTCTTCATAAAACCTCTGCTTCTGATATCGTTCCTGTTCCCGACGCCACTTGTTCAGCAAGATACGTGTTGTAACTCTGGGTCTGGAGGTTTCACCCATCTCAGCTCGGCTAGTCTGGAACCGAACCCTCTGTTGGAACTCTTTACTCGTAATCTGCCGATCGGGGTCAACAGTACCAGCTTCCTTGGTTTTGGTGGAAGTTAAAACCTTCATCTTGCTGTCACCTCCGGATTTGGCTATATTCACCATATTAACAGAGAAGGATACAGTATTCTGTCCAAAAGGATTACCGTCTATTTTCATTTTTCCATCAAACCTTAGGTGTCCGTCTTGGATGGCCTTCTGAATCCGCACTCTAAACACTCGACAATCATTTATGGAGTGGGATCTTGCATTGTGGAAGCCACAGTACTTTTCTTGTCACACCTTCAGGGAGCAACATAGGGTGGCCTTCCGGCAACTTGATGCGTCCTTCCTTCAGCAGGTACTCGAACAACTTATCGGATTTAGAAACATCAAAATCATAAGTACCTTTCTGTTGCCTTAACCATCTCTGGCTGACTTGGGTTGGATCTTTAGCCCAGATTATCTCCGCTGTAGCCACTTCGTCTTCATCGTTATAGTCATCTGCGTCTTCCAAGAAGGCCTGATACATCTCGGCAGCTACATCGCCCTTCTGGAACTGATTGCTCCTCTTGAAGCCCTGAGCCTGATTACTCATGATGGCCAACCTCTGTGACAGTTGTCCAAGATCCTCAAAGTCCATGCCGAACAGTTTTTCTTTGATGCTCGGCAACATGCCAGCTATGGCTATTCCTGGCAGTTGATCATCAGGTAAGTTCAGGGAATAGCAGAGATTTTCAGTCTCCCTGAACCGGCGCAAATATTCTTGCGGAGTCTCACTAGGTTTCATCCTTAAGCTCGTGAGGTCGACCAACTTCTTCTCACTGGTTCCTGTGAAGAAATATGAATGGAACTTTTGCTCCAGCTCTGCCCATGTATTGATGGAGTTCGCCGACAGAGAAGCAAACCAAGAGAAGGTTGGTCCTGTTAACGACAATGGAAAGTAGCGAATCCTCCAAGCTTCATCTGCTGATGCTTCACCAAGCTGCATCAGGTAGCGGCTGATATGCTCTCTGGTACTGGTATCATCTTGGCCCGAGAACTTGGTGAAGTCAGTGGGAGGCTTGACTCTCGGAGGAAGAGCTACCCGATTGTACCACTCTGGGTAAGGAGATTTGTACGTGTATGTCTGATTCTTTGGCTTCAGGCCGAACTGATTCTGCATCATATCAGCCATTTTATGCATGATGAGATCAACATTGGAAACAGGATTTGCTTGTGTTTGCCCCCCAGCATGCAACCCTGCTGAACTTCTGTAGCCCGGGTTTGGAAGAGCATTAATTGAATTATAATCCACAAATTCCTGATACCCATTTCCAAACGTATCTCTCTGTATCCTGTTCGCCACAGGAGACACTTTGGAGGCAGACTGCGGGACTCCCCCCGTTGTATCAAACTCGAGCTGGCCATAGGTCTGAGTAGGTTGCTGCGTCTCCGAAAGGACCATTGCTCCTGTACTTGGGCCAGCCCCACTGTTTTCATTGGCTCTTCGTCGTTGAGGTACTTGAAACAACAATGGTCCCCGTGCCGGACCGGCAGCTTCTTCAAAATACTTATCCGCATTTGGACCGAAGGTGTCGATCATGATGGCTCGAAAGGTATTTAAGAAAGCCGACTGATGATTCGTCACGGCTCTTGACACAACCTTATGCATTATTTCGGTCATCTTCTGAATGGCTTCCTCTTCACTAGCGGCATCAAATTGGTGATGAGGAACGATCTTCGGGAGCGCTTGCTTCGGATAGACTTTGCCGCTTTTATTCTTGGAGAAGGTCTCCAAATACATGCGCTGAAACTCATCACAAGCTCGTCGCACCAGATCTCTTGATTCTAGTGACAAATCGTCCATGGTCACCTCGAAGACTTGTTCTTCGTTTGACTCAGGCATCTTGAACTTGAAGTCGTCCCACCGGGCGTGCCAAAAAGTGTGTTGACACAAAACGTGTCATCCCGCGTCAGGCACACAGCAAGCCGAACGAAGGCTGGCTTAAATCGGGTGCCTGGAGTTTTCTGATTCCGGAAGCGTGCCAATCGGTTTGACCTGAAAACCAACAAGGGATAAAAAGTGTGAGAATACCTTGGAACGTGCCGGGTGTAACCAGACAGTTCCATATGTACGGCTTTTGAAGCCAATCACGAGGGCACACAGCTATGAAAGCTGTTTGTCGAAACAAGTTGTAATGTCATTCGGCAAGCATAAGGATAAATTATAAATGTTTTGAATGCCGAACACATTGAGTAGCAACAAGATATAAAGGGCAACTCGCAAATATAAATCCATCCAGACAACATATGCATAGGCCAATCCAACCGATCTGCCGCACGTCCAGCTTTTCATAAACCCGTCAGGTATAAATTCAAGCAAAGCTAATCCACCGCATGATACCACTTGCTACGAATCTACACCACTCCTTATAATTAGATTATCCACCGCATGATACGATCTAATTATAAGGAGCTAAAAGCATATGTATATCTGAATAGATCTATATGTGCTCATTACTCGTGTAAGCTTAACCAGAATCGGCAAAATAGCCGAACTGGGGTCCATGAAGAAGAAACATGCAAGCAAAGCATGATTAAACCAATCTAAAACTTGCGCCTGCCGCACGACACCCCCGTCCTATCAAAGCCTAAACATGATCAGCATCATGAACCCCCCGCAACACGTAACAATCCAGATTGAAAGTCAATTCGGCTGTCACGATCTTATGATTAACAAAACATAAGCAAACTCATGCAGCAAGGCCGAACGAGAATCAATCTAGATTGGGCAGAAAGTGTTGTACGAATTAAGTAAATAAGACACGCAACACATGATAACTTGATGAATCTATTAGATCTGCCAAATCTAACAGAGCCGATAACTATTTTTACTCATGACTCAATCCGCCGCACGATACAAGGCATAAGCAAAAACTTCCCGTCATAAGCTTAAATCCGCCGCACGATACTAAGCTTAACGTACGAGACTACTTGCACCATATCTAAATCCGCCGCACGATACTAGACATGATAACAAGGTTGCCGGTACTTACGGAGGTCGACGGATCGATGATTCCTCTCGAAGAACTCGACGACACGGCTAAGGACTCGAAATAGGTGGCGCTGAGGCCGGTTTGTATTGATGTGGTTGTGAACATTTTTACAATGGTCGAGGGTTTATATTTATACCCTTGCGAAACACACGAATCCTAAACGATTATGATTTACAAAGAGATACGGAAGAATATAAACTCCATATTATTCGTGCTTTCCATCACCATGTGCCTTCCCGTGCAAGCCAACTTTAGTCGTTATACGCATTACCCGAATAGCATCGTGACTCCATGGAATAGCCGACCGCACGGATGAACACCGGAACCTCCAAGAGTCAAACAGCCGTTGATCGCTTGCCGAATCTTTCTCCTTCTGTAGGCTGGGCCCGTCTGCCATACTCTCACTTGTACGAAAATCCGTTGTTAACAGTAGTACTTCAATTCCTTACCAAAGCATTTTTATTTATATGAAGTAGTTTTATGTTACTAAGTCAATGGAGAAAAATACTATACTCTTAGATCAAGACATTTAATCTTTTTAAACTTTGTCACTCTTGCTGGTATATTGTAATTAGAGGGACCATGGGCTATCTATTTTCTCTTTTTCATATTTTTATCATAGTACTTTTTCTTTTTTCTATTTTTCTTTCTGAGGTATGTCGGACACTTGTCCATTTTTCTTTCCTCATATTTCATATTTTTGCATAGCCCATGCCTCTAATACAATACTACTTCGGAAGAGTGAATCTTTCTTGTATTTGTAAGGATCTCGATCTTCAGAGCATAATAAATTTCTCAACAAAGAACTCAGTATTTAAGTAAACAATAATTGATTGATGTCTTGGCAGGTAACTTATTTACTACAGAGGAGAAGTATTGCTAATCCTTTTAACTTTGCAAGTAAAATTCTCCAATGCTCATACTTTAAGAATTGAGTTCTCATTATTCTTCTATCATATTCCACAACAACTCTTAGATAGTATGGGTTCCTTCAAATATCAGAACAAGTCTTTTAGAAAAGATGTTTTATGGGATTTGTGAACATGTCAAATTAATCTTTTCTTTAAAGTTTAGGAATTGTAAGAATATGATTTTAATTTGAACAGAAGTTTAAATATCGAAAAATGGGGTGTAATAATTACGTACCGAACCGTGGACGAAGGAGAAGGCAAGGGGGGTCCACCCCCGACCGACCGGTGGGTCCTACCAACCGGCCGGTTGGGCTTAGAGCCCAACCGCGGCCCACTTCGTGGTGCGTGATCCTGGTAACGATGTCTTCTGTTTTGTGCAATTTTCGCGATAGTTTCTTCGGTAATTCTGTCGACATCTTCTCCCCCCCACTTATTTTCTGTTTTCTGTTAATCACAACGTGTGGAGACAAGACATATATCCAAAATAGCAATATAAAAGATAACTCACACTTTATTGATATTCAAGGCACTTTTATTACACACTGAATTTAACTAAACAAAACTCATAACGAAACTAGATTTAAACACAAGACTCTGCAAACACGAGTGCCTTATAAAACTACTGATAAACTATCTCTCACTTCTCTACTTCGAGCAGATCTGTTAGCATAGTGGCTACACTAACGACCTTAGCCTTTAAGCTAATGTGTTTAGTTACATATTCATGCATCGTACTGGCCATCCTTTTCGTAGTCTTGGCTAGCGAGGCGTATCTCTGTTTGAGCTCTAGATTATCTCTCTCAAGATCTTCAATTCTGTCCCCGAGGCGATCTAGCTGGGTAGTCCTCTTGTGCTTGGCCGCGATATTAGGAGTGGTGGGTGCCCTGGTTGCAGGTGGAGTAACCTTGATCTGCTCAGGGTGACCACGGACTCCCTCGAAGCGCGGGCGCGGATTTTCAGATGTGTATCTAACGACAGTGGGTTCTCCAAGCTTGTTCGTCTTCAGCCCGGCAAGTGTCTCATTGGGCCGGGGAGGAAAGAGCGGGATCTCTTTGGTGACGGAGAAAGTTGGAAGTCTTCTTGCCGGCACCGCTTGAGCATAGAAAGCTTGTTGCCGATGCGACGAGGCTTCTTCAGGCGGGATGGTGTCAATAGGTGTAGGCGAATCGACAAGGGCGACTTCCTTAGATGGTGTTACGGCGAGGTCCTTCGGCGTGGTGACGACAAGAGCCATCGAGTTGTCCGCGGGCTCGTTGAGGTCGAACCTTGGATAGGAGGCCATTGGTGCTGGTGGGAGGAGAGCTCTGTTGCTGCTGGTTTTCTGGGAGAGGCTTGAATGAATCTAGAGGCAGGCCTGGGGCTGGTTTTATAGCTGAGGGGGATCGAATGATAGGCATGATAGGTTCGTTACGAGGGTTATCGATTCTACGGATCAGGTTACCGAAATGGGTACGATAGAGAGTCGGGACACGTAACGAAAGAAGGCAGAGGGCGAGAGGCCACCAGGGCAGACCGGTCGGTCTCCGTAGGAGACCGGTCGGTCCCCCCTGCGGGGTCTCACGGGCCCGTCGCTCGTGGTGTCTTTAAACATGATCCTAAGCGCCAAAAATAAATTCCGATGTGCAAACTTATCGGAAAAAATGACGATGGTGTAAATCTATGGGATAATGAAGAATTGGATAACATCCAACTCTTCAGGACTCTTTTTAGGTTCTAGAAAAATCTTAAGACGTTGCCCATTTACCTTGAATAACGTACCTTCGTCATTTTGAAGTGTAATGGCTCCATGTGATGAAGTGGCTACCACCGTGAATGGTCCTTCCCATTTGCTTCGTAGTTTTCCATGCCCAAACAATTTAACCCTGGAATTAAAAAGTAATACCTTATCTCCAGGAGTGAAGCTCTTCTTCTTAATTCTCTTGTCATGCCACCTCTTTGTTCTCTCTTTGTAAATCTTTGCATTGTGATATGCTTTTTCGCGCCATTCATCTAGTTCAGAGAGTTGCATTTTCCTTTTGACTCCAGCAGCTTCTAAGTCCATGTTCCATCTTTTGATTGCCCAGTGAGCCTTGAATTCTAACTCTACTGGTAAGTGACAAGTCTTTCCGTAGATGAGTTGATATGGTGACATCCCTAATGGTGTTTTGTAGGCAGTACGGTAGGCCCACAGTGCTTCAGGTAGTCTATCTTTCCATTGTGTTCCATCTCGTTGACTGTTTTCTCGCAGAATATTCTTGATTTGCTTGTTCGATGTTTCTGCTTGGCCACTTGTCTGAGGATGATAAGGAGTGGCAACATTGTGATGGATCCCATGATTTGTTAGATATTTATGGAAGCCTTTATCAATGAAGTGAGTTCCTCCGTCACTAATTACCATCCTTGGCACTCCAAATCTTGGAAATATTATCTCCTCGAACATCCTCTGAGAGTTTCTTGCGTTAGCAGACTTGCATGGTACTGCTTCGACCCATTTTGAGACGTAGTCGACAGCAACTAGGATATACTCATGATTTCTTGATTTAGGGAATGGTCCCATGTAATCAATTCCCCAGACGTCGAAGAGCTCGATCTGAAGATTGTTAGTGAGTGGCATGGTATCTCTGGTGTTGATGTTGCCGTGCCTTTGACATGATCCACATCTTCGTATGAAATCTTTGGTGTCTTCGTACATGGTTGGCCAGAAAAATCCACTTTGCCAGATCTTTGCGTGTGTTCGGAATGCCCCATAGTGTCCTCCATATGGTGAAGGTGACAGCGTTCAACGATCTTTTCCTTCTCAGTTGGTACACATCTTCTGAGTAATCCATCAGAGCAAACTGAATAGATATGGATCATCCCATAGGTGGATTCTACTCTCATAGATCAGCTTCTTCTTATTTGCTCCTGGTGGTACATACCCTGCAACTATAAAATTGACAATATCTGCATACCAGGGTCAGATCTAGTGACTAGAAAAAAGCATGTCATCTCTGAGTGAGTCATTTATAGGCAATTCCTACGGATTTTCAAAGTACATTCTAGACAAGTGATCAGCAACAAGATTTTCTACTCCTTTCTTATCTTTTATTTCTAAGTCAACTCTTGGAGTAACAAAACCCATCTTATAAGCGTGCTTAGCATCTTTTTTAGTGAGCAGGTATTTAAGTGCAGCATGATCAGTAAAAACAATCACCTTTGATCCCACTAAATAAGATCTAAACTTGTCTATAGCAAAAACAACAGCCAGAAGTTCTTTTTCGGTAGTAGCATAATTAAGTTGAGGTCCAGTTAAAGTTTTGCTGGCATAAGCGACTGCATGATGCTTTTTATCCTTATATTGTCCTAGCACAGCTCCTACCGCAAAATCACTTGCATCACACATGATCTCAAAACGTAGAGACCAATCAGGAGGCTGAATGATAGGTGCAGAAGTGAGTGCTTTCTTAAGAGTGTAAAAAGATTCTCTAACATGCATCATCAAATTCAAAAGGAACATCTTTGGCCAAAAGATTTGTAAGTGGTCTTGCTATGTAAGAAAAATCTTTTTAAATCTACGGTAAAAACCACAGCATGGCCAAGAAAACTTTCGGATTCTTTAATATTAATCGGTGGAGGCAAACGTTCAATAACTTCAATTTTAGCTTTGTCTACCTCATTCCACATTCTGATACTAATGTCCTAGCACTATGCCTTCCTTAACCATAAAATGACATTTTTCCCAATTAGGACTAAGTGTTTTTCTTCACATCTTTGCAAAACCTTGTCTAGATTTTCAAGACAATCATCAAAAGTTTTTCCATAAACAGAAAAGTCATCCATGAAAACTTCCATGATTTCTTCATCAATCTATCAGAAAATATAGACAATCATACATCTTTGAAAAGAAGCAGGTGCATTACATAATCCAAAAGACATTCGGCGATAAGCATAAGTTCTATGGACATGTAAAAGTGGTTTTGCTTGATCATCTGGATGGATTGGGATTTGTGATACCCAGAATACCCATCAAGAAAAAAAAGAAAGAGTGATTGGCTACCCGTTCTAAACATTCATCTATGAAAGGTAGCGGAAAGTGATCTTTCTTAGTTCCCTGTTTAATTTTCTATAATCAATACACATTCTCCAACCAGTAACAGTTCTTTGTGAATTAATTCGTTCTTCTCATTCTTTACCACAGTCATGCCTCCTTTTTAGGCACAACTTGGACAAGGGCTTACCCACTCACTGTGTGGCACAGGATAAATGATCCCGCGTGCAAAAGTTTCAAAACTTCTTTCTTAACTACTCTCTCATCGCATGTTAAGCCTGCGTTGCGGCTCTCTAGATGGTGATATGTTTATCAGTAGGGATGCGATGGGTGCAGAAAGCGGGATTAAATACCCTTTAAGTCATGGATGAATAGCCAAAGTCTGATTTATGCTTTCTAAGACAGTGATCAACCTAGAAGTTTGTTCTTGAGTAAGATTATCATTTATGATTATAGGAGATTGTTGACGATAATTATAGCATAAAAATACATATCAAAATATCGTCAACAGGCTCGAAAATAGAGAAGAATGACATGACATAGACATGTTTTATCATAAAAGGTTCCACTTGTACTCTTAGTATTTGATTTGCAGGTATAACAGAATAAAAGGAAATGGACACCTGGACCCACCCGAGGGGGGTCGGCCGACCCCACCATGGAGCTCCCCGGGCTTGTGATGTGGCACTATCCAAGTGAAGCTTCACCAAGCTACTTTCCAATCAGATCAGAAATGTGTTTGCATTCAACGGTGAAAGATGAGCAGCACATGGACCCATGGGCCCACACAAGAAAGCAAATGTAACCAACATATGACACCATGCTCCATGACAGTGGGGACATCAGGGGACACAAGTTGGTGGGCGAGCCTGTCATAGGGGGGTCGGCCGACCCCCCCTTTGTGGGCCTGGCTACACTACTTCTGCACCAGATGACGTCAACACTTCTAGAAGCAAAGTGGTGGGCCCACCTGTCATTGGCTGGGGTCGGCCGATCCCGGGGTAAAACCCATCCAAAGTCGGTTGCTTGCACATGTTTCCACACGTGAAGAAATCAAGGCCATCCATCCAAGGCGGTTACAATGACGGTGGATCCAAGGGATGAGAGATGGGGAGCACGCGGATCGATGACGTGGCGCGGAGTAGCCCCTACTCCACTTCCCCTATAATAGAGGCTTCATCCACCCTCTCAGACTGGTTGATTAGAGGATCCACTTCATATAGATACAAGTGTTAGCCATCTAGTTGTAGTGTAGTCTAGTGTGGGAGTTAGAGTGAGTCGAGCAAGCTCGGGGTCTCCGGAGTCGTCTTCTGGGAATCTGGTATGCTCTTGTATCTTTCTCTTTTCCAGAATTATTTATAACATATATTCTTCTTCTGCATTTCAAAGTGTTATCCTTTGTGCAATATTATTCTGCAATAGTATTGTAGTGCTCTAGTGTCTTGTAGTAGTTACATACTAGATTGTGATCCTTACACAACATCTTGGTTGTTTATCATCGCCCGTAAACGGTGCTTTAGTTAATCGTATATTAGCTAGAGTAATAAGGATTAGCATAAGCGTGGTGCTTAGCCTAAGACTTAGATCTTTGGTTGCCGCTGGCTTGCACGGACAGGTGCTTAGGCCAAATATCCGCTTGAGTACTGGGTTAGGTGAACAACCTTCTATCGCTTTACTCTCTCGTTTATCCCTGGCAACCAAGGTGAAGGTAATCAATCCTAGTTGTATCTACTATCTGATTAATTAGGACACGGGAGTGGATTAAGAATTTCACACGAACCTTTCCCACTCGTTGTCCTCCCACCTAGCTATACTACACTAGTTACCTTTAGTTATCTCATTTGATTATCCTGAACCATCACCTTCCTTTACCCTTCGTTTATCACCCTCTACAATAGTTGTAGCTATTTTAAGATAGGATTTCCTTCTTATTAGTCTTTCTAGTCATCGCTTCCCTTGGGATAAAATAAATACGATACATTGGAATACTCCCGGGTGAAGTGCTGCACATCAGTATTTCTGTGCGCTTGCGGAACTATCCAATAGTCATTAGTTTTACCAACAAGCATTTCTGGCGCCGTTGCCGGGGATAGATTAAAACTCTGTTCTTAGTAGCGACGCTAAGAAATACCAACAAGCATTTCTGGCGCCGTTGCCGGGGAGGCATAGCCTAGAAATTTTTAATAAGAACGAATCCGAAATCTATCTTTAGTTTAGTATCGATTAGTTGTAGGGGGTTTACCCCTCTGCCTTTGCTTCTCTATATTGTGAAGCAAGGTAGTGTATGAGTGAGTACCAATTCAAGGCAACCACATTAGAAAATCCTGAGATTCCGCGAAGGAGAATTAGACGTCGTCTAGTGTCCCATCGGAGATTCAGCTCACACTTGGATTCACTCAAGGAAGGAGGCTCAGCACCATCATTCAAGCAGCCAATGGCTAACCCCTCAGTCTCTGACTTCTCATCTCCCTCAGTTGCCCGAATAACTTTAGGACCGAGAGTGGAGGTAGAAGAAGTAGACTTTGAGCTTAAGCCATCGCTGATCTCTATGGTGCAAGCCAGTACATTTAGTGGAAAGCCACATGAGGATGCAAATGCACATCTCCAGCACTTTCTAGAGTTGTGTGGCACCATTGCCATCAAAGGGTTCACAGCTGACGCCATCCGTCTTCGCTTATTCCCATTCTCTTTGATTGGGAAAGCAAAGCAATGGTTTTACGCTCAACCCGATGATGTTGACACCTGGCAAAGGTGTGCCAATGCATTTCTCACGAAATTCTTCCCAATGGGCAAGACATCTGCTCTACGGGCCAAGATTTCGAGCTTCCAACAGCAGGCAGACGAGACTATACCCGAAGCATGGGAACGTCTTCAAGAGTACATCCGAGAGTGTCCACATCATGGAATCAAGGAATGGCTCCTGATTCAAGGTTTCTATCATGGACTAACTCCAGTAGCCCGTAGTCACCTTGATGCCGCTGCAAGAGGATCGTTCACCTCCCTAAATATCACTCAAGCCAAGAATCTCATTGAGAACATAGTAACAAATCAAGGGTGGAGTGGAGAACGTCCTCAACCTAAGAAGAGAGGCATGAACACCATCGAAGAAGTGAATACCATCTCCAACAAGATGGAGCTCTTGATGAAGAAATTGGACGAACGAGCCAAGTTCAAGAAAGATCGAGAGGCCATCCAACAGTACGCCTCAGCACATGCATACAAATCAAATCAAGAGAGCGAGGTGCAAAATGTAAGCCATGAAGTTGTGTATGCCACCAACAACGGGCAACCTCAACAAGGAGGAACGACTTCGCGCTTCAAAGGCCAAGGTAACCCCAATTGGCCTTCACTTAAAGATCTTGTCATAAAGCAAGCTAAAATCAATGAAGAAATGAATAAAAGATTGCTAGCTAATGACAAGATTCTTGAGTCTTTAACTTCTAAAACTGATTCTCTTGCTTCTTCTGTCAAAGATCAATTGAACTTTAATAAAATATTAGAGTCTCAATTAGCAAATAGCTGCTACTATTCCATCTTCTGTAAATTCTTGCAACACCTCAAATGCGGTGACCACGAGAGGGGGTAAGACCACTCGTGATCCACCAAATCCTAATATAACAACAAGGAGGACTACAAGAAAAGACAAGGAAGATGAGGCAGAAGGAGAAGAAGAGGAACAACCATCCAAGGAAGATGACACCAAGTTTCATGGAAAGACGGCTCCACACGAGTTCTACGACACCAGTAGACTGCTGCCCTTTCCAAGGACGAGGAAACAAACAACCAACGAACAATTCGGCAAATTCGTCGAGGTAATTCGTCAGTTGTATGTCAATATTCCATTACTTGATGCAATGCAGGTTCCGACCTATGCCAAGTACCTAAGAGACATTCTCAACAACAAACGCCCGCTGCCTACAACTGAGGTAATTAAACTAACCGAAGAATGCAGCGCGGCTATATTAAACCAAGTGCCGGAAAAGAAGAAGGATCCTGGGTGTCCCACCATTGAATGCTCCATTGGAACACAACACTTCGAGCATGCACTATGCGACTTGGGAGCAAGTGTCAGTGTCATGCCAAAGGTAATTTTTGATAAACTAAGTCATGGTGTTTTGTCCCCTACATCAATATATTTGCAGTTAGCGGATCAATCAATTCGCCATCCGGCGGGGATAGCTGAGAATATTCCAGTCAAGATACGTGAATTCTTCATCCCCGTGGATTTTGTGGTACTGGACATGGAGGTAGACAAGAAGAATTCACTTATCCTCGGAAGACCATTTCTCAGCACCGCCAATGCACATATTGATGTTGGAGCCGGAGAAATTCAGTTCAATATTAATGGGACCCAAGAGAAATTCAACTTCAAACCCAAGCTTGCACAATGCTCACTAATCATGGCCGTGGATGTGGAGGTAGTCAGTCTCATGTATAGTAAAAAGAAGAAAGGCAATCCAAAACCACGAGCAAAAAGCAAGCAAATATGGAGGAAAAAAGTGACACAACCGGCAACACTTCCGAAGAAAATTCCTGCCCCGGTCCTAGGACCTGCTTCAGGAACCTGAGGAATTCACCCCTCCATCAAGGTAAGTACACTAACACTTAATTTAACTTTCATTTACTCCATTTTTTTCATTAATTCCTCACTACCTTTTTCTGTCGACTTTAGTTAAATTATAAAACTAACTTAATCATCTAGTTTAACACCACTGAAACTTGGACACCAGGTGGGCCCAAGGGGGGGTCGCCCGACCCCACCCTGGTGACCATCACCTGCCAACTTTTGTCTATGTTAAATCTATGCCATGCCATGATATGCTCCTTTCATTACATGGTCTATCACATAGCATGTCACTTAGCCTATTTGATCATTCAAATGAACTTAGCATGGCAATCTCTCAACCTCTTTTAGTCTTTTCCCAAAGCATATACATGTCTTAGTGCACCTAGATTATGGACAGCATCTCACAGGGGGGATGATGGGGTCGGCCGACCCCATGGTAGGCCCCACCTCATCTCACCTTCTAGCATGAGCTATCCAGATAAAGATGCAAGAATCAACAGACATATACTTGTCAACTTGCATTCTAGGACCTAGAATAATGAACCCTCTCTCATCTCTTGCTTGCTTAAATAACTTGATAAGAGGAGTGCACATACTCAATCATTCATGAGTAACCTGAGGAAGTAGGTAAGCCTCTCTTCCTAATTTCACTCATCTATCACTCCTTGCCAACCTTGGTTAAGACATTTGCTTAACTCCTTAACAAATCACCATTTGGACAATGCACCCCGTGAGCACACCAATGCACATCATGCCAACTAGCCAAGGTCATGTCTTGCTCCCTCCTTTTGTTCTTTCCTCCACCCATCACTCACTTCAAGAAAGAAGAGCAAGCATCCAAGGGGACATGTTCCTTTGCAAAGATGCTAGGCAAGGATTGACACCCACTAACTCAAGCTTGGCACATGCAAATGGGGGGGGGTACCCCGGGGTCGCCCGACCCCCTGTGCTGCACCCACAACTCTCTCTCCTCCCTCCTTTTTATTCACACACTCCTTCCTTTGTTCCTTCACCAGAGCCACCAGCAGAAAATTTTGACACTCTCGTTCGTTGCTTCAGCGATCAACACTCAACGAAATCAAGAGAGGTAATTGGCAGGTAAGAAGGGTTATCACTTACCACTAACCTCTCTTGCTCGATTAGTGTTCATCATTTTACCAGGCATGAAGAACCCACTCAAGTCCGCTGCAAGAAAATGCGTGCAGCTCTCAGCAGGAGCTCATCATCAAGACCTTCTCAAACCACCAGCTCCAGTGGGCAGTCGGTGCATGACACAGAGGACTCGCACCAACAACCCGACGAAGAGGCACAGCCCCTGAGGATTCAAGACCCAGGAACTGGGTTATGGCTAACCGCTCAAGAATTAGCCACTCTCAACTCCATCCGCAACCGCAACTTCGAGCACACCAAGGTATTCGATCCTGATCTCCTCTACTGCACAGGTATGGATGAGGAGTTCTCTGATGTTTTTACTGCAATAGGTTGGGGTAATTTCTGGGATTTTTCTCAGTATCCGGGTAGCAAGCTTCTCACTCTAGAGTTCATGAGCACCATGAAAAATAACTCAAAATACCATCTATTTTGGTTGCGCGGTAATGAATTTAATTTTAGTTGGGATCAATTTGCAACATGCCTGGGCTTTGTTAACTGTGCAACAAATATGAGCTAGCCACGCCAGACTTTGACAAATTAGAGTTTTGGTATAATATAACTGGGGATAACATAATTGGGAAAGCACAACCACACACAAGTCATATTTGTCACCCCACTTTAAGATTCATGCATAGTGGATAGGCATCACGTTGTTTCCTAGAGATGACATAAGAATTGTTAGGGAGATTGATGCTAGGATTCTATATGCCATGGTTAATCAAATTCGAATAGCTCCAATAAAAGCCATGGTACAACATTGGTTAAGTGCACCATCAAGATTAGGGTCTTTTGATTTCACATCCATAACACAAAACTTTGTAGTCATGCAAACATTCTTGATGGATTTAATGACTTCATAAGAACTCCTAGAATCATCTTAAGAAAGGAGCACTTCATCCAAGCACTTCTCATTGCTAGTGGTCCCAACAACACCATTGAATTCAAATTCCGCAACTCACAAACGAGACTTACTTTGCCATGTCCGGAATTAAAACTATATGGGGACCAACCGCTAATCCCTAACATCCCTGCAGTGGGAGGCCGTCAAAGTTTTTCAGGACCATACACACGTGGGAAGACTCAGGCAGCTCAACGCCAAGACTCTGATGATGACAGCGACTACGAGAGAGACGCCATGCACACTTCACAACCCGGAAGTAGACACAGGTCTGGGGTACAGAGTGCCCGAGTTTCTATGTCTTCTTCGCAGGAAACCAGGTCCCGCAGCGAGCGTCATGACATGGAGCTGCTTAATAACCAGTTCGGCATGCTGCGCACCAGCCATGAAGCCATACACAACACTGCAGTCCAAACCCAGCAGCAGCTCATGAGTCTCCAGGAAGCTAGTAGCCGAAACTGGGCCAACCTTTATGCACACCACAATATCCCCGTGCCACCATATATTCCCCAGTATCCACCATAGCATCCACATCCATACCCGCCTCCACAATATCCTCCACAGTATCCTCCACAATACCCGCCATACTATCCACCATATCCACCCCAATGAAAAAAAATCATAACAAAAAGACAAGCTTGGGGAGATTCTCTCCCCCACTAAGGTAAGTATTCTATCTTAGCATTTTTATTATTTCCTTTATCATAACTTAATAAATAATAAGAAAAAGCCAAAATATTTCCCATGCTTATTTATGTTTTCTCACATGTCATGCATGTCTACTTTTCTTGGAAATGATGAATAGTTGCTCTGCCAATATTTCCTTAGTACCCACTATACAGCTTGCTATTTTCTAAGTATGGATCACTTAGCTCACAAAAGACCACCATGAACTTGAACACTTTTGTGGGTAGCAAGTGCTAGAACTAAGTCTAAGTTGTTGTGAGACATGATATAGTGAGACAAGAGCTGCTATAATATTATTCTAAGCATGCATGATTACCGGAGAATTTATTCTTAAAATGATCAAAATCTTAATTGTTCCTCAATGGTGATAAATTCCTACCACAGCCATATATGCTTTACATGTTTACAACCTTCTACATAGGCTATTTGCTTTGTATTGAGTGTTGTCAAGTCTTGTTGACCCTTGTTAAGAGACTTTTCATGCCCCTAAGATCAAGATCACGTACACACCTCATATACATGCTGCTTCTACATTGGAAGTACGCAAAAACATGTCTTTCATTTCCACCAAATATTTGCTTCATACTCCAAGTGTTAGAAATCTCTCTCAATTATTTAGTAGATGAGACTCAAAAGGCTAGGCAAAATAAAAAAATAAAAAAAATAAAGATAAAAAAAGAGAGATGGACAAAAGTCCATGAAAAAAAGAAGAAAAGAAAATGCTAGCCATGTCTCATTAGAAAGAGAGAAAAAGAAAAAATAATAATAATATAGAGAGATAGATCTTAACAAATAAAGAAGCAATCTAGTCCACATATACACACACACACTTGCACATCTTGATCTGGGAGTATGACACTTCTCTTCAAGGATCTGAGCTTTGACTTCGCAACAAATGCAAGTAAGTACGCCATCTTCTTTCATCTCTACCTTGAGCTACACATAAGCCTGTTTAGAAGTACGATGAAATAAAGAAGGCAACACTTACCATATGCCTTGGTGAGGAATCATACACCCTTTGAGTGACTTGAGAGAACCATATGAGGAACATTAAGATTTCTTTTGAAAATATTGCAAAACCTCCGGTATGAAACTTGCAAAGAATGAGAAGGTAGTGCTCAAGTTTAACTGTTCTGTCGCTCAACTTCCCAAGACAAAGAAAAGGCCATAAGCCCCATGAAAGGCTAAGGTAATATGGGTGAGTTTTTTTAGCTAAATTTTCCATGCTTAAGAGAAATATCTTGTTGCATACTTGGTACTCTTGAAATATGAACATTGTAGCAACTCCTGATCCACCGAGACTAAGTTTGATTATTTGCTCGGGACGAGCAAAGGTTAAGCTTGGGGGATCTTGTTGACGATAATTATAGCATAAAAATACATATCAAAATATCGTCAACAGGCTCGAAAATAGAGAAGAATGACATGACATAGACATGTTTTATCAATAAAAGGTTCCACTTGTACTCTTAGTATTTGATTTGCAGGTATAACAGAATAAGAAGGAAATGGACACCTGGACCCACCCAAGGTGGGGTCGGCCGACCCCACCATGGGAGCTCCCGGGCTTGGTGATGTGGCACTATCCAAGTGAAGCTTCACCAAGCTACTTTCCACCATCAGATCAGAAATGTGTTTGCATTCAACGGTGAAAGATGAGAAGCACATGGACCCATGGGCCCACAGAAGAAAGCAAATGTAACCAACATATGACACCATGCTGCATGACATGTGGGGACATCAGGGGACACAAGTTGGTGGGGAGCCCTGTCATAGGGGGGTCCGCCGACCCCCCCTTTGTGGGCCCTGGCTACACTATTGCACCAGATGACGTCAGCACCTTCTAGAAGCAAAGTGGTGGGCCCACCTGTCATTGGCTGGGGTTGGCCGATCCCGGGGTAAAACCCATCCAAAGTCAGTTGCTTGCACATGTTTCACACGTGAAGAAATCAAGGCCATCCATCCAAGGCGGTTACAATGACGGTGGATCCAAGGGATGAGAGATGGGGAGCACGCGGATCGATGACGTGGCGCGGAGTAGCCCCTACTCCACCTTCCCCTATAAATAGAGGCTTCATCCACCCTCTCAAGACATGGTTCATTAGAGGATCCACTTCATATGAGATACAAGTGTTAGCCTTCTAGTTGTAGTGTAGTCTAGTGTGGGAGTTAGAGTGAGTCGAGCAAGCTCGGGGTCTCCGGAGTCGTCTTCTGGGAATCTGGTATTGCTCTTGTATCTTTCTTTCTTTCCAGAATTATTTATAATATATATTCTTCTTCTGCATTTCAAAGTGTTATCCTTTGTGCAATATTATTCTTGCAATAGTATTGTAGTGCTCTAGTTAGTCTTGTAGTAGTTACATACTAGATTGTGATCCTTACACAAACATCTTGGTTGTTTATCATCGCCCGTAAAACGGTGCTTTAGTTAATCGTATATTAGCTAGAGTAATAAGGATTAGCATAAGCGTGGTGCTTAGGCTAAGACTTATCTTTGGTTGCCGCTGGATTGCACGGACAGTAGGGGCGCATGGGCAAAAGGTGACAGATTTTGCCTGGCTACCTAGATCCCCTCACGTGAACTCAGCTAGTTTTTAAAAGGTAAGGCATCCATAAGCCAAATATCCGCTTGAGTACTGGGTTAGGTGAACAACCTTCTATCGCTTTACTCTCTCGTTTATCCCTGGCAACCAAGGTGAAGGTAATCAATCCTAGTTGTATCTACTATCTGATTAATTAGGACACGGGAGTGGATTAAGAATTTCACACGAACCTTTCCCACTCGTTGTCCTCCCACCTAGCTATACTACACTAGTTACCTTTAGTTATCTCATTTGATTATCCTGAACCATCACCTTCCTTTACCCTTCGTTTATCACCCTCTACAATAGTTGTAGCTATTTTAAGATAGGATTTCCTTCTTATTAGTCTTTCTAGTCATCGCTTCCCTTGGGATAAAATAAATACGATACCTTGGAATACTCCCGGGTGAAGTGCTGCATCGGTAATTTCTGTGCGCTTGCGGAACTATCCAATAGTCATTAGTTTTACCAACAAGCATTTCTGGCGCCGTTGCCGGGGATAGATTAAAACTCTGTTCTTAGTAGCGACGCTAAGAAATACAAACAAGCATTTCTGGCGCCGTTGCCGGGAGGCATAGCCTAGAAATTTTTAATAAGAACGAATCCGGAATCTATCTTTAGTTTAGTATCGATTAGTTGTAGGGGGTTTACCCCTCTGCCTTTGCTTCTCTATATTGTGAAGCAAGGTAGTGTATGAGTGAGTACCAATTCAAGGCAACCACATTAGAAAATCCTGAGATTCCGCGAAGGAGAATAGACGTCGTCTAGTGTCCCATTGGAGATTCAGCTCACACCTGGATTCACTCAAGGAAGGAGGCTCAGCACCATCATTCAAGCAGCCAATGGCTAACCCCTCAGTCTCTGACTTCTCATCTCCCTCAGTTGCCCGAATAACTTTAGGACCGAGAGTGGAGGTAGAAGAAGTAGACTTTGAGCTTAAGCCATCGCTGATCTCTATGGTGCAAGCCAGTACATTTAGTGGAAAGCCACATGAGGATGCAAATGCACATCTCCAGCACTTTCTAGAGTTGTGTGGCACCATTGCCATCAAAGAGCTCGTCGAGACGATCGAAACGGACATATCATTTGCTATATTCGGAGTCCCGGATGAAAAGATATTAATTTCGAAGCGAAATCTGCAAAGAAGGATCTAGAAGACACCAGAAGACACCACGAGGCGGGCCACCATGTGGGCCCACTGGGCCAGACCGACCGGCCTATTTCTACCCCATCGTCCCCCTCCCGGCACCCGGTTCGCCCGAGGACGGAAGCCTCGCGCGCTGGAAACGCATGGGGCGCCTTGGGCACCCCGCTAGCTATCCGCGACTGTGGCCAACCAGCGCGGACGCGCCGGCCTCCTCCGTTTTCGGCCGATTTTTCCGTTAACGCTAGTACACGGCCTATTTCTACCCCATCGTCCCCCTCCCGGCGCCCGGTTCGCCCCAAGGACGGAAGCCTCGCGCGCTGGAAACGCATGGGGCGTCTTGGGCACCCCGCTAGCTATCCGCGACTGTGGCCAAACCCTACGACTATGCTTTGTGATTCATTCATTGTCATTTCATGCAATAGTGGATGGTTAATTTTGAGCATTAGTGAGCATCAACAAGTTTCCCCAAGCTTAACCTTTGCTAGTCCCAAGCAAAGCCAATCTCAACAATGGATCAGGAGTTGCTGCAATATCTTCACTTACAACAAGTACACATGTATTGTTGACACTGGTTAACTATCATAATTAAGAGATAATAAATATGAAAAGGGCAAGAATATAATCACCAACAAAGATTTAGGGTTTCAACTGACAATATTCCATGAGTTTTGGTGAGTTATGATTCTGCAGGGACTAAACCAGGAAATCAGCATCGATAGCTTCCCATAGAAGGAAACCGACTGGAGATAACGCATGCGCCACGTCGGATACTTCTAGAAGACTCCAGAGGACGTAAGAGGACACCACGACGAAGGACACCACCAGGGGCCGACTGGTGGGACCGACCGGTCCCACCAGGAGACCGGCCAGTCGCCCCCTGGGCCCGCTGGGTTCCGTCTTCTACAAGCTACTTCCACCGCCTTTGAGGATCAATCTCAGCCCTACATATAGTCGGTTTGATCCAAGGGCCACGATTCATCGCCCAGGGCTATATAAACAGCCCCTGACCCCCTCTCCAAGAGCATCAGAGAATAGGGTTTCAGGCAATTCATTCATCAGGGTTAGACCAACCAGAAGGAGATCAATCGGAGGTTTTAGAACTACATCCACCTAGATTAGTAGATAGAATAGGATTAGAGGAGGCAAGCTTCGCTTGGATTCCTGATCTAGTCACGAGAAGGCTCGGTAAACCCAGATCTTCACTCTTGTATTAACATTATGGATCTATTTCATGATTGCTCTTCTAGTTCATCATTGTTCTTCATTGTTTATGTTCTAGTTCATCGTCTAGTTCATGTTCATCATCTAGTTCATAATCTTGTTCTAGTTCATGTTCTAGTTCGTACTTTAGTTCTTATCGATGATCTAATTCACCTTATTGTTCATTATTGTGTTCTAGATAGCAATACAATTGATATGATTAAGACATCAATGATTATATTCTTAGTTATATTGCTTATAGTTTACTTTGATTATATATTTGGCATAGATAGTTCATCTTTATGTTTATACTCATGTTCGTATAGCGCTCATCTTAAAGTACAACGGGTGGTGATGAATGCTGTGTAGACATGGTGTCTATACACTATTTATCTGCGAATACGTCCTATGTTCTGGATGGAGTGGTAGATCGCGGGTGTGGCAGACCTGTTGAGTCCTCTGTATTCCACCTCCTGAATATAGTGTTCGTATGGCTCAGTTAACTCATGGTTAAGGGTTACTATGCTTAACCCTTAGCTATGGAGTTGCCTCTTGATTATAATATGATGTGACCTAGCCAATGATTGCTAAATATAATTGCACTAATCAATGTATGCTATGACTTGTAACTAGAATAACTTAGGAATATTCCTTGTTTATACCTGTTCTAATCATCATCTACTAGGCAGTACTGTTCTAAGTTTATCCTTGGTTGATCTGATCTCTGTTATCCTTTATCAATTATCTATTATCATTTACTCTGTACCTGATTCCTGTCCATAGTAGTCAGTGTGATATCAGTCTTACTAAAGCGTGTGCCAAGACTAATGCTGTTAAGTTCTTTCAATACTATCATACTTGAATTGATTAGTCTCTAGGCTAAATATAAATAACGATACCTGAGACTAGCTTGGGTGAAATGCTCTACAACGGGTATGTTTATCTGTGCGCTTGCGGGTAAATATATATATATCTCTTAATCCAGTGCTCTGATATAATTACATTGCTAGCTTCATGTTGGGGATGACAACTTGATGTTAAGTGAAGTTAGTAGTGTCCCGTACACTCTTTTGTGCTTTCACTAGTTTATCATTTTATGTGGTTCGTTCTTAGTAGCGACGTTAAGAAATGTCAACAAGCATTTCTGGCGCCGTTGCCGGGGATAGATTATAACTCTCTTCTTAGAGTGAATCCATTAGTAGTGTCAACAAGCATTTCTGGCGCCGTTGCCGGGGACCACATCAATTCAACTAGGGTGGTACCTAGGGTTTTTCATTACAATCTTTATAAACATTGATAGGACATTGCATTAACAGCATTTAGAACGGTAGCTAGAACATATCATATCATTTACACATAGGTGATAATGCACTAATTACTTACTTTTATAGACTTACCCTGGCCTTGTTTATCTTTATTATTTTATGCAGGGTAATGTATGACTGGTTTCCAACTTCCGAACAACTACATTGAGGATCCTGAAGCTTTACTAAGGAAAACTAGACGCAAATTCAAGAGACCCTCAGTACCACTACCAGAAGTTAGCCAGATAAGAAGCCTGACACCAGTGTTAGACACCATGGCCGACAAATACACTCCGCGAGTTCTCTGCACCAACTACTGCCAACATCAGGACTGGACCAACAGTCATTGTAGGGGACAACGGATTTGAACTCAAGCCAGCTTTGATCACATGGTGCAAGCTAATCAGTTTTGCGGAAAGGCACATGAAGACGCAAGCGCTCATCTCCAACACTTTCTGGAGATTTGCAGTACTTTCACCATCAGAGGAGTCGAGAGGGACGCCATTCTACTTCGCTTATTCCCTTTCTCACTCTTGGGAAAAGCAAAACAATGGTTCTACGCCAACAAAGACAAAAACACCTCGTGGGCGATCTGTTCAACCGCCTTCCTAGCAAGTTCTTTCCAGGGGCAAGACGAATGCCCTCCGTGCCAAGATTTCAACTTTCCCACAACAACCATGAAGATCAATCCCAGAAGCTTGGGAACGCTTTCAAGACTACATATCAGAATGCCCTCACCATGGATGGAGAATGGCTACTCATGCAGACCTTCTACCATGGGCTCACTTCGAGTACCCGTGAAAATGTAGATGCCGCTGCTGGAGGATCATTCTTATCACTCAAAATCACCAATGCAACTACACTCATAGAGAAGATGCCTCGAACCAAGGATGGAATGAGGAGCGCTCTCAGCCACGCAAGAGGGGAGGAATACATCAACTAAAAGAAGTAGACATGTTGTCTGCTAAACTTGACCTACTCATGAAGAAGATCGATGAACACACTCCCAAGAGAGAAGACGTCAAGCAAATCTACAAATCTCGCATGACATGTGAAGAGTGTGGAAGCACTGGTCATTCAGGGAGCAACTGCCCTGAGATTCAAGAGGATGCAAAGTACATCAACAACAACACCAACTATCGTCCTCAACAAGCTCAAGGATGGAACCAGCAATCAAGGCCTAATTACTCAGGTAACTACTCAGGTAACTACCAGGTAATACTTTTAACCAACCACCTTTGAGAGCGATGATATCTAATCAAAATAAAATCATTGATAATTGTCTAAGAAGATAGCTTCCAATGAAAACTACTCGAAAATATTAATACTAGAATGGATAGCTTTACTTCTGCCATAAAGAATCAGCATAGCTTTAATAAAATGATAGAATCTCAGTTATCTCAGCTAGCAGCTTCAGTCCCTGTGACTGAAAACGGTAAGATTCCAGGAAGACCAAAAGAGCTAGAAACTGCAAATCTTGTAGACATCTTTGATGCAGGACACCTCATACCTAGACCTTCGAGGGAATGGATGGATGACTCCATTGCCCCAAAGAAAGAAGATCCAGGAAGACCTGTGATTCCAATTCATATTGGACCTCACAGTTTTGAAGAAGCAGTCTGTGACCTTGGAGCAAGCGTCAATATTATGACTAAGGTAATATATGAACAAATACATGGTGCACCTTTATTATATACAACCATGTGTTTGCAGCTTGCAGATCGGACACTGTGCTACCCATTGGGAATTCTAGAAGACATTTGTATACGAGTGGGACGCTCGTATGTGTGTGCAGACTTTATGATCGTTGAAACAGGTGGAGACAAAAGAGCACCCATCATTCTTGGACGCCCGTTCCTAAGCTGAACCAAAGCCATCATCTACACGGACAGCGCCAAGATCTGTTTCACAATCACAGGCAACAAAGAAAGATTCAGCTTCAAGAACCGTACACTTACTACCAAAGTCCACCCTCAGATGCCCTACGAAGACGTAAAAATCATATCATCAAAGAGGAAGAACAGGAACAGAAGAAGGAAGAACAAGACTACACAGCCACATCAAGAGACAGTATGGATGGTCAACTCTGCCCAAACAGAATACGACCACCTTCTTGTATCACCATTCCTCGCTAAGAGAGATGACCCAGGCGTACCCACCATCAATTGCAAGATCGAAGGAAGTACATTTCACAAGACGTTCTGCGACATCGGTTCAAGTGTCAATATAATGTCTAAGGTAACTTATGAACATCTATATAAAAATAGACCTATGTATTCGACATATGTGCAGCTGCAGATGGCGGACCAAACCTATCGATTCCCGGAGGGAGTAGTGAAGGACGTAATGATCCAAATTAAAGATCACTATGTTCCCACTGACTTCTTAGTGCTAGACATGGGAAAAGAAGATGACGTTCACATTATCCTAGGAAGACCCTTCCTCAACACTACTGGCGCCATCATCTACATGAGATCCGGAGAGATCCACTTCCAGTTCTCCAGAGAAAAGGTACGTTGTTACTTCAATAGTTATGCCACTAATGTACAGGGAAAGAAAAATCACTCAAGGAGGAGACGCCGCACATCCCAACACAATAAGAGACAACAAATCAAGGATGGATGGGCTGACTATGAAGGAGAAGCCACCAGAAGTGAAGATATCCCATTGGAAGAAACGAAGGACGAAGGAGTAAAGGAGACAAGTCCACCAGTCAAGCAAGTATGGAAAAAGAAAGAGAGTTCTACTGATATGCAATCATCAAGGTCCTCCTCAGGATCTGCTGATGCACCCAATGAAGAATAAAGAGCATACAAGAAGTCTTGTTCGATGGACTATAAACGTCGAATCCTCGCTCGAAGGTAACTCAGTATTTATCCATAAATCATTAGCATTAAATTTATCACTGCATAATTAGATAAAACATGATCATTTACTATTAGCATCATATTTACTTTTTAAAACAATTATTTTTGCATCAGAAAACAAAATAAAAATATGGAAACTCTAAGCCGCATGAGAGTATACACTTTCTGTGGAGGCATAAAATATATATATATATATAATATATAGATATGCATATTTACTTCTGCATTATATCCTGTAGCATTTTCTCTTGTATTATAAAAATATATAAAAACATAAAAATATTGAGAAGAGATCTTACTGAAATTCTGGACATCTAAAGCTTGAGTAGCCAACCGCTAATGCTTAATCTGTTCCACAAGTTTTTGCTGTCTATTTGAGTTTCATAGGATTTAAAAGACCAAGAAAAGCTGACGAACAAGTGAATGCTCCACCTACCGTTGGAGCACTGTCCCAACAAACATCTACATCAATCAAGCTTTAATAGAAGAAGGACATGTTCACTGCCAGTCTGTTACATTACAAGGTGACTACGTCAACATTCAGCTTGGGGGAAGGCACCCCCATGTATCCTTGTACGTTTTTCATAAATAAATTCAAAACACCAAAAATATGTGAGCACATGAAGGCTCACCCTAAAAAGAAAAAAGACAAAAATATGTGGGCACATGAAGGCTCACCTTTAAAACTGAAAAGAAACACTATAGAAATACTGCTGAACTCTGCTTAGTGGTGAAGAAAGAACATAGATAATCTTAAGAGCTTTAAGACAATCGGACAAATGGAGGAACATTTATCACTAACGCTTAATCAAGTTCCACTAGTTGTGTTGTCTATCTTTGAATTCAGCAGGAAGAGAAGAAGAGAAGGACTCAAGAAATCATTATCGGTCTACTCGACTTCTGGAGAAAAAGAATAAGTCAAGATTCAGCTTGGGAGAGAACACCCTCAGTTATCATGATAAGTATCACTACTTTCTATCTATTATTATTAGTTCAATCTAGTTAGATCAGGTTAATAAATAAATGTATAGAAATTCCTAAAAAGATAAATAACTATTACAAAAACTAAATAAAGATATATATATAATGAATAAGTGTCTAGGTGGATAAAAGATTAATTTTGCTCATAATAAAAATAATAAACAATTGCTCTGCCTTTTTAAAATACTTAATGTTTAAACCTGGATTTTTCTTGGGTTTTAGACAAAGTTTTTCTGAATAAATTCTGAACCTAAAACCTGTGGATGGCAAATGCTTGATGTAAAAGTCCAGATAATTGTGAGATATGATATAAAAGGGTTTGAGCTGCTGTTTATCTAATTCCTAGAGATACTAGAGTTCTAGAGATTTACGTTTTGAAAAGATTAAAAACACATGATGAGATCCTGTATGATATAACATGAATTCCTACCCAGAGCCATTAATATGATTTTAAGATAAGGCTACTTGCTTTATTCTAAGTTTTTAGTTATGGTTGAGAAATTTATCATACTCTAAAGATCAAGAATGTTTTATTAAAAGATTCACTCTTCCGAAGTAGTATTGTGCTAGAGGCATGGGCTATGCAAAAATATAAAAGGAGGAAATAAAAAGAGACAAGTGTCCGACTACCTCAAAGAAAAGAAAAAGAAAAGAATTATGATAAA
Organism: Coix lacryma-jobi var. lacryma-jobi; assembly: GCA_009763385.1. Lineage (NCBI taxonomy): Eukaryota > Viridiplantae > Streptophyta > Magnoliopsida > Poales > Poaceae > Coix > Coix lacryma-jobi. The sequence goes on along the minus strand of CM019830.1, from coordinate 136,064,258 downwards.
AGTATGAGAAAAAGAATGATAGCCCATGGTTCCTCTAATTACAATATGCCAGCAAGAGATGACAAATTTCAAATGTTCTAAAGTCTTGATCTATCAGTATGACATCTTTCTTCCTAAACTTTGAACTTTGACTTAGTAAGATCTGCTTTTCACTTCTTAAAACTCCAGATATATAGGAAGGAAAATTGCATCAGTGAGGAATCATAAAATATAAAAGAGAGATTTGAGAGCATCATACAAAGGAATCTCTGAGTTTTATTTTGAAAATAAATATATAAAAACTCCAGAATGAAGGTTGATCTAAGAGTTAGAGATACAGTGCTTAACTTGATTGTTCTATCTTTCAATTGTTTAAAGACGCGGGTAAAGGCAAAAGCTCCATGGTTAAAGGTAAGATGAGAAAGTTAGAATAATTAACTCTAAACCAAGGAAGATTTTTATGGAGGCATAGTAACAGTTTCAAATAAATATTTGCTAAGGGACTAGCAAAAGGTAAGCTTGGGGGAGTTGTTGACACTGGTTAACTATCATAATTAAGAGATAAATAAATATAAAAAGGGCAAGAATATAATCACCAACAAAGATTTAGGGTTTCAACTGACAATATTCCATGAGTTTTGGTGAGTTATGATTCTGCAGGGACTAAACCAGGAAATCAGCATCGATAGCTTCCCATAGAAGGAAACCGACGGGAGATAACGCATGCGCCACGTCGGGATACTTCTAGAAGACTCCAGAGGACATAAGAGGACACCACGACGAAGGACACCACCAGGGGCCAACTGGTGGGACCGACCGATCCCACCAGAAGACCGGCCGGTCGCCCCCTGGGCCCGCTGGGTTCCGTCTTCTGCAAGCTACTTCCACCGCCTTTGAGGATCAATCTCAGCCCTACATGAAGTCGGTTTGATCCAAGGGCCACGATTCATCGCCCAGGGCTATATAAACAGCCCCTGACCCCCCTCTCCAAGAGCATCAGAGAATAGGGTTTCAGGCAATTCATTCATCAGGGTTAGACCAACCAGAAGGAGATCAATCGGAGGATTTAGAACTACATCCTCCTAGATTAGTAGATAGAATAGGATTAGAGGAGGCAAGCTTCGCTTGGATTCCTGATCTAGTCACGAGAAGGCTCGGTAAACCCAAGATCTTCTCTCTTGTATTAACATTATGGATCTATTTCATGATTGCTCTTCTAGTTCATCATTGTTCTTCATTGTTTATGTTCTAGTTCATCGTCTAGTTCATGTTCATCATCTAGTTCATCATCTAGTTCATAATCTTGTTCTAGTTCATGTTCTAGTTCGTACTTTAGTTCTTATCGATGATCTAATTCACCTTATTGTTCATTATTGTGTTCTAGATAGCAATACAATTGATAAGATTAAGACATCAATGATTATATTCTTAGTTATAATGCTTATAGTTTACTTTGATTATATATTTGGCATAGATAGTTCATCTTTATGTTTATACTCATGTTCGTATAGCGCTCATCTTAAAGTACAACGGGTGGGTGATGAATGCTGTGTAGACGTGGTGTCTATACACTATTTATCTGCGAATACGTCCTATGTTCTAGATAGAGTGGTAGATCGCGGGTGTGACAGACCTGTTGAGTCCTCTGTATTCCACCTCCCGAATATAGTGTTCGGTATGGCTCAGTTAACTCATGGTTTAAGGGTTACTATGCTTAACACCTTAGCTATGGAGTTGCCTCTTGGTTATAAATATGATGTGACCTAGCCAATGATTGCTAAATATAATTGCACTAATCAATGTATGCTATGACTTGTAACTAGAATAACTTAGGAATATTGCTTGTTTATACCTGTTCTAATCATCATCTTACTAGGAAGTACTGTTCTAAGTTTATCCTTGGTTGATCTAATCTCTGTTATCCTTTATCAATTATCTATTATATCATTTACTCTGTACCTGATTCCTGTCCATAGTAGTCAGTGTGTTATCAGTCTTACTAAAGCGTGTGCCAAGACTAATGTTGTTAAGTTCTTTCAATACTGTCTCTAGGCTAAATATAAATAACGATACCTGAGACTAGCTTGGGTGAAATGCTCTACAACGGGTATGTTTATCTGTGCGCTTGCGGGTAAATATATATATCTCTTAATCCAGTGCTCTGATATAATTACATTGCTAGCTTCATGTTGGGGATGACAACTTGACGTTAAGTGAAGTTAGTAGTGTCCCGTACACTCTTTTGTGCTTTCAGTAGTTTATCATTTTATGTGGTTCGTTCTTAGTAGCAATGTTAAGAAATGTCAACAAGCATTTCTGGCGCCGTTGCCGGGGATAGATTATAACTCTCTTCTTAGAGTGAATCCATTAAGGAGTGTCAACATGTATTCAAACAAAAGTTCTCATAAAGAAATCATATTATTTATCACGGGGCTTAGTACTTTACCTTGAATCTTGAGTAACTGAAAGATAGAACGATCAAATCAAGCACCATGTCTCTAGCTCTTTCACTTCACCATTATTCCGAAGTTTTTATGAATTTTCAAAAGTTTAAGAACATATGTTGCCAAAATAAACAAAGGATCCAAAGAGAAAGTCAACCACACCATTGAATCGAGAAGTGCATGTGTAGGGAAAATGGAGTCGGATGCTCTTTTAAATATATCACTCTCTTTTGTTTATCAGAGACACATGGCTATCAGGCTAATTCTACTATTGGGCACGTGCCCATTTTTTTTTTGATATTCATTTTTTTCATCATTTTTTTCGAGGTTCCGGACACTTGTCCCTTTTTATTTCCTCGAGATCTTTCTTTTTGAGGTTTCGGACACTTGTCCCTTTTTATTTCCTCGGATTTTTTTTCTCTTTTTTTCAATAGCCACATGCTTCCAACAAACTTTTGAGAGGATTGGAACAAATAATCATGAGCATTTATGCGGAAAATGGATGGAATGTGTAAGTGATCTCAATTCAATAGCATGATAACTTCTTATAGGGTCAACAAAGCTTAATTTAACTCAATGCAATTATTAGTCATATTAATATTGAAAACTCTCTGGAACTCTAGTGTTGTTTAGAACAAGATAATAGCAGCTCAGATCATCACATGTCATATCTGTCAATTACCTAGACTCTAGGTCAAGCATTTGCTACCCATGCATTTAATTTCATTTTAAGCATCCTTATTAATTATGAGAACTCATGCTTTGCAGGCTAGGTACTTGAAAGAAATTAGATAGAGCAACTATTCATCATTTCCATGTAAAAGATCAGAGAGAGTTCTTCTTTTATTATTAACTTCTTAAAACAATCTAAGCAAACTTAACATAGTATTTATTCAACCTAACATACTTTATTATAAAATAACTAAGATAATGAATAAGACATACCTGGACCACAAAGATAACGAGGGTGCGTCTCCTCCAAGCCGGTTCCCTTAATAACGTTGAGCCTTCATGTGCTCATATTTTTTTTTCTTTTTAATTAATGGTGAGCCTTCATGTGCCCACATTTTTTTCATTTTATTTTACTTATGTATAGAAAGAAAACTTGAGAGGAGAAGGATACTTACCTGGATACACGGGGGTGCTTTCCCCCAAGCTGAATGTTGATGTAGTCGTTCATTCTTGCCATGTAACGAACTGGTAGTGAAAATGTTCTTCCTCTATCGGAGCATTGATTGACGTTGATGGTTGTTGAAATAGTGCTCCAACAGTGGATGAGACATCCACTTGCTCGTCACCTTTTCTTGGTCTTTCAGATCCTGTGAAACTCAAATAGACAACAAAACTCGTGGAACAGATTAAGCATTAGTGGTTGGCCACTCAAGCCTTAGTTGTCCAGAATTTCAGTAAGATCTCTTTCTCAATATTTTTGTATTTTTATTTTTATGATGCAATGACAGTCTAACAAAATGAATGCATGCATATTTATTTTTATTATTTTTTATGCCACCACGGTGAACATTCCTGTGGGTTTTACACACCATAGAATTATTCACATGGGGCTTTATGATGCAGTGAAATATTTTTATTTTGTTTTCTAATGTAATGCAGAAATTAAAATGTGTTGTGAATTAAATATGATGATACAAGAAATGGTTATGGATTAAATATGAGAAATATACAGGAAAGTAAATATAAAGATAACTACCATTTTTTACCTTTTGGTGAAGGTTCGGATATTTAGGTCCAACGAACCGGACCTTTCCTTGGTTCAGACCTCCCAAGGTTGTCTGACGTTTGGAAAGTTGTAATTGATTGTACCTCTTAGGTGCGGGCTTTTTCTTCCATACTTTCTTGGTCTAAGTCTTCACTTCCTGTGGTTCACTGTCTTGAGGTTTCTCTTCTTTCTTTTCTGGGACAGTGTCGATAGCTTCTTCTTCGTGATTGGCCTCTCTATTCTTGATAGTCGGTCTTCTTTGGCTTTGAGAGCGGCGTCTTTCACTTCTATTCTTCTTGGTGCTTCATTGGGCATGTAGTTGATGAAGTTGCATCGTGCCTTTTCTCCAGGAAAGTGAAAATGGATTTCCTCTTGTTGATGATTGTACTTGTAGCGTAGAGGAATGGTCTTCCTAGGATGAGGTGGACATCATCGTCTTCTCATGTCGAGGATCAAGAAGTCTGTGGGGACTTCATGACCTCTAATTCTGACTACGACGTCTTCCATCATTCCTTCTTGTTTATGCCTCTTGATATGGTGTCACTCATGTTATTTGTTCGTCCAGTAGTTTGAAGCGTTAATTGTGGACGCTGGCAGCATCTTGCTCAGTGTGCATGTTCTTGTAGATCTAGGACCTTCACTCTGTAGAATTTGGGAGTGACAAACTTCTCCATGTTTTGCTCAAGAGTGTGTCCTGCTCATAAAGACAAGGTAGAGATCAAGTGCATGGGCCCTGTTGGTGGAAAAACACCAACAAAACCAAAAGTTTTGTTTATTCCCCTCTGACCTTAGGCACATTACATAAGACAAACTTGTTGTTTATGTGTCCTATTCAATCTTAACATGAGTGATAGGATCAGAGGATGAGCATGAAAGTAGCATCATAAAATATTTAACAGATCAAATTACTTAACCCAAGGAACGATAATCTATGCATAAAGTATCGATATTTTCATGATTGTGATATATCATCTTCCAAAGGTTAGATGCATAACATTTTTGCTCATTTAGATAACATAGTGAGATCAAGAGAGTAAAGCTAAGAACAAAGATTAAAGAACTGAACATGTTGAGTTGATTAGGTTGGATCAAATAAGGTGCAACTGAAACATGTTTGGTTCTTATTTATGCACATACTAGAATTAAGGAGAAGCTTTTAAAGTGATGGTCACATACCTTGAGATGTTACCTTTATCATTGAAGAGTGATGTGTCGAACCACCTTGTGGAAGCTTCTCTTGTCTGGCTGGTTGTTCTTCATGAATAGCTTGTCTTCTCTTGCTTATCTCATAGTGAACCTGAGTGATGGGAGCTTGAGAGGAGGAAGGTATAGTAGGATCATCTTTAGAGGGATCAACCTTCCTTCTCTGTGTCAACCTATCAGTGAAGGTGTGTTGTTCCTCCCACGATGGTCTTTATCTTCTAGTGACCCAGCTCAGACTTGTTCACCTACTTCCATGGAGTGAGTGCTTTGATTGTAGATATTGTTTTGTGGCACTCATCTTTTGTCTTGTTCCATGGATCTCATTTCTCCATGATCAGTGAGCTGTGTCTCCCTTGTGCAAGTTGTTGAAATTCATGTGTCTCTTCACCTCCAGTGTGAGTTCATCTCAGGACTTTCCCAAATTGATATTGAAAGTTTTCCTGCAGGGGTTAGTCCAACAAAATATCCAAAATCCACTAGCATACTATCGGCTCAAAAACCAACCTAGACACCATGTCTAATTTGATTTAGGAAGGCATTTTAACCTAAGCATGCTTAAATTAAAAGGCCTTTGAAAGCAAGATCTCCACTCTTAAACTATGCACCATGCTTCATTTAAGAGATGTGTGAAAGTACTTCAAACCTAAACATATACTATAGCAGATGAAGATAGTATTAAAGCATTAAAGAGATTTACTCAAATGGTGATGAGAGAGCATGATTAGTGTATAGCACATGAGCATGACCTAAAGGTAAGGCTAACCAGGATAGCAACATGGTAAGGAATGTTCGTATGTAAGTGTATCCCCCAAACTTAGATTTTGCAAACATCAAGATTGGTTGACTGTAATTCAATGTTGCATGATGATTGGTTGGACATACCTTGTGTTTGTCGTTCCTTCGAACATTTTTGCTCCAGACCTGCAAAGGTTAGTAACAAGAATACCCAAAGGAATATTGTAACAATTATATCCTTATGCTCATTACATAAGGGCAGCAGAAAGGTGAACACTGATCTGAAAAGAATGCTTGTTTTAGGACACTGAGCTTGTCTTTTGGGAAACCTTCAAGATTTGATTTGGTGAGTGGTTTCCCCTCCAACACCAACTTTAAGAGCACAATGAGATCTACAACATTTGTGATAAACATATGCATCTACAACCACCTTTTTGAAGTTTTTGTAAATAGAAAGTGTGAGGGGGTTGAAAATCTCAAGTGTGGCAATGTTAGATAGACCAACTGAATCAGGAGATGTCTCATTTGAGCATGGATTTAAAGAGGTGTTTATGAAGTAGCTTCCATGCTCTTTGATATCATCTTCCTCCATTTTAGAGAAGTACACCGAAGGATGGGGTTTATCATTTTCTAAAGTGTGGGGTGTTTTCTCTAGAGAAGGTTCAGTGACAACCAAATTATTAGAAGAATTTGAAGGAATTTCAAATTTGGTTGTGTGTTCCTCCTCGCGTTGGTCGGGGTTGGACTTGACTTCTTCTTCGGGGAATTCATCAAAAATGCCAGTGTAAGGAGTGTTTTCAAGGATTTTCTCAAGGATGGCTTTTCCTTCACTAACAGTTTTATGAATGAATGATCCTCCCGAAGAGGTATCAAGAAAAAGAGCAGCTTCTTTGCTAAGACCATAATGAAAATGTTGTAAAATAACGCCCTCGATCAAAGAAAGATCTGCGCCATTATTGACAAGGCTCATAAATCTAGCCCAGGCTACTCCTAGTGTCTCCTTCTCTTTTTGTTTAAAGGTAAGAATTTCTATTCGAAGGGTAGTGATTCGAGACAGAGGGAAGAAAGCAAGACAAAATTTGTCTCGAAGTTCATCCCAATTTCCATCTACTCCTCTTACGTTTTGAGCATACCACTGTTTCGCTCTTCCAAAAAGGGAGAACAGAAACAATTTCCATTTAATGGTCTCTTGTGTCATGCCCGCAATAGACAAGCAAGAACACAATTGCTCAAATTCACGAAGGTGGGTGTAAGGATTCTTGTCTTCTAGCCTAGAGAAGGGTTGCTCCCGAACCATGGCTATAAAGCCGGGACGAATTTGGTAGCCATCTGTAAGAATAGGATGTGATGATGGTGGTGGCTCCAATAATTCGCCCTTTGGAGCGGAGTATTTATAGATAGGAGTGGAATTCATGTGGTAAGAAGTGTGGTTGTGAGGTAAAGGTGGTGGTAAAAGAAAAAGGTGGTAAAAGAAAAGAAACACGGACGACTTGGTTCGAAACTAGCACAGCTACCGTTCCCCGGCAACGGCGCCAGAAAGCTTGTTGGGTATTTTAAACGCACACAGATTAATCCGCAAGCGCTTGGATACCGATGTAGCTTTCACCCGAGAGTATTCCAGGGTATCGATTTCCACGGGGAACGTGAAGTGTACTAATCAAGGGGCAAGCCGTCCAAGAAAAGAATGATAAAATGGGTAGAGAGAGATTTAGGGTTTTCTAAGCAGGTCTATCTAATAAAGGCTCACTATACTTTACTTACTTCGGGACATCAGAACACTAGCCACAGAAAGGGATGAGAAAGGGGCTAGGAAGCTCCGACTACGGTCCTACAAACACCAACCCGAACGTGGTGGACTACGTCGGCCATCAGGGCTGTCACCACCTGGGGCTACCACAACTATCCGTGGGGCTGGGTGCAAACTCAGGTAAACCCTAGTCTAGACACCACGTCTACACTAACGTCTACTACTCTAATTACCTGGAATAACTAGAGCACTCGATACGAGCGGAGATCCAGTAAATAGAATAAAGCAAGAACTGAAATTAAATATAATACATAGAAATAGTAAATGAAGAACCTGGAGATTACTTGAAGACGAACTAGATGCTGCACGAATACAATGTCGAGGAAGATCCGACAGATCTGGCACCTCCTCAGCTCTCTCCTCCACTCTCTAGATTACAACTAGATGATGAACTAGAACTAGATCTAGAACTAGAAGATGAACTAGAACTAGAACTAGACGATCAACTAGAGGGACCTCTACTTCCACTTGAAACCCTAGTTTCTGATGTGGAGATGAATAATGAAGATGGAGATGCCTGGAGAGGGGGGTCTGGGGTTGCTTATATAGCCCAAGGTGGAGTAGGGGGCAAGGAATCGCCATGTCATCGACCCGCGTCACGTTTATCGCGCACCGTTGGATCAAACCGACTTCGGGGACAGTGTAGATGCATCCTAGGAGGCGGTGGAAGAAGTTTCCAGAAGGCGGAGGTGAAACGGGCTCCGTGGCCGACCGGTCGGTCTCCATGTGCGACCGGTCGGTCTGGCCCAGTGGGCCCACGTGGTGGCCCGCCTCGTGGTGTCTTCTGGTGTCTTCTAGATCCTTCTTTTGCAGATTTCGCTTCGAAATTAATATCTTTTCATCCGGGACTCCGAATATAGCAAATGATAAGTCTGTTTCAATCGTCTCGATGAGCTCTTCGCAATGGTGCACTCCAATTCATCACTTGAGATGCTTTTATATGGTAAAAACATGGATATCCTACAAAACAAGTGAGAGCACCAAAACTCATGGAACTCGTTAGTTTCAAACCCTACGACTATGCATTGTGATTCATTCAGTGTCATTTCATGCAATAGTTGATGGTTACTTTTTAGCATTAGTGAGCATCAATAGCTGCACGCGTCTCTCAGCTTCAGATCGATGAGCACGATGCCAATAGCCGAGCCCGTAATGCTCTTTTCTCATGTTTGAGCATGAGTGAGTTTGATCGCGTTTCTCACCTCGCTACGGCTCGGGAGATTTGGGCTACCCTCATGCGTTTCCATGAGGGAACCTCTCAAGTCAAAACCTGTCTCTACGAGTCGTTCAAGCGAGAGTATGAGAACTTTCGACATATGCCAGGCGAGAGCATAGAAAGTTTATTCGCTCGCTTTCAGGTGATTGTCAATAGGATGAGGGCTAACAAGGAGCTGTTGCCTTTCAACGATCATGAGAGAGCTTTGAAGCTTTTGCACACTCTTGATCGGTCGGTGTGGGACTCCAAAGTTCAGGCGATCATCGAATCACCGAACTATGAGACCCTCACTTGCGACGAGCTCTTTAGTAAGCTCAAGTCCAGTGAAATTGACGCCATGGCGAGGGCTTCTTATGAAAATCCTTCTGGCCCGTCGATGGCTTTGGTTTCTGGCTCTTCTGCTAACCCCTCTGGAGGATTTGCACTCTCTTCTCTCTTTTCTGTCACAGAGGAGCAGCTTGAGTCACTGGGGGATGACGAGCTAGCCTTGCTCGTCAACCGGTTCTCGCAGTTTCACAACAACCGCATGAACCGTCGCCGCGGAGGAGGACGCTCGGGATGCTACGAGTAAGGCGACCCCGATCACTTCATCGCCAACTGTCCCAAGAAGAAGCACACTTCTGGGAAGGGCGACCATGGGCCCAAGTACGACTCCGGCAAGTGCAAGGAGAAGTACGTCCCCGCGAGGCACAAGCGGAGGGGCGGCTTCGACAAGGAGTATATCAAGAAGAAGTACTTGGAGAAGGCCCAGGCTGAGCAGGTGCGCTCTTCGCCACGCTCAGCGACGTCGACGGCTCGGATGACGACTCCGCTTGCTCAAGCGATGATGAGTCCGAGAAGAAGAAGAGGATCGAGGACAAGCTGAACGGCCTCTGCTTCTTCGCCGACGACGACGGCCTCTGCACCATGGCGCTCGACGGCGAGCTGGTGAGCTCCCCTCGGAACGACGACGACGACACCTCCCAGGTATCTCAAACCTTCGATGAGCTTTCTGCTGAGGTTGAGAGACTTACTGCCGCGCTTCTTAGTCAAGACAAGCTGCTTAGGCGTGCTACTAGAGAGCGCAAGGAGTTTAGGCAGAAGTGGGAGGATGCGGTGAGAGAGCTTGAGTTTGCTAAGTCCACCGTGGTCGTGTCCGAGGAGGCGGAGTGTGAGATGTGCACCACGCACATGACTGATCTTCTCACTTTGAGGAGTAAGTATGTTGCGTTGGTAGGAGAGGTGGATGAGCTGAAGGCTAGATCTTCTTTGCTGGGTGCGTGCAAGACTTGTCCTGTCTTGCAATCTGAGTTGGCAGAGAAGAATGCCAAGATTGTGTCTCTTGAAGAGGCCAACTCAGGTAGCACATGTGTGGCTAGGTGTGTTCTTTGTGAGGGTTTGGAGATGGAGATCGCTAACGTGAAGCATGGCAAGATGCAAACCGAGGAGGAAAACACATACCTTCGGACCATCTTGTCATGGGTGTCTTCTGGTGAGCCGCAGCTCGGGATGATGATCTCCCAATTCAAGCGAGCTGCTGGAGGTCCAGGTGTAGGTTTTGCTCCGGGTGTTGATCTTTCTGCTTTTGGGAAGATTGGAGAGTCGAGTGGTCTGAACCCGAGTGAAAAGCCCAACTCCACCACTGCTCCCAAACTTACCAAGCTTCCACCCAAAGAGCCTCTCAAGCCTAGCACCAAGGATGGGGTCTTTGTTGAGCCTCCGAGAGCTCCACCCAAGAACCAGCAATGGGCTCCCAAACCAAACCACCTCAAGAACAAGCTGGACACCATGCCACCCATCCAGGAAGAGCTTTTGCCACAGAAGGGCAAGGTGATCCACACCCACAGCCGTGAATACCAACAACCCCCTTTGAGAGCGGTGAGGTACCATTGTGAGTACTGTGGGAGAGATGGACACCTAGGTGAGTTTTGTTTTCGGCGCAAGAGAGAGGCGCGCCGTGCAAAGGAGATGAACAACACGGACATGTACCATCCTTTCCATGATGTACATGCGCCGAATGTTCAGACAAGAGCTCCGAGGAGAGCTGCTAGGCCCAGAGGTCCAGAACCTCAAGTTCCTAGACCTAGGCAGCAGAGGAGAGGACGTGCCTGGCGGGAGCCTGCAGTTATAGGCTATGGACCCCGTGGCGGTGGCTTTGTTGAGCGTTTTCTCCCACCGCGTTTTGAGTATCGCGATGGACGCTCTTCCCTTAGCGGACCACGTTTTCCTCAACGTGGTGATCGCTTCCCCCGTAGGCATGCTAGGAATGGTTTTTCTACTAACCGTTCTTTTGAGCAGCTGGCCCAACACTGGTATTCGCCTTACTTCACTAACCCCAGTGTTGGACCGTATGCTCATCCTATGTCTTTTTATTGATGTAGGTAAAACGATTGGAGAACGTTTGGTTGGTGGATTCCGGTTGCTCAAGGCACATGACCGGAAACGCCAAGTGGTTCTCCAGTCTTAGTCCGGTCGCCGGAAAGGAGTATATAACCTTCGACGACAATAGCAAAGGTAAGGTATTGTCTCGTGGGTCGGTGCGGGTTAATGAGCACTTTGTGTTGCGCGATGCTGCTCTTGTTTCTAACCTGCATTTTAACATTCTTTCTGTTTCGCAACTCTTTGATGACGACTATGAGATTCGTTTTAAGCCGAATCTCAGTCGTATTTTGGGTCCTCAGGGCAATCTTGTTTGTGTGATTTCGCCCTTTGGAAAAGTCTTTCGAGTGGATTTCTCGAAGTCGTTTGGTATTTCCCGCTGTCTTTTGGCTAGTCCTTCCTCTGATCTTTGGAAGTGGCATAGGAGGCTCGGTCACTTAAGCTTCGACTTGCTTGCAAGACTTAGCTCACTTGGCCTAATCCGAGGATTGCCCAAGCTGTCGATGGAGAAGGATCTAGTTTGCCATTCTTGTAGACATGGAAAGATGGTTGCCGCTCCCCACCATCCAGTGACTCAGGTCATGACTAAGCGCCCTGGAGAGCTTTTGCACATGGACCTTGTCGGTCCGGCTCGGGTGAGCTCGGTTGGGGGGAAGTGGTACGTGCTGGTTGTTGTCGACGATTTTTTGAGATATTCTTGGGTCTTGTTTTTAGCTGAGAAGACAGAGACTTTCTCCCTTGCTCGTAATCTGATTTTACGTCTTCAGAATGAGTTCCCTTTGAACTCAATGCGAGCAATTCGGAGTGATAATGGTTCCGAATTCAAGAATTCGGATTTTGAGAAGTTTTGTGACTCTCTGGGTTTGGAGCATCAGTTTTCTTCCCCCTACACACCGCCCCAAAATGGTGTTGTAGAGAGGAAGAATCGGACCCTTGTAGAGATGGCCAAGACGATGCTCGATGAGCATAGGACTCCTAGGCGATATTGGGCCGAAGCTATGAACACTGCATGCTATATTTCTCTTGACTCTGGTTAACTATCATAATTAAGAGATGAATAATTATGAAAAGGACAAGAATATGATCACCAACAAAGATTTAGGGTTTCAACTGACAATATTCCATGAGTTTTGGTGAGTTATGATTCTGCAGGGACTAAACCAGGAAATCGGCATCGATAGCTTCCCATAGAAGGAAACCGACGGGAGATAACGCATTCGCCACGTCAGGATACTTCTAGAAGAATCCAGAAGACGTAAGAGGACACCACGACGAAGGACACCACAGGAGGCCGACCTGTGGGACTGACCGGTTTCACAGGGCAGACCGACCGGTCGCCCCCTGGGCCCACTAGGTTCCGTCCTCTACAAGCTACTTCCACCGACCTCCAGGATGCATCTCGACCGTACCTCAAGTCGGTTTGATCCAAGGGCCATGATTCATCGCCCAGGGCTATATAAACAGACCCCTGACCCCCCTCTCCAAAGAGAAGCAGGCAATAGGCAGTTCATTCATCAGGGTTAGACCAACCAGAAGGAGATCAATCGGAAGCTTTAGGACTACATCCACCTAGAATAGTAGATAGAATAGGATTAGAGGAGGCAAGCTTCGTTTGGATTCCTAATCTAGTCACGAGAAGGCTCGGTAAACCCAAGATCTTCTCTCTTGTATTAACATTATGGATCTATTTCATAATTGCTCTTCTAGTTCATCATTGTTCTTCATTGTTTATGTTCTAGTTCATCGTCTAGTTCATGTTCATCATCTAGTTCATCGTCTAGTTCATAATCTTGTTCTAGTTCATGTTCTAGTTCGTACTTTAGTTCTTATCGATGATCTAATTCACCTTATTGTTCATTATTGTGTTCTAGATAGCAATACAATTGATATGATTAAGACATCAATGATTATATTCTTAGTTATAATGCTTATAGTTTGCTTTGATTATATATTTGGCATAGATAGTTCATCTTTATGTTTATACTCATGTTCGTATAGCGCTCATCTTAAAGTACAATGGGTGGGTGATAAATGTTGTGTAGGCGTGGTGCCTATACATTATTTATCTGCGAATGCATCCTATGTTCTGGATAGAGTGGTAGATCGCAGGTGTGACAGACCTGTTGAGTCCTCTGTATTCCACCTCCTGAATATAGTGTTCGGTATGGCTGAGTTAACTCATGGTTTAAGGGTTACTATGCTTAACACCTTAGCTATGGAGTTGCCTCTTGATTATAAATATGATGTGACCTAGCCAATGATTGCCAAATATAATTGCACTAATCAATGTATGCTATGACTTGTAACTAGAATAACTTAGGAATGTTTCTTATTAATACCTGTTCTAATCATCATCTTGCTAGGCAGTACTGTTCTAAGTTTATCCTTGATTGATCTGATCTCTGCTATCCTTTATCAATTATTTACCATATCATTTACTCTGTACCTGTTTCCTGTTCATAATAGTTAGTGTGTTATCAGTCTTACTATAAGTGTGTGCCATGATAAATGTTGTTAAGTTCTTTCAATACTATCATACCTTGAATTGATTAGTCTCTAGGTTAAATATAAATAACGATACCTGAGACTAGCTTGGGTGAAATGCTCTACAACGGGTATGTTTATCTGTGCGCTTGCGGGTAAATATCTATTTCTTTAATCCAGTGCTCTGATATAATTACATTACTAGCTTCATGTTGGGGATGACAACTTGACGTTAAGTGAAGTTAGTAGTGTCCTGTACACTCTTTTGTGCTTTCACTAGTTTATCATTTTATGTGGTTCGTTCTTAGTAGCGATGTTAAGAAATGTCAACAAGCATTTCTGGCGCCGTTGCCGGGGATAGATTATAACTCTCTTCATAGAGTGATTTCATTAAGGAGTGTCAACAAGCATTTCTGGCGCCGTTGCCAGGGAATCACATCAATTCAACTAGGGATGGAACCTAGGGTCTTTTCATTAAAATCTTTATGAACACTGATAAGGACATTGCATTAGCAACATTTAAAACGGTAGCTAGAACATATCATTTTATTACACACATATGATAATGCACTAATTATTTACTTTTACAGACTTACCCTGGCTTTGTTTATCTTTATTATTTTATGCAGGGTGATGTATGACTGGTTTCCAACTTCTGAACAACTACACTGAGGATCCCGAAGCTTTACTAAGAAAAACTAGACGCAAACTCAAGAGACCCTCAGCACCACCACTACCAGAAGTTAGCCAGATAAGAAGAAGCCTGACACCAGTGTTAGACACCATGGCCGACAAGACACTCCGCGAGTTCTCTGCACCAACCACTGCCAACATCAGGACTGGACCAACAGTCAATGTAGGGGACAACGGATTTGAACTCAAGCCAGCCTTAATCAACATGGTGCAAGCTAATAAATTTTGCGGAAAGGCACATGAAGACGCAAGCGCTCATCTCCAACACTTCCTGGAGATTTGCAGCACTTTCACCATCAGAGGAGTCGAGAGGGACGCCATTCTACTTCGCTTGTTCTCATTCTCACTCTTGGGAAAAGCAAAACAATGGTTCTACGCCAACAAAGACAAAAACACCTCGTGGGCGATCTGTTCAACCGCCTTCCTAGCAAAGTTCTTTCCAGTGGGCAAGACGAATGCCCTCCGTGCCAAGATTTCAACTTTCCAACAACAACATCAAGAATCAATCCCATAAGCTTGGGAACGCATTCAAGACTACATATCAGAATGCCCTCACCAGGGGATGGAGAATTGGCTACTCATGCAGACCTTCTACCACGGGCTCACTTCGAGTACCCGTGAAAATGTAGATGCCGCTACTGGAGGATCATTCTTATCACTCACCATCAGCAATGCAACTACACTCATAGAGAAGATGGCCTCGAACCAAGGATGGAATGAGGAACGCTCTCAACCATGCAAGAGAGGAGGAATACATCAACTAAAGGAAGTAGACATGTTGTCTGCTAAACTGGACCTACTCATGAAGAAGTTCGATGAACACACTCCCAAGAGAGAAGACGTCAAGCGAATCTATGAATCTCGCATGACATGTGAAGAGTGTGGAAGCACTGGTCATTCAGGGAGCAACTGCCCTGAGATTCAAGAGGATGCAAAGTACATCAACAACAACACCAACTATCGTCCTCAACAAGCTCAAGGATGGAACCAGCAATCAAGGCCTAATTACTCAGGTAACTACTCAGGTAACTACCAAGGTAATACTTTTAATCAACCACCTTTGAGAGAGATGATATCTAATCAAAATAAAATTATTGATAATACACTATGCCAGAAAAGCTTATCAGTGACATCTAAATTTGGCACCAAGTGTCACTGATATCTCACTATCAGTGACACGGGTTAGCAAAAGGCGTCACTGATAGACCACTATCAGCGACGCGTTTTGTAAAGGTACGTCACTGTTAGTCCACCATTAGTGACACACTTTCTAAACACGCGTCACTAATATGTCATTATCAGTGACGCGGATTTATGCGTCACTAATTTCCTATTATCACAGACGTAGAAACAGTGACGCGTGTTTTCCGCGTCACTGATAAGCCTTTGGACGCGTCACTGATAAGCTTTTCTGGCATAGTGATATGTCTAAGAAGATAGCTTCCAATGATAAACTACTTGAAAATATTAATACTAGAATGGATAGCTTTAGTTCTGCCATAAAGAATCAGCATAGCTTTAATAAAATGATAGAATCTCAGTTATCTCAGCTAGCAGCTTCAGTCCCTATGACTGAAAATGGTAAGATTCCAGGAAGTCCAAAAGAGCTAGAAACTGCAAATCTTGTAGACATCTTTGATGCAGGACACCTTATACCTAGACCTTCGAGGGAATGGATGGATGACTCCATTGCCCCTAAGAAGGAGATCCAGGAAGACCTGTGATTCCAATTCATATTGGACCTCACAATTTTGAAGAAGCAGTCTGTGACCTTGGAGCAAGCGTCAACATTATGCCAAGGGTAATATATGAACAAATACATGGTGCACCTCTATTATATACAACCATGTGTTTGCAACTTGCAGATCAGACACTATGCTACCCATTGGGGATATTAGAAGACATCTGTATACGAGTGGGACGCTCGTATGTGTGTGCAGACTTTATGATCATTGAAATAGGTGGAAACGAAAGAGCACCCATCATTCTTGGATGCCCGTTCCTAAGCTCAACCAAAGCCATCATCTACACGGACAGCGCCAAGATCTGTTTCACAATCACAGGCAACAAAGAAAGATTCAGCTTCAAGAACCGTACACTCACTACCAAAGTCCACCCTGAGATGCCCTACGAAGATGCAAACATCATAACATCGAAGAAGAAGAACAGAAACAAAAGAAGGAAGAACAAGACTACACAACCACATCAAGACACTGTGTGGATGGTTAATTCTGTTCAAACAGAATACGACCACCTTCTTGCATCACCATTCCTCGCTAAGAGAGATGACCCAGGTGTACCCACCATCGATTGCAAGATCGAAGGAAGTACATTCCACAAGACGTTCTGCGACATCGGCTCAAGTGTCAATATAATGTCTAAAGTAACGTATGAGCATTTATATAAAAATAGACCTATGTATTCGACATATGTGCAGCTGCAGATGGCGGACCAAACTTATCGATTCCCGGAGGGAGTAGTGAAGGACGTAATGATCCAAATTAAAGACCACTATGTTCCCACTGACTTCTTAGTGCTAGACATGGGAAAAGAAGATGACGTTCACATCATCCTAGGAAGACCCTTCCTCAACACCACTGGCGCCATCATCTACATGAGATCCGGAGAGATCCACTTCCAGTTCTTCAGAGAAAAGGTACGCTGCTACTTCAATAGTTATGCCACTAATGTACAGGGAAAGAAGAATCACTCAAGGAGGAGACGCCGCACATCCCAACACAACAAGAATCCACAAATCAAGGACGGATGGGCTAACTATGAAGGAGAGGTCACCAGAAGTGAAGATATCCCATTGGAGGAAACGAAGGACGAAGAAGTAAAGGAGACAAGTCCACCAGCCAAGCAAGTATGGAGAAAGAAAGAGAGTTCTACTGATGTGCAATCATCAAGGTCCTCTTCAGGATCTGCTGATGCACCCAAGGAAGAATAAAGAGCATACAAGGAGTGAAGGACCGGATAAGCGACCAGTGGGGGGGTGAATGGGAGCTTAAAAATTTCTTCTCAGAAACTTTTAGCCACTATCCCAGGAGTCACCCTAGAAGCAAGCCTAGAGCCTGAATAATGTCCACGACCCTATATATAGGGTGGATGCTTCCAAGAAGCACAGCGAGACACTCTAGAAACCCAACGCAAAAACCGGAAACCAAAACCGACGACGAACGAATGAACTGCGGACGAAACTGCGCGAATCTAGTCGCATCGGACGCTGACCTGCGTCCGATGCCTCACCACCGGACGCGTCCGATGCAAATAGTGAGTTTCTGGAACCTTACTGTTCCATCATCGGACGCTGTGTACAGTGAACAGCCAGCGTCCATTGCTATGGCTTCGGCACGTCCGATGGACAACGGACGCGTCCGATGCCAAGCGTCCGATGCGAACTCAAACACAGGATAAGTGACATGTGTCACCGGAGCGTCCGATGCTATGGCTGCAGCGTCCGATGCTCCGGTGTCGAGCGTCCGATGCCCCCGAAAAGTGTGCTGTTCTTCGGTGATTCAACCCGATCTCCTCCGAATCAAAAGCTCTAGGCCTAGGATTCGATCTGAGAGGTTACAAGGATGTTAGTGAGCTACTCCTAAGAGATCATGGCTCGAACCTAACTCCAAATCGGTGAATCAAGAATTTTCGGGGCAAGGGAGCAAGAACGTGATTCGAAACGAAAATCACTCGATCTCCTAGACCGTGAGGTTAGTGATAAATTCCTTCGATGTGAAGAATTGCCTCACGACCTAGAACAACTTGGTTCAAACGGATTTGCAAAAGACACACCAAGCAAAGAGATCAAGCGACGGGAAAACTAGGAGAAAAAGCAATCCGCGAAGAACACGAACGAAACGCGAATCACACCATGAAATTGCAACCTTGTGGTGAACACACGCTACAAACGTGAGATTACGGTCTCACTTCCTAAACTTCCCAAAACACAGAGGCATGATTGAGTCTACTCTGTGGATCCTCTACAGCCAGGTATGATTAGAACCTAAGCGGGGGCTAAGGAGAGAGAGAGTGCTTAGGAGTAAATGACTGCAAGGATAAATGGAGAGGAGGGGTGCCTCTCTTATTTATAGCCTAAACAATAATCCCCTTCTAACCCTAGGTAGGTGAGCAAAACGGCCAACCCTAGGGGTATCCCGATCCAACTCTGCTTGATGTCGATCCGACGGCCATGCGCCTTCCTCACCCTTAGCTTCGCCTCGACGCAAGCCTTAGGATGCCGCCACGTGCCACCCTGCCGTCCACCGCGCCTTCCTCGCGGATAGCTGCGCCGCCGCGCTAGCCTCTCCACGCCGCCACATGTCGACCGTCCTTTTTGCGGACCTCCCCCCGGTTTTGAGGCCGAAACCGGGAAACCTGGTCCTTCCCCCGGTTTTGAGGCTGAAACCGGGAAACCTGTCCTCCAGCTGAGTTTTGTGGCCCAAACTCAGAAACCCGCGCGCCCAGGTTTTGAGGCCCAAACCTGGAAACCGTCAATGCCGAGTTTTGAGGCCCAAACTCGGAAACCGGCCACCCCGAGTTTTGAGGCCCAAACTCGGAAACCGTCGAGGGTAGCTTTTTGAGGCTCAGCTACCGAACCCGCGCCGTAGACGGGATGTGGTTCGCACACCCTGAATTCCAGCACCGATGCCGGAGCATGTCCAGCCTCCACGCCGGGCACAGTGCATTCGCCATCCTTCTTGGCCTCCCGCCAAGTGTCACGACGCCATCACCTTCCTCCCGACTCGGCCGATGCACCGCACATCCCCATGTGCTCTTGCTCGTCGACGCCATGTGCCAGCTACCACAGCTGGTCCTCAGGTCTCCCGGTCCGTCAGTCCAAGCTCCACGTTCGCCCTTCACCGCTCCCGGTCCGTCGGCACGACACGTCCCCACTTGACCTTCACCTCACCTTCAACCACTGTCCGAGCTCCGCACCTGCACATCAACACAGTCAAGAGACATGTTGCCGGTTGATCGATCACTCATCACTCAGGAAGGGAATCACAAGGACACATATCAACCTTGTGTTCTCAATCTCCCCCTTGATGAGTGCATCGTCAACTCATAGTAACTGTAACCAAAATAAAAGAAAGCAGAATTAGATAGAAGGAGAAAAACTCACTCGAGATGTCCAACAGCCAGAGAAAAAGCTGAAGAAGAACACCTCAAGATAAGCAATGCTTGGTCCCCAAAGACATGGGCAACGGTTTGACACAACCAAGCAAGAAATCGGAGCAACAACTCATCAAGGAGCAAAACCCGATCGAACTTAGAGCACAGGACTTGGTTCCCAAATACATGGGCAACGGCTCGACGCAACCAAGTCAGAAGAGAGCTAGTCCTCAAGAAGAGGCAGAAAGGGCTCAACACCACTAGCTGAAAAGCTCGAATATCAAATGAAGACTGCATAAGAAGCAGCTATTGCTAGTCCCTCAAGATAGAGGCACAGAGGCTCAACACAACCAGCAGTAGGCACGATACCAATCAAGAACCATCAAAACAAAGATGAAGATAGCTAGTCCCTCAAGA
The DNA here is from genome assembly GCA_009763385.1 of Coix lacryma-jobi var. lacryma-jobi. Taxonomy (NCBI): domain Eukaryota; kingdom Viridiplantae; phylum Streptophyta; class Magnoliopsida; order Poales; family Poaceae; genus Coix; species Coix lacryma-jobi. Next base: position 136,044,093 of record CM019830.1, on the reverse strand, counting down.
CAGAGGCTCAGAGGCTCAACACAACTAGCTAGAAAGATCGATACCAATTGAAAAACAAGTCCGGTAACATGGAATAGGCAGAAGAGCTCCGCCTTACTCAAAGACCACTCCCCCTCAAAAAGTGAAGCATAAATTGCAAATTGTCACCATAAAAGGTCATTTTCCAAAATTTCTAAAGACTCTCCCTTGGACAAACTTCTCCCCCTTGGGGGCAATTTGCAATCAAAAGAGAGGGAAAGAGCTCAAAGTAAGCCAAACGGAGCTAGGTCATGCCTATCGGAGTCAAGCACATGCACATGAGTCAAAAAAATTTTGTTAGCAGCTTCAGGTAAATATTGGAAAGAGTGAATAAATGCTCTAATGAGTGCTGATCCGACTACATAGCAACAGGCACAAGTGCTAGCAAAGGCTCAAACTGATCACCGAATACAAGATATGAATGCATAAGCCAGGTGAGCAGTTTTAAGCCATTCTGAAAGGAGTTTCACCATTAAAATAGCACTACTCATGTATAGACAAGAAGTCAAACAAGTGCTAAAACATGTAAACAAGGTGAACTACCCCTAGCAAAGTTCAATCATCATGCTATAGAATGAAACATAGACTTGTGTTTTCAGATTTTATCGGAGAAATTGCAGCGGTTATTAACACAAGTTTAAAATCAGCATGTGATTGCGAGAGATTGAAAGCTTGTCATTGCCTAACTTTTCAACCGTGCTAAGCCTATGCATATGCAATCAGAAGCTTAAAGCATCGGTTTTGGTCTTACACTACATGGCTCAAGTTTAACTCAATGTGCAATGAGAAACAGTCTCGATACCGTGATGTGCTGACAAAGCAATCCCATCTCGATCTTTTCAAATTCACTAAGACTTGGTTCATTTTAAGCAGAATATGAGCAATCCAAGCAAGTGAATGACTCAGAACTAGATACATAGCAACCTAGCATATATGTATAGCATAAGTAACCTCAACACATTCTACACATGCTAGTTGCCAATCTTAATGGTGAACATGTATCAAGTTTTAAGTTCATTTAGCATGTTCATCATTCTGAAGAATAGCTTAGCTCACAACATGTATCAGAGATCAAAAAGAGCCTAAGCTACAAGCATCACCATATATCATCGAAGCATACACTAAACAGAGCATAGATTCATTCTCAAGAATATAGTCATGAAGCTCGAAATGCAAGATGAATAATTGAAGAAGTCAGAATCGGAGCCAAGAACAACTGAAAAGACTCAAAACCCAAAAACAAAAAGAGTCAGAAGGTCAAACTATGGTACATAAACAAAATGCTTCCCCCATCTAAAAGGGGAAACACACACCAAGCTCACCTCTCAACCTAGCAAAAGTTGAGAGATCCAAAGGCTTGGTGAATATATCCGCAACCTGGTTATGGGTGTCTACATGCCTAAGATCAATGTCGCCTTTCTCGTAGTGGTCACGAAGAAAGTGAAAGCGAACATCGATGTGTTTGGTCTTGGAGTGAAGAACAGGGTTTTTTGCTACACTAATGGCTGAGGTGCTATCGCAAAGCAAAGGAACCCGACTGAATTCTAGACCAAAATCACGCAATGTAGCAACCATCCATAAAAGCTGCGAAGCACAAGAGGCAGCGGCAACATACTCGGCATCTGTAGTAGACTGGGCTACGTTCGACTGCTTGTGAGAAGACCACGAAACTAAAGAAGAGCCAAGAAACTGACAAGTCCCAGAAGTAGACTTGCGCTCAAGCCGACAACCGGCAAAGTCCGCATCAGAATAACCACAAAGCGAGAGGTTCGAGGAAGAAGAGTACCAAAGTCCGAACTCAGGAGTGTATCGAAGGTACCTCATGATGCGCTTGACCGCTTGCTTGTGGGAAGTCCGAGGGGACGCCTGAAAACGAGCGCACAGACACACAGCGAACTGTATATCCGGCCTCGTCGCCGTCAGGTACAGGAGCGATCCGATCATGCTCCTGTACTCCTTCTGGTCAACTGGCTCTCCGTCTTGGTCCGCGTCCAACGCCGCAGTCGTCGGCATGGGCGTCGTAAGAGGCTTGGCCTCGCCCATGTTGAACTTCTTCAGGATGTCCTTCGTGTACTTACCTTGATGCACGAACGTCCCGTCTCGGGTTTGCTTGATTTGCAACCCGAGGAAGAAAGTCAACTCACCCGTCATACTCATCTCAAACTCCTTGTTCATAGTATCTGCAAACTTGGCAACAAGCGCATGAGAAGAGCCACCAAAGATGATGTCATCCACGTAAATCTGGACTATCAGGGTATCATTGCCTTGCTTGAGGAGAAACAAAGTTCTATCGACCCATCCCATTTTAAAACCCTTTGAGAGTAAAAAGGTTTTCAAACGATCATACCACGCTCTCGGGGCTTGTTTCAAACCATACAAAGCTTTTGACAGTTTATAAACATGGTTTGGAAACTTGGGATCCTCGAAACCTGGGGGTTGCCTAACATAAACCTCTTCCTCTATATACCCATTTAGAAAAGCACTTTTAACATCCATCTGGTAAAGCTTAAAACCCTTCGAAGCAGCAAAGGCTAGAAGGATTCTGATGGCTTCTATACGGGCTACAGGGGCAAAGGTTTCTTCATAGTCTATCCCCTCTTTTTGGCAAAAACCCTGGGCTACTAGCCTAGCCTTGTTCCTCACTACCATCCCATCCTCACCCTCTTTGTTTTTGAAAACCCATTTGGTACCTATAGGGTGGCATTCTGGTGGAGGTGGAACTAGGGTCCAAACTCGGTTTCGCTCAAAGTTTTCTAGCTCCTCATGCATGGCATTCACCCAGTTAGCATTAGAAAGTGCGTGTCCAACATCTTTGGGCTCAAAAGAAGCAACGAATGCAGAATGAGCAAAGTGTGAGATTTCATACGCTCGCGACCGCGTGACTCGCTGGTCGATGCCGCCGATCATCTGCTGCGGGGGGTGAACTTGCTGAACGCTCTGGGGCGCTTGCCTCGCCGAAGTCGCCTCCCCCTCGCCAGATGCTGTTGCTCTCCCTGGTGCAGCTGGTGCTTGCTGGGGAGGTGGCTCAAGAGGACCCCAGGAAGAAGAAGTCGTGGGATCTGGTCCTCGAGCTGAAGTAGTCGTCGCAGGGTCGACAGGGGCAGCCAGTGGAGTTGTCTCGGGATCACCCCAATCGGCATTCTCCTGCTCCTCCTCCACAAAGATAGTCTCTCCCAGCTCCTATTCTCCTGCAACATCAAAAGCAGAAGAAACACAAGGCATAGTTTCGTCGAATGTGACCTCGCAGGTCTCCACTATCCGGTTAGTCTCAAGGGTAAGAACTCGATAAGCGCGCGAATGCGAAGCATAACCAAGAAACACGCCATTAGCAGAGCGAGATTCAAATTTATCCAAATTGCCTTGCTTTAGGATAAAGCACTTACACCCAAACACCCGAAAATGAGACACCTTGGGTACCCGTCCAAAACGCAACTCATAAGAAGTTTTCTTCATTAAAGCCCAAAGAAAGATGCGATTTGCAACATGGCAAGCAGTGTTGATCGCCTCGGCCCAAAAACGCCTAGGAGTCCTATGCTCATCGAGCATCGTCCTGGCCATCTCAACAAGGGTCCGGTTCTTGCGCTCAACAACACCGTTTTGCTGGGGGACATAAGGAGAAGAAAACTGATGCTCAATTCCATTAGAAGAACAAAAAGAGGCAAACTGAGAGTTATCAAATTCAGTACCATTATCACTACGAATAGCTCTAATGGTATCAGGGGGAAACTCAGTTTTCAACCTCAAGATCAAATCATGAGCAAAAGAAAAAGCTTCATCCCTACCCTCCATGAAAAATACCCAAGAGTACCTCGAAAAATCGTCAACGATCACTAGAACGTACCACTTTCCACCCGCTGAGCAAACCCGAGCTGGACCAACTGTGTCCATGTGTAAAAGCTCGCCGGGTCGCTTTGTCATCACCTGATTAACAGGTGGGTGAGAAGCAGCAACCATCTTCCCGTGACGACAGGGATGGCAAACAAGGTCCTTCTGAAACTTAAGCTTGGGCAATCCTTGGATTAGGCCAAGTGAGCTAAGTCTTGCAAGCAAGTCAAAACTCAAGTGACCAAGCCTCCTATGCCACTTCCACAAATCAGAAGAAGGACCAGCCATCAAACATCTAGCAGAGCCGAAGGAACGAGAAAAGTCAGCTCTGAAAACACGGCCAAAGGGGACAATCCAACAAACAAGATCTCCCCGAGGATCTAAGACACAACTCAAACCCTTCTTAAAGCGCACTTCAAAATCATCCTCAAGAAGTTGCGATACAGAAAGCAAATTATAATGCAAGCTCGAAACGAAAGCAACATCTTTGAGAACAAAGCTCTCATTGAGCCGGATAGCTCCATGAGAAACAACCTTACCTCTACTATTATCCCCAAAAGTGAAGTACTCCTTGTGCATCACGGGGCTAAGGCTGGAGAACCATTCCTTCTTTCCGGTCATGTGGCGCGAACACCCGGAATCCATGAGCCACATGTTCTCCAACCGAAGTTCCTGCATCAATAGAAAGGCAGGAAGTGAGCATATGGCACAACACTGGGGTTAGTATACTGAGAAGGATACCAGTGCTGTGTCATTGTAACACCCTCGGTGTTAAGCATTCCTTGAACTGCATAATTTGTCATGGCATAAGCATAGCATCTCATCTTTCATATGCATATGTTTGAATAAGTGCTTAAGTCCTTGCATAGTCTCTAGTGTAACCCTGTTTTCCTTTTTGTTTCTGGCTTAGTACCTTAAAACAAAGTTGTAGATCTTGATGAAAGGAGCAACTTTGTTTAAAAGCACTTTCTCAGAAAAAGTTGTTAAAATGTGATTTCTTGTATTAGAAAAATGGATGAGAAGTAAATTTCTTTTTCTAAGCAGAGTTTGAACTTGAGCCTTAAAGATGTTTTGTTCCTTACAAAATTCTAAGCAACCTTGCTGTTAGGATCTTTTCCTAATTCGGCTTAGTGCGGAAGTTATGGGGCATCAAAGTTTGTAACCAAACTTCATTAGTTTAACCCTAGTGGACCCGTCCTGTCAGTCTCTCCTTCTTTCCCCGCGTGCACGCCGCTTCCTCTGCGCCGGCAGAAACCACCCGCCGCCGCGAGACCGCCTCGCCGGCCGGCCAAACCACCGTCATCACCACCCGCGGTTTGCGCCAAACTCGCCACGTCGCCCTGGCGCCCGGTGCTTGTTCGCCGCGTGGTGCTCGATGCCTGACGCCGCCGCGTCCGGTCGGGAGTTCCTCCCCGACGGGAACTGGCCAGGTGCAATGTACCCAGCCCTTTGTTCCCTTTTGCCTTCGCTCCGCCTTGTGCTCGCAAGCCAGAAGAGCATTCCATCGCTCACTCTATCCTTTGCTCCACTCCACTCCATCTTCACCAGGGCAAAGCGCCGCCGCCCGCCGAACTCCGGCGAGTGATTACTCGCTACTCGCCGCACCGCCGCTCGATTCCTTCCGCCATCCTCTCCGCCTTGACCTTCTCTTTCACCTGCCAGGGTTGGTTCCCCCTCTTTTCCTCTCTAGCCGGCAGAACTTTGAGTGCTATCCTCGAGTTCTCGCCATGGCCGCCACCGTGACTCTCACGTGAACCGGTCATCTCCGGCCAAGCCATCCCAAACCGAGCCTTGTTCTAGTCTTCTCTACCGATGAAGTTTCCTAGGTTTCGATGGAGACCTCTCTTTCGCCATGTTTCAGTCGGAGCCGAGCCTTGTCATGGCCATGTCCGCCGTGAACCGCCGCCGTGCATCACTCCAGGCAATGCCGAGGGTGCCGAGGCTCAAAAGTTGTCCCAATAGGTCGCTTAGGTCTTGCTTAGGCTAGTGTTAGTCTCGCCGAGCCTCAAGCTCGCCGGGAAGAGCTTCGCCTCCGTGTCGTAGAGCCGCCGCTCCGCCATGGCTGCCGTCGAGCTTGCTCCGGTATCCCTCTGGCTCAGCAAGTCCGTTAGTCGTGTTCGCCTCGCAAACCCGCATCCAGTAGTGGTCTCGGTGTCACCGGAAGCCTCGCCGCCGACGAGCTAGGGCCAGTCAACGCCAACGGTGCCAAAGTCCGCCGTTGACTGCCGAGCCTAGCCTCGTCTGGTAACTTGGTCGCCTGACCAGTGGGCCTCGCCGACAGAGACAGAGAGAGTGTGAGAGAGAGAAAGGGAAGTCTGAGTTCAGTAGGCCTCGGAAAGCCGTGTGTGTCGAGCGTTTGCCTCGAGCCTCGGCTGAGTAAAGTTAGGTGTCCGCGGAACGCCGTTGTCCGCCATGTCCGCCATGGCCGGCAAGCTCGGTCCGCGTGGCCAACTTCCTTCCCGTGGCCGTCCGTCAGTCTTAGCTAGTGTTCGCGAATCGCCGAGGCTCATAGAAGACGTTGGAGGTGTCGGTTAAGCCGATTAGGGTTTGGTAGTGCTAGTACGCCGCCGTCCGCCGCTCGCCATGGTCGCCGGAATGGCACAGCCGTGGTCGAGGGTGCTCGAAGCCGGAGCTCTAGCTTCTGAGCCTCGGGTTAGGTTTACAAAGGTCGCCAGAGTAGGATTCGAGAGTTCGTTTGGCTCAGGATGGTCGGAACTGGCCGGCGTAGCTCGCCTGCGCCGCCGTGTCCGCCATCGTCGACAGCAAGTAGCGCCTTGGTCAACGTCGGGCTCTGCTCCGTGTGTTTGTCAGGTGGGATCAGTTTGACCTGAGGGTTCCGCTTGTCAGTGAGCCTAAGTGCAGTAGTTTGGGTGTGTCTAGCAGTTTGAGTTAGGGTGTTTTTCAGGGTTTTTGTTTAAATGGTTTTCAGAAAAGGTTGAATTGCTTGTTTAATTCATATCTTGCAATCTGTAAATGCTAAAATGGTGAAACAAGTTTTGTTAGGTTTGTTGTGATGAGTTCTATGTATGAAAAATATAATATGCCCAGTTTGTGATAAATTTATGTGTAGTTATATTTAATTCATGTTTAGGCTGAAATCTTGTTAAATGCTTAGTAAATTATGTATAGCTCAGAAAAATGTGATTCTTGTTTTGTTAGATTTGTTTGAGGAATAGCTCCTGAGAAAAATGTAAAATGAAGTTACTCTGTGGAATAATTTGGTAGTAGTAATTAAAGTGGTTAAATGGTGTTTCCTTGTTTATTTTGTAGTAATTAAAATATGAGGAATATGAACCTGAGAAGTTATGCACACTGCTCTTGTGCTAAGAAGTTCAGTAGTAAAATGAAAAATCTGTTGTTTGACACTTTTTGCTAGGGTGTTTAGTTCAAAGCACCTTTCTATGATAGAATTTGTCTTTTTCATAGAGAATGGAGTTTAAGTCCAAATGGGGTGAAATTTGGACAGGGGACTAGATTACATATTGTTAACTTCCAGTAATTTATGTAGGTTTTTCGGAAGCTGTCTAGGATGGGTTGCTGTTATAGGCTTGTTTGATTAGATTTATTTCAGCAAGTAATTAGAGGGTAATAAACTCATTAAGTCAACTTTGATGTGGTGACAACATAGCTTAACAAGTTGAATATGGGAGGTTAAGCAGTTGAGTAGCAGTAGATGACATGTGCTTATCTCCTGAAATGCCTTGTTCCATGTTGCATCACCATGCATTCCGCATGCATTCTCGTTATTTATTCATGTTATGCATCATGCAAGATCGGTAGTGGAAGTTCAGGATCCGTCGCCCGAGGAGCAGTACCAGGAGGAGATGCCAGAAGAGAAAGTCCCAGAAGGAGACGTTGAAGAGCTGCCGGAGTGCTGCGATCACCGACCTTCGGACTTTGAGCAAGGCAAGCCTCGGAGCATTCTAACTCCTACGGTTTGCAGTTATTGTTTACAAAGTTAACCTGATATGCTTGTTGCATTAGGTTATAGGAGTTGAGTGACACCGTTGCTGCATTGATTAAATTATCCTCGTCCACCTACAATTATATCTTGATATCCCTGTTAAGTCTAGGCTCGTTTATGCTTAGCCCTGCTTAGACCGGTAAAAGTCGGGTGATTTCCTGTCTCCCGCATATAGGTGGATACTGATCATGTTTAGCCTGGTGCTATCATGGAGATAACCATATGATAATTAATTTGAGGCCGGACGGGATGTAGGAGCAGCAGGACATGGGTGCTGTGTGCTAGTAGTCTCCCGTCTGTGTCGATTAGGACCCGACGAAGGCACACCTCAGTCATTTTGAACGCGTCAATCACTTAACGGAGCAGGTGCGGGTACCTCCCGTGAAGCCGAGTAAGGTTTTTCGAGCCGGTGATGGAGATGTTGACGCCTAACACCCAGGGCCTTATATGTACCGTGGGCAACTATTCTGATCAACCTGGCATGGTCCGAGGGCAGGCAGGGCCTGATCGACCTGGCATGACCGTGGGCAGTTAATAGCTTGAGCGACCTGGCATTAAGATAACCCCCGGTGTAGAAGGGCCCATGACCGTCCCGCGGTTTGGGTTCTCGAACCTCCTGAATTGGTCGCCAACGGCCGCCTGGCAAGGTGTGATCGGGCGAGTGTGCGACATTTTATCCCCAGCTGGTAGGAATCGATTATAATCGCCATCGCTCCTGGTTAGTGAGTAACTTGACTGAGCATGTGTTACCGTAGTAACTTATGGAACTAAATATGGTTATGAGATTGAATCTGAAAGGCTATTGATGAAATAGTCACTCTTGCTTGATTAATTAGCCAAGTGATTGCTCTAGATCAGGTGCAAATCTAGTTAATCAGGTTAATTACATAAAATTGACTGCTAATGTTCAAATGATGATTATCAAATAATAAAATGCTTTTGCGCACAAAGGTAAGTGTGGCCAACCCCAGATACAGCCTTGCATACTCCTTGGTGTCAGTTATTTCTGGTTTATGACGGGTAAGTCTAGCTGAGTACCTTCTCGTACTCAGGGTGCTATCCCTTTGTTGTTGCAGATGGGCAATGCTTCTTCGGCTATTGCGAGAACTGTCTATACCCCGTTCCGAGCAATGACTAGACCAAGGGCATGGTCGCCACTTATCTCATCTGTTGCTTTTGCGGACCTGGTCAATTGATGGCACTGTATTTTGAACAATCCAAAACTTATGTTTAAAGACGATGTTGCTTCCGCTACTTCTATTGAACTATGGTTTGTAATATTATTTTGTACTCCGATGTAATTTGAACTATGTGCAACTGTGTTGTCATCTGTGAGCATGTTCACTGAATTAGTACGATCTTGGCTGGATGTTGTTGAATGATTTGAAATCCTTCGAGATTTCCGGACTACCGGGTTTGTACGAGCTTAAGTACTTGAGGATCTTTGCGTAAGCGGAGGTTTCAGTGCTTAATCTGGTGCAAATTGGTCGGGCCGTCACAGCTGGCATCGGAGCATGGTTCAGTGTTACTGTTCATAGGTGTATTTTCAAAATAGTATTTTGCAAGGAATAAAGCTGTATTTGCCAACTTATGGTTATATTAGGATTTGGAAAATCTTAAGAATTTAAGCTAAGGTGTGCCAGTGATCAAGTCCTTATGCCCAGTAGCTTTCTAGGTGGCTATTTAAGTACTAACTTGGGGGTTGTGCATCATATTGAAATTCTGTTATTTCTGTCGTCCATACGGCAAGGGTGAAATTGTATGGGTGCTATTCTTCGGAATAGTAATGTATGGATCAATTGCCTCTACGCCAAGGTAATAAGTGAGTTGTGAGAGCATGATTGGACAATCGCCAATCTAGGGGAGTGCTTGAATGATGTTGTCATGTATACCTGTTGCACACAAGTATATGTGAAAGTATTGATTGTGGGAGTAATGCTTTTCTGATGGGTGCATATACTGCTTACGTGTATACTGGGTGTGCACCTAAGTCAGTATTAGATTTAATTTTCAGCAATGCATGATATTCATATTGTGGGCAGGGCTGAAATGAATTTTCTGCAGGTACACTAACTTGCGAACGTGTAGTACGCTAGTTAACGCTATGAGTGAACGTTGTATGCCACCGTCTAGCCGTTAGATTGTTAGACAGTGAGGACGTATGTTACGCTCATGCATCATGGTCATATAATTTTGCATTAATCTTACTTCCTTCCTTATGTTATCCGTCCCGTTTCCTTAAATAAAAGTTGTTCTCAACTAATTAAAAACCGTGTGGATAAACTTCTTTCAGATGGCCCGTACCAAGCGTACCGCCCGTAAGTCGACCGGAGGCAGGAGGCCTAACTACATGCTGGGACCCTGGACCGATGAGGGGTCAGAGGATTTTCTAGAGGAGTTTGGCATGCCCACTATCCTGTGGAGAGTTCTGCACTTGGTGGGATACGCAGAGGGCCAGGAACCACAATATGATTGGCATCGTGTTCAGCTTTCCGAGGATCGCCACGTATACACAGTTGAGGTGGACGTGCCCAGCCGTGATCCGCAGGATCATGTATGGTGCCGCCGGGTCTTCGCACTACAAGGTAGGACCCCGTGGGACGGAGCTAACAGGGTTGCCTATACTGTTCTTGGGACATTATGGAGGATCACCCGGAGGTGGTTGCGCAAGCCACTGCTGGCATCTTTCCTACGGCGGACCCTTACCAGTCGGTGTGGCGACAGCCTGGTGCCACTGTGCTTGAGGGCAGCTCTTTGGAGCGAGAGCACTGCGCAGGACCAGCTGGGAGTGCTATGGCCGCACTCATGGCTACCTATGGGTGCTTGTCGCGTAGCTACGACCATCTGGACCATGTTCTTAGTGAGGAGATGGCTGCACAGCATCGCAGGCAGGAGGAACATGCTACAGAGATCGACCTTCTCACCACCCAGCTAGCTCAATTGACTGTGGAAAGAGATCAGGCTCGTCAGAGAGAGCAGGAGACAGCACAGCAGCCGAGTGACCAGCAGGGGATGACGACCTTCTTATCCACCATCATGGCCGAGACCGAGGAGTCGCTACGTGGTGTTTGTCTCGAGGGTATGCACGCGACGGAACAGAACAGGCTTCTCAGGCTACAGGTGGGAGATTTGGAGCTGCAACTTCATCATCTCTAGGACTACAATGACCGCCTGCATGAGGAGATTCATCGCCGTGAGAATGAGAGGAACCCTATCTTTCCTCAGGAGGACCTGGATTCTCATGCTTCGTCTAGTGGTTCTTCGGACATCTCGAGTGATGATGATGATGATGGTGCCATTAGAGAATAGACTAGTTAGTGTTAGCGCGTAGTGATCTTGTCTCATGTCCTAGCGCTTGATCTTTTAGGGTTATCTTGTGGATGTAAGGTTGTGTGATGGACCTGTGCGCGTGTGGCGCAAAACCTTTGAAAGTCCCGTATGTATGGGCACCTATGGATGTTATGTTGACTTTTGAGTGTTATGTGATGAGCACTTTTATCATGTGATGATGCGATGTGGATCGAAATTTATTATGCCTCTGCAATTGTTTGGCGAATTCATTTTTGTGAATAATTTCCGTTGGCATGATTTATTGTTCTCCGCAACAATGGCAACGTCATTTAATAAATATTGCTATCACTACATGCAGATGACGATGACTCGCAGTGGAGCAGGTGGAAGTGGTGGTAATGATGATAACAGGGAGAACCGCAATCCACCACCTCCCCCACCGCCCACGGCAGAGCAACTCTTTGCTCAATTTCTAGGGAGTCAACGCAACATTGAGGCACTTTTGCGGGAGAATTTGGCACATGGCAATTACCGCCCTGAGCCGAATCAATACAACTCGTTCAAGGATTTTCTGGATACCAAACCACCGGTTTTCAAGGAAGCCACTGAACCGTTGGAAGCAGAAGAGTGGCTGCATACGTTGGAGCAAAAGTTTCGTTTGCTCAGGCTCACAGAGGAACTTAAAGCCGAATATGCCGCGCATCAGTTGCAAGGGCCAGCCGGGATTTGGTGGGGACATCATCGTACCACCTATCCTGCCCATGTTCCAATCACTTGGAGAGTGTTCACTGATGCTGTTCGAGGACATTACATTCCGCCGGGCTTGACCCAGATGAAGGTGGCAGAATTCATGAATCTGACACAAGGAACTCGATCGGTGACCGAGTATCATCATTTGTTCAACTCTTTATCTCGTTATGCACCAGACTTTGTTGATACTGATGCTAAGAAGATTGCTCGCTTCAAGAGAGGGCTGAATACCAAGATGGGAAAGTCAGTGGGTACATCTTCTCGTACCGTCTTTAATGACTTCATAAGTGATTGCCTGATTCAAGAAAATCATAACAACAAGCATGCTGCAAGTAAGGCCCGGAAGAGGACCTTTGATTCAGGACCGTCCCAACTTAGAGGACCACCAGCTCAGCGTAACCAGTATCGACCACCAGCGCCTGGGGCTCGTTTCAGGCCGCCGCAAAAGAAGAATCAACCGCAAGCTCAGCGTAATCAAAGGCCATACAAAGTAGCTGCTAGTCAATTTCGTGGAGGTCAGGGCAGCTCAACCGGAGGAAAACCTTCAGTTCGTGGGCCGTGCTTCAATTGTAATCAAGAAGGGCACTTTGCAAGATATTGCCCTCACCCAAAGAAGCAACAAGCTAGTTACCCCGCACGTCTGCATAACATGACTGCTGAAGAAGCTCGTGCAGGAGAGCCCGTGACTGCCGGTATGTGTCTTGTTAACCATCATCCTGCAGTTGTTTTGTTTGATACTGGATCATCACATTCATTCATGAGCAAAGCATTTGCACAAGAGCATAATCAAGGGGTGTCTGAAATGGATTATGGGTTTCGAGTAAGCTCCGTGGGGAGTAGTGTGTTATCTAGGCAGATGGTTTGTAATGCAACCATCGACATTGGAGGGCACAAATTTGGAGCCAATCTAGTAGTTTTGCCAGGACTCGGTATGGACGTAGTCCTAGGTATGAGTTGGATGAGTATGTGGAATGCGGTGCTAGACACTGCAAATAGGACCCTTACCTTATCTGATGGGAGGACGAACACAAAGTTACGCATCTCTCTTCCTCGAGGTGCTGATTTCGTTGATCTATCTTGCACCTTATCTATAGAAGATCTGTCAAAAATTCCAGTTGTTCGGGATTTTCCGGATGTTTTCCCAGACGAGTTACCAGGATTACCGCCCAAGCGGGCAGTGGAGTTTGCTATTGAGTTGTTACCGGGAACTGCACCAATCTCTAGAAGACCGTATCGTATGCCGCCCAACAAGTTAGCTGAACTCAAAACACAGATTAAGGAACTTTTGGATAAGGGATTTATTCAACCTAGTGTGTTGGAATGGGGATGTCCCGCATTGTTTGTCAAGAAGAAGGATAAGTCTCTACGGATGTGTGTGGATTATCGACCGCTCAATGCCGTGACCGTTAAAAACAAGTACCCGTTGCCACGGATAGATATTTTGTTTGATCAGTTATCCAGAGCCAAGGTATTTTCCAAGATCGATTTAAGATCAGGTTATCACCAGATCAGAATTAGGCCACAAGATATTCCAAAGACTGCTTTTTCCATCAGATATGGGCTGTATGAGTATTTGGTCATGTCTTTTGGATTGACAAATGCTCCAGCTTACTTTATGAGTTTAATAAACTCGGTGTTCATGCCAGAGCTGGATAAGTTTGTAGTGGTGTTCATTGATGACATTCTGGTGTACTCTGAGAACCCGAATGATCACACAGAACATTTGAGGATTGTTTTGACAAGGCTGCGAGAGCATAAACTTTATGCCAAGTTTAGCAAATGTGAAGTTTGGTTGAAACAAGTGCAATTTCTTGGTCATATCCTGTCAGAAGAAGGAATTTCTGTAGATCCTAGTAAGGTCCAAGAAGTAATGGATTGGGAAGCTCCAACTTCAGTTGGTGAAATCCGGAGTTTTCTCGGTTTAGCGGGATATTATCGCCGATTCATTCCTGACTTCTCTAAGATTGCAAAACCAATGACAAGCTTGTTACAGAAGGACCAAAGGTTTGAATGGACAGAGGAGTGTGAAACAGCTTTTCGTACCTTGCGGAAACTGTTGACCACTGCTCCTGTCTTAGCTCAACCCGATATTAAAAAGCCGTTTGATGTCTTTTGCGACGCATCAAAAATTGGCTTAGGCTGTGTTCTCATGCAAGAAGGCAGAGTGATTGCTTATGCTTCTCGGCAATTACGGAAGCATGAAGTAAATTACCCAACACATGATTTGGAATTAGCTGCCGTCGTGCATGCTTTGAAGATTTGGAGGCACTATTTGCTTGGAAATGTCTGCAACATGTACACCGATCACAAGAGTCTCAAATATATCTGCACTCAACCAGAGCTGAATATGAGGCAGAGAAGATGGCTTGAGTTAATCAAGGATTACAATCATCAGATTCACTATCATCCTAGAAAAGCAAATGTGGTTGCCAATGCTCTGAGTCGGAAATCACACTGCAACAACTTGAGGTTACGGTCGGAAGACGAGTTTAATCTTGTACACCCTGTAATTCTACGTCACATTGAACTACAGAGCACTCTGGTTAATCAGATACTTGAAGAGCAGAAAACAGATAAGGGAATTTATCATATTAAAGAGAGGCTGAAAACTGCTACTGAGCCAGTAAAGCATTTCCGAATTGATGATAAAGGAGTGTTATGGTTTGACCAGCGCTTAGTGGTACCCAAGAATAGAGAACTTAAAAATCGGATTATGGATGAGGCGCATCTCTCTAAGTTATCTCTTCATCCGGGGAGCACTAAAATGTATCAAGATTTGCGTCCAAGATTTTGGTGGACCAAAATGAAGAAAGAGATTGCCGCATATGTAGCCAGATGCGACACATGTTGCCGAGTGAAAGCTATTCATCTGAAACCAGCCGGAACACTTCAACCGTTATCAATACCCGAGTGGAAATGGGAAGAAATAGGTATGGATTTTATCACCGGTTTACCAACCACCCAGAAAGGAAATGACTCAATTTGGGTGATAGTTGATCGTCTCACCAAGACCGCTCATTTCATACCAGTTAAAACCTGTTATCGAGCACCGGACTATGCAGAGATCTATATCAATCAAATTGTCCGATTGCATGGTATACCCAAGGTCATAGTTTCGGATCGAGGAACGCAGTTTACTGCACCATTCTGGGAGAAACTACAAAAAGAATTAGGCACTAAGCTAATCCATAGCTCAGCTTACCATCCTCAAACATCAGGACAAACCGAAAGAGTAAACCAGGTATTAGAAGACATGTTGAGAGCCTGTGTAATTTCAGCCAAAGGGTCTTGGGAAAAATGGTTGCCTTTAGCAGAATTTGCTTACAACAATAGCTATCAAGAAAGTATTCAGATGGCGCCTTTTGAAGCTCTGTATGGTAGAAGATGCAGATCACCGATAAATTGGGTTGAACCGGAAGAGCGTCGTTACTATGGAGTTGACTTTGTTAATGAAGCAGAAGAACAAGTTAGGATAATCCAACAACACATAGCAGTTGCACAGTCTCGACAGAAGAGCTATGCCGACAAGAGAAGGAAACCGCTTGAATTCAATGTAGGTGACTATGTGTATCTAAAGGTATCGCCCATGAAAGGTGTTAAACGTTTTGGCGTAAAAAGGAAGCTAGCGCCAAGATTTGTGGGACCATACAGGATAATGGAAAGGAGAGGAGAAGTAGCTTATCGACTGCAATTACCTGAACACTTGAAAGCTATATTCCCTGTATTCCATGTGTCACAACTGAAGAAATGTCTTCGAGTTCCAGAAGAAGAAGTTCAACCAGCCCGTATCGAGTTGCAATCCGATCTCACCTACTCAGCTAAGCCTTATCGAGTACTTGATGAGAAAGAAAGAGTAACTCGCGGAAGAATAGTAAAGCAATATAAAGTATCATGGAGCGAGCAAGATGATCGGGATGCCACTTGGGAAACGGAAGACTATCTAAAGGAAGTGTATCCACAATTTTATAAAAACTGGTTAGTAACTCAAATCTCGGGATGAGATTTCTTTTAAGGAGGGGAGGGCTGTAACACCCTCGGTGTTAAGCATTCCTTGAACTGCATAATTTGTCATGGCATAAGCATAGCATCTCATCTTTCATATGCATATGTTTGAATAAGTGCTTAAGTCCTTGCATAGTCTCTAGTGTAACCCTGTTTTCCTTTTTGTTTCTGGCTTAGTACCTTAAAACAAAGTTGTAGATCTTGATGAAAGGAGCAACTTTGTTTAAAAGCACTTTCTCAGAAAAAGTTGTTAAAATGTGATTTCTTGTATTAGAAAAATGGATGAGAAGTAAATTTCTTTTTCTAAGCAGAGTTTGAACTTGAGCCTTAAAGATGTTTTGTTCCTTACAAAATTCTAAGCAACCTTGCTGTTAGGATCTTTTCCTAATTCGGCTTAGTGCGGAAGTTATGGGGCATCAAAGTTTGTAACCAAACTTCATTAGTTTAACCCTAGTGGACCCGTCCTGTCAGTCTCTCCTTCTTTCCCCGCGTGCACGCCGCTTCCTCCGCGCCGGCAGAAACCACCCGCCGCCGCGAGACCGCCTCGCCGGCCGGCCAAACCACCGTCATCACCACCCGCGGTTTGCGCCAAACTCGCCACGTCGCCCTGGCGCCCGGTGCTTGTTCGCCGCGTGGTGCTCGATGCCTGACGCCGCCGCGTCCGGTCGGGAGTTCCTCCCCGACGGGAACTGGCCAGGTGCAATGTACCCAGCCCTTTGTTCCCTTTTGCCTTCGCTCCGCCTTGTGCTCGCAAGCCAGAAGAGCATTCCATCGCTCACTCTATCCTTTGCTCCACTCCACTCCATCTTCACCAGGGCAAAGCGCCGCCGCCCGCCGAACTCCGGCGAGTGATTACTCGCTACTCGCCGCACCGCCGCTCGATTCCTTCCGCCATCCTCTCCGCCTTGACCTTCTCTTTCACCTGCCAGGGTTGGTTCCCCCTCTTTTCCTCTCTAGCCGGCAGAACTTTGAGTGCTATCCTCGAGTTCTCGCCATGGCCGCCACCGTGACTCTCACGTGAACCGGTCATCTCCGGCCAAGCCATCCCAAACCGAGCCTTGTTCTAGTCTTCTCTACCGATGAAGTTTCCTAGGTTTCGATGGAGACCTCTCTTTCGCCATGTTTCAGTCGGAGCCGAGCCTTGTCATGGCCATGTCCGCCGTGAACCGCCGCCGTGCATCACTCCAGGCAATGCCGAGGGTGCCGAGGCTCAAAAGTTGTCCCAATAGGTCGCTTAGGTCTTGCTTAGGCTAGTGTTAGTCTCGCCGAGCCTCAAGCTCGCCGGGAAGAGCTTCGCCTCCGTGTCGTAGAGCCGCCGCTCCGCCATGGCTGCCGTCGAGCTTGCTCCGGTATCCCTCTGGCTCAGCAAGTCCGTTAGTCGTGTTCGCCTCGCAAACCCGCATCCAGTAGTGGTCTCGGTGTCACCGGAAGCCTCGCCGCCGACGAGCTAGGGCCAGTCAACGCCAACGGTGCCAAAGTCCGCCGTTGACTGCCGAGCCTAGCCTCGTCTGGTAACTTGGTCGCCTGACCAGTGGGCCTCGCCGACAGAGACAGAGAGAGTGTGAGAGAGAGAAAGGGAAGTCTGAGTTCAGTAGGCCTCGGAAAGCCGTGTGTGTCGAGCGTTTGCCTCGAGCCTCGGCTGAGTAAAGTTAGGTGTCCGCGGAACGCCGTTGTCCGCCATGTCCGCCATGGCCGGCAAGCTCGGTCCGCGTGGCCAACTTCCTTCCCGTGGCCGTCCGTCAGTCTTAGCTAGTGTTCGCGAATCGCCGAGGCTCATAGAAGACGTTGGAGGTGTCGGTTAAGCCGATTAGGGTTTGGTAGTGCTAGTACGCCGCCGTCCGCCGCTCGCCATGGTCGCCGGAATGGCACAGCCGTGGTCGAGGGTGCTCGAAGCCGGAGCTCTAGCTTCTGAGCCTCGGGTTAGGTTTACAAAGGTCGCCAGAGTAGGATTCGAGAGTTCGTTTGGCTCGGGATGGTCGGAACTGGCCGGCGTAGCTCGCCTGCGCCGCCGTGTCCGCCATCGTCGACAGCAAGCAGCGCCTTGGTCAACGTCGGGCTCTGCTCCGTGTGTTTGTCAGGTGGGATCAGTTTGACCTGAGGGTTCCGCTTGTCAGTGAGCCTAAGTGCAGTAGTTTGGGTGTGTCTAGCAGTTTGAGTTAGGGTGTTTTTCAGGGTTTTTGTTTAAATGGTTTTCAGAAAAGGTTGAATTGCTTGTTTAATTCATATCTTGCAATCTGTAAATGCTAAAATGGTGAAACAAGTTTTGTTAGGTTTGTTGTGATGAGTTCAATGTATGAAAATATAATATGCCCAGTTTGTGATAAATTATGTGTAGTTATATTTAATTCATGTTTAGGCTGAAATCTTGTTAAATGCTTAGTAAATTATGTATAGCTCAGAAAAATGTGATTCTTGTTTTGTTAGATTTGTTTGAGGAATAGCTCCTGAGAAAAATGTAAAATGAAGTTACTCTGTGGAATAATTTGGTAGTAGTAATTAAAGTGGTTAAATGGTGTTTCCTTGTTTATTTTGTAGTAATTAAAATATGAGGAATATGAACCTGAGAAGTTATGCACACTGCTCTTGTGCTAAGAAGTTCAGTAGTAAAATGAAAAATCTGTTGTTTGACACTTTTTGCTAGGGTGTTTAGTTCAAAGCACCTTTCTATGATAGAATTTGTCTTTTTCATAGAGAATGGAGTTTAAGTCCAAATGGGGTGAAATTTGGACAGGGGACTAGATTACATATTGTTAACTTCCAGTAATTTATGTAGGTTTTTCGGAAGCTGTCTAGGATGGGTTGCTGTTATAGGCTTGTTTGATTAGATTTATTTCAGCAAGTAATTAGAGGGTAATAAACTCATTAAGTCAACTTTGATGTGGTGACAACATAGCTTAACAAGTTGAATATGGGAGGTTAAGCAGTTGAGTAGCAGTAGATGACATGTGCTTATCTCCTGAAATGCCTTGTTCCATGTTGCATCACCATGCATTCCGCATGCATTCTCGTTATTTATTCATGTTATGCATCATGCAAGATCGGTAGTGGAAGTTCAGGATCCGTCGCCCGAGGAGCAGTACCAGGAGGAGATGCCAGAAGAGAAAGTCCCAGAAGGAGACGTTGAAGAGCTGCCGGAGTGCTGCGATCACCGACCTTCGGACTTTGAGCAAGGCAAGCCTCGGAGCATTCTAACTCCTACGGTTTGCAGTTATTGTTTACAAAGTTAACCTGATATGCTTGTTGCATTAGGTTATAGGAGTTGAGTGACACCGTTGCTGCATTGATTAAATTATCCTCGTCCACCTACAATTATATCTTGATATCCCTGTTAAGTCTAGGCTCGTTTATGCTTAGCCCTGCTTAGACCGGTAAAAGTCGGGTGATTTCCTGTCTCCCGCATATAGGTGGATACTGATCATGTTTAGCCTGGTGCTATCATGGAGATAACCATATGATAATTAATTTGAGGCCGGACGGGATGTAGGAGCAGCAGGACATGGGTGCTGTGTGCTAGTAGTCTCCCGTCTGTGTCGATTAGGACCCGACGAAGGCACACCTCAGTCATTTTGAACGCGTCAATCACTTAACGGAGCAGGTGCGGGTACCTCCCGTGAAGCCGAGTAAGGTTTTTCGAGCCGGTGATGGAGATGTTGACGCCTAACACCCAGGGCCTTATATGTACCGTGGGCAACTATTCTGATCAACCTGGCATGGTCCGAGGGCAGGCAGGGCCTGATCGACCTGGCATGACCGTGGGCAGTTAATAGCTTGAGCGACCTGGCATTAAGATAACCCCCGGTGTAGAAGGGCCCATGACCGTCCCGCGATTGGGTTCTCGAACCTCCTGAATTGGTCGCCAACGGCCGCCTGGCAAGGTGTGATCGGGCGAGTGTGCGACATTTTATCCCCAGCTGGTAGGAATCGATTATAATCGCCATCGCTCCTGGTTAGTGAGTAACTTGACTGAGCATGTGTTACCGTAGTAACTTATGGAACTAAATATGGTTATGAGATTGAATCTGAAAGGCTATTGATGAAATAGTCACTCTTGCTTGATTAATTAGCCAAGTGATTGCTCTAGATCAGGTGCAAATCTAGTTAATCAGGTTAATTACATAAAATTGACTGCTAATGTTCAAATGATGATTATCAAATAATAAAATGCTTTTGCGCACAAAGGTAAGTGTGGCCAACCCCAGATACAGCCTTGCATACTCCTTGGTGTCAGTTATTTCTGGTTTATGACGGGTAAGTCTAGCTGAGTACCTTCTCGTACTCAGGGTGCTATCCCTTTGTTGTTGCAGATGGGCAATGCTTCTTCGGCTATTGCGAGAACTGTCTATACCCCGTTCCGAGCAATGACTAGACCAAGGGCATGGTCGCCACTTATCTCATCTGTTGCTTTTGCGGACCTGGTCAATTGATGGCACTGTATTTTGAACAATCCAAAACTTATGTTTAAAGACGATGTTGCTTCCGCTACTTCTATTGAACTATGGTTTGTAATATTATTTTGTACTCCGATGTAATTTGAACTATGTGCAACTGTGTTGTCATCTGTGAGCATGTTCACTGAATTAGTACGATCTTGGCTGGATGTTGTTGAATGATTTGAAATCCTTCGAGATTTCCGGACTACCGGGTTTGTACGAGCTTAAGTACTTGAGGATCTTTGCGTAAGCGGAGGTTTCAGTGCTTAATCTGGTGCAAATTGGTCGGGCCGTCACAGCTGGCATCGGAGCATGGTTCAGTGTTACTGTTCATAGGTGTATTTTCAAAATAGTATTTTGCAAGGAATAAAGCTGTATTTGCCAACTTATGGTTATATTAGGATTTGGAAAATCTTAAGAATTTAAGCTAAGGTGTGCCAGTGATCAAGTCCTTATGCCCAGTAGCTTTCTAGGTGGCTATTTAAGTACTAACTTGGGGGTTGTGCATCATATTGAAATTCTGTTATTTCTGTCGTCCATACGGCAAGGGTGAAATTGTATGGGTGCTATTCTTCGGAATAGTAATGTATGGATCAATTGCCTCTACGCCAAGGTAATAAGTGAGTTGTGAGAGCATGATTGGACAATCGCCAATCTAGGGGAGTGCTTGAATGATGTTGTCATGTATACCTGTTGCACACAAGTATATGTGAAAGTATTGATTGTGGGAGTAATGCTTTTCTGATGGGTGCATATACTGCTTACGTGTATACTGGGTGTGCACCTAAGTCAGTATTAGATTTAATTTTCAGCAATGCATGATATTCATATTGTGGGCAGGGCTGAAATGAATTTCTGCAGGTACACTAACTTGCGAACGTGTAGTACGCTAGTTAACGCTATGAGTGAACGTTGTATGCCACCGTCTAGCCGTTAGATTGTTAGACAGTGAGGACGTATGTTACGCTCATGCATCATGGTCATATAATTTTGCATTAATCTTACTTCCTTCCTTATGTTATCCGTCCCGTTTCCTTAAATAAAAGTTGTTCTCAACTAATTAAAAACCGTGTGGATAAACTTCTTTCAGATGGCCCGTACCAAGCGTACCGCCCGTAAGTCGACCGGAGGCAGGAGGCCTAACTACATGCTGGGACCCTGGACCGATGAGGGGTCAGAGGATTTTCTAGAGGAGTTTGGCATGCCCACTATCCTGTGGAGAGTTCTGCACTTGGTGGGATACGCAGAGGGCCAGGAACCACAATATGATTGGCATCGTGTTCAGCTTTCCGAGGATCGCCACGTATACACAGTTGAGGTGGACGTGCCCAGCCGTGATCCGCAGGATCATGTATGGTGCCCGGGTCTTCGCACTACAAGGTAGGACCCCGTGGGACGGAGCTAACAGGGTTGCCTATACTGTTCTTTGGGACATTATGGAGGATCACCCGGAGGTGGTTGCGCAAGCCACTGCTGGCATCTTTCCTACGGCGGACCCTTACCAGTCGGTGTGGCGACAGCCTGGTGCCACTGTGCTTGAGGGCAGCTCTTTGGAGCGAGAGCACTGCGCAGGACCAGCTGGGAGTGCTATGGCCGCACTCATGGCTACCTATGGGTGCTTGTCGCGTAGCTACGACCATCTGGACCATGTTCTTAGTGAGGAGATGGCTGCACAGCATCGCAGGCAGGAGGAACATGCTACAGAGATCGACCTTCTCACCACCCAGCTAGCTCAATTGACTGTGGAAAGAGATCAGGCTCGTCAGAGAGAGCAGGAGACAGCACAGCAGCCGAGTGACCAGCAGGGGATGACGACCTTCTTATCCACCATCATGGCCGAGACCGAGGAGTCGCTACGTGGTGTTTGTCTCGAGGGTATGCACGCGACGGAACAGAACAGGCTTCTCAGGCTACAGGTGGGAGATTTGGAGCTGCAACTTCATCATCTCTAGGACTACAATGACCGCCTGCATGAGGAGATTCATCGCCGTGAGAATGAGAGGAACCCTATCTTTCCTCAGGAGGACCTGGATTCTCATGCTTCGTCTAGTGGTTCTTCGGACATCTCGAGTGATGATGATGATGATGGTGCCATTAGAGAATAGACTAGTTAGTGTTAGCGCGTAGTGATCTTGTCTCATGTCCTAGCGCTTGATCTTTTAGGGTTATCTTGTGGATGTAAGGTTGTGTGATGGACCTGTGCGCGTGTGGCGCAAAACCTTTGAAAGTCCCGTATGTATGGGCACCTATGGATGTTATGTTGACTTTTGAGTGTTATGTGATGAGCACTTTATCATGTGATGATGCGATGTGGATCGAAATTTATTATGCCTCTGCAATTGTTTGGCGAATTCATTTTTCTGAATAATTTCCGTTGGCATGATTTATTGTTCTCCGCAACAATGGCAACGTCATTTAATAAATATTGCTATCACTACATGCAGATGACGATGACTCGCAGTGGAGCAGGTGGAAGTGGTGGTAATGATGATAACAGGGAGAACCGCAATCCACCACCTCCCCCACCGCCCACGGCAGAGCAACTCTTTGCTCAATTTCTAGGGAGTCAACGCAACATTGAGGCACTTTTGCGGGAGAATTTGGCACATGGCAATTACCGCCCTGAGCCGAATCAATACAACTCGTTCAAGGATTTTCTGGATACCAAACCACCGGTTTTCAAGGAAGCCACTGAACCGTTGGAGCAGAAGAGTGGCTGCATACGTTGGAGCAAAAGTTTCGTTTGCTCAGGCTCACAGAGGAACTTAAAGCCGAATATGCCGCGCATCAGTTGCAAGGGCCAGCCGGGATTTGGTGGGGACATCATCGTACCACCTATCCTGCCCATGTTCCAATCACTTGGAGAGTGTTCACTGATGCTGTTCGAGGACATTACATTCCGCCGGGCTTGACCCAGATGAAGGTGGCAGAATTCATGAATCTGACACAAGGAACTCGATCGGTGACCGAGTATCATCATTTGTTCAACTCTTTATCTCGTTATGCACCAGACTTTGTTGATACTGATGCTAAGAAGATTGCTCGCTTCAAGAGAGGGCTGAATACCAAGATGGGAAAGTCAGTGGGTACATCTTCTCGTACCGTCTTTAATGACTTCATAAGTGATTGCCTGATTCAAGAAAATCATAACAACAAGCATGCTGCAAGTAAGGCCCGGAAGAGGACCTTTGATTCAGGACCGTCCCAACTTAGAGGACCACCAGCTCAGCGTAACCAGTATCGACCACCAGCGCCTGGGGCTCGTTTCAGGCCGCCGCAAAAGAAGAATCAACCGCAAGCTCAGCGTAATCAAAGGCCATACAAAGTAGCTGCTAGTCAATTTCGTGGAGGTCAGGGCAGCTCAACCGGAGGAAAACCTTCAGTTCGTGGGCCGTGCTTCAATTGTAATCAAGAAGGGCACTTTGCAAGATATTGCCCTCACCCAAAGAAGCAACAAGCTAGTTACCCCGCACGTCTGCATAACATGACTGCTGAAGAAGCTCGTGCAGGAGAGCCCGTGACTGCCGGTATGTGTCTTGTTAACCATCATCCTGCAGTTGTTTGTTTGATACTGGATCATCACATTCATTCATGAGCAAAGCATTTGCACAAGAGCATAATCAAGGGGTGTCTGAAATGGATTATGGGTTTCCGAGTAGTAGTGTGTTATCTAGGCAGATGGTTTGTAATGCAACCATCGACATTGGAGGGCACAAATTTGGAGCCAATCTAGTAGTTTTGCCAGGACTCGGTATGGACGTAGTCCTAGGTATGAGTTGGATGAGTATGTGGAATGCGGTGCTAGACACTGCAAATAGGACCCTTACCTTATCTGATGGGAGGACGAACACAAAGTTACGCATCTCTCTTCCTCGAGGTGCTGATTTCGTTGATCTATCTTGCACCTTATCTATAGAAGATCTGTCAAAAATTCCAGTTGTTCGGGATTTTCCGGATGTTTCCCAGACGAGTTACCAGGATTACCGCCCAAGCGGGCAGTGGAGTTTGCTATTGAGTTGTTACCGGAACTGCACCAATCTCTAGAAGACCGTATCGTATGCCGCCCAACGAGTTAGCTGAACTCAAAACACAGATTAAGGAACTTTTGGATAAGGGATTTATTCAACCTAGTGTGTTGGAATGGGGATGTCCCGCATTGTTTGTCAAGAAGAAGGATAAGTCTCTACGGATGTGTGTGGATTATCGACCGCTCAATGCCGTGACCGTTAAAAACAAGTACCCGTTGCCACGGATAGATATTTTGTTTGATCAGTTATCCAGAGCCAAGGTATTTTCCAAGATCGATTTAAGATCAGGTTATCACCAGATCAGAATTAGGCCACAAGATATTCCAAAGACTGCTTTTTCCATCAGATATGGGCTGTATGAGTATTTGGTCATGTCTTTTGGATTGACAAATGCTCCAGCTTACTTTATGAGTTTAATAAACTCGGTGTTCATGCCAGAGCTGGATAAGTTTGTAGTGTGTTTCATTGATGACATTCTGGTGTACTCTGAGAACCCGAATGATCACACAGAACATTTGAGGATTGTTTTGACAAGGCTGCGAGAGCATAAACTTTATGCCAAGTTTAGCAAATGTGAAGTTTGGTTGAAACAAGTGCAATTTCTTGGTCATATCCTGTCAGAAGAAGGAATTTCTGTAGATCCTAGTAAGGTCCAAGAAGTAATGGATTGGGAAGCTCCAACTTCAGTTGGTGAAATCCGGAGTTTTCTCGGTTTAGCGGGATATTATCGCCGATTCATTCCTGACTTCTCTAAGATTGCAAAACCAATGACAAGCTTGTTACAGAAGGACCAAAGGTTTGAATGGACAGAGGAGTGTGAAACAGCTTTTCGTACCTTGCGGAAACTGTTGACCACTGCTCCTGTCTTAGCTCAACCCGATATTAAAAAGCCGTTTGATGTCTTTTGCGACGCATCAAAAATTGGCTTAGGCTGTGTTCTCATGCAAGAAGGCAGAGTGATTGCTTATGCTTCTCGGCAATTACGGAAGCATGAAGTAAATTACCCAACACATGATTTGGAATTAGCTGCCGTCGTGCATGCTTTGAAGATTTGGAGGCACTATTTGCTTGGAAATGTCTGCAACATGTACACCGATCACAAGAGTCTCAAATATATCTGCACTCAACCAGAGCTGAATATGAGGCAGAGAAGATGGCTTGAGTTAATCAAGGATTACAATCATCAGATTCACTATCATCCTAGAAAAGCAAATGTGGTTGCCAATGCTCTGAGTCGGAAATCACACTGCAACAACTTGAGGTTACGGTCGGAAGACGAGTTTAATCTTGTACACCCTGTAATTCTACGTCACATTGAACTACAGAGCACTCTGGTTAATCAGATACTTGAAGAGCAGAAAACAGATAAGGGAATTTATCATATTAAAGAGAGGCTGAAAACTGCTACTGAGCCAGTAAAGCATTTCCGAATTGATGATAAAGGAGTGTTATGGTTTGACCAGCGCTTAGTGGTACCCAAGAATAGAGAACTTAAAAATCGGATTATGGATGAGGCGCATCTCTCTAAGTTATCTCTTCATCCGGGGAGCACTAAAATGTATCAAGATTTGCGTCCAAGATTTTGGTGGACCAAAATGAAGAAAGAGATTGCCGCATATGTAGCCAGATGCGACACATGTTGCCGAGTGAAAGCTATTCATCTGAAACCAGCCGGAACACTTCAACCGTTATCAATACCCGAGTGGAAATGGGAAGAAATAGGTATGGATTTTATCACCGGTTTACCAACCACCCAGAAAGGAAATGACTCAATTTGGGTGATAGTTGATCGTCTCACCAAGACCGCTCATTTCATACCAGTTAAAACCTGTTATCGAGCACCGGACTATGCAGAGATCTATATCAATCAAATTGTCCGATTGCATGGTATACCCAAGGTCATAGTTTCGGATCGAGGAACGCAGTTTACTGCACCATTCTGGGAGAAACTACAAAAAGAATTAGGCACTAAGCTAATCCATAGCTCAGCTTACCATCCTCAAACATCAGGACAAACCGAAAGAGTAAACCAGGTATTAGAAGACATGTTGAGAGCCTGTGTAATTTCAGCCAAAGGGTCTTGGAAAAATGGTTGCCTTTAGCAGAATTTGCTTACAACAATAGCTATCAAGAAAGTATTCAGATGGCGCCTTTTGAAGCTCTGTATGGTAGAAGATGCAGATCACCGATAAATTGGGTTGAACCGGAAGAGCGTCGTTACTATGGAGTTGACTTTGTTAATGAAGCAGAAGAACAAGTTAGGATAATCCAACAACACATAGCAGTTGCACAGTCTCGACAGAAGAGCTATGCCGACAAGAGAAGGAAACCGCTTGAATTCAATGTAGGTGACTATGTGTATCTAAAGGTATCGCCCATGAAAGGTGTTAAACGTTTTGGCGTAAAAAGGAAGCTAGCGCCAAGATTTGTGGGACCATACAGGATAATGGAAAGGAGAGGAGAAGTAGCTTATCGACTGCAATTACCTGAACACTTGAAAGCTATATTCCCTGTATTCCATGTGTCACAACTGAAGAAATGTCTTCGAGTTCCAGAAGAAGAAGTTCAACCAGCCCGTATCGAGTTGCAATCCGATCTCACCTACTCAGCTAAGCCTTATCGAGTACTTGATGAGAAAGAAAGAGTAACTCGCGGAAGAATAGTAAAGCAATATAAAGTATCATGGAGCGAGCAAGATGATCGGGATGCCACTTGGGAAACGGAAGACTATCTAAAGGAAGTGTATCCACAATTTTATAAAACTGGTTAGTAACTCAAATCTCGGGACGAGATTTCTTTTAAGGAGGGGAGGGCTGTAACACCCTCGGTGTTAAGCATTCCTTGAACTGCATAATTTGTCATGGCATAAGCATAGCATCTCATCTTTCATATGCATATGTTTGAATAAGTGCTTAAGTCCTTGCATAGTCTCTAGTGTAACCCTGTTTTCCTTTTGTTTCTGGCTTAGTACCTTAAAACAAAGTTGTAGATCTTGATGAAAGGAGCAACTTTGTTTAAAAGCACTTTCTCAGAAAAAGTTGTTAAAATGTGATTTCTTGTATTAGAAAAATGGATGAGAAGTAAATTCTTTTTCTAAGCAGAGTTTGAACTTGAGCCTTAAAGATGTTTTGTTCCTTACAAAATTCTAAGCAACCTTGCTGTTAGGATCTTTTCCTAATTCGCCTTAGTGCGGAAGTTATGGGGCATCAAAGTTTGTAACCAAACTTCATTAGTTTAACCCTAGTGGACCCGTCCTGTCAGTCTCTCCTTCTTTCCCCGCGTGCACGCCGCTTCCTCCGCGCCGGCAGAAACCACCCGCTGCTGCGAGACCGCCTCGCCGGCCGGCCAAACCACCGTCATCACCGCCCGCGGTTTGCGCCAAACTCGCCACGTCGCCCTGGCGCCCGGTGCTTGTTCGCCGCGTGGTGCTCGATGCCTGACGCCGCCGCATCCGGTCGGGAGTTCCTCCCCGACGGGAACTGGCCGTGCGCCCTTCGTTCCCTTTTGCCTTCGCTCCGCCTTGTGCTCGCAAGCCAGAAGAGCATTCCATCGCTCACTCTATCCTTTGCTCCACTCCACTCCATCTTCACCAGGGCAAAGCGCCGCCGCCCGCCGAACTCCGGCGAGCGATTACTCGCTACTCGCCGCACCGCCGCCCGATTCCTTCCGCCATCCTCTCCGCCTTGACCTTCTCTTTCACCTGCCAGGGTTGGTTCCCCCTCTTTTCCTCTCTAGCAGGCAGAACTTCGATTGCTATCCTCGAGTTCTCGCCATGGCCGCCACCGTGACTCTCACGTGAATCGGTCATCTCCGGCCATGCCATCCCAAACCGAGCCTTGTTCTAGTCTTCTCTACCGATGAAGTTTCCTAGGTTTTGATGGAGACCTCTCTTTCGCCATGTTTCAGTCGGAGCCGAGCCTTGTCATGGCCATGTCCGCCGTGAACCGCCGCCGTGCATCACTCCGGGCAATGCCGAGGGTGCCGAGGCTCGAAAGTTGTCCCAATAGGTCGCTTAGGTCTTCTTAGGTCTGCTTAGGCTAGTGTTAGTCTCGCCGAGCCTCAAGCTCGCCGCGAAGTGCTTCGCCGTCGTGTCGTAGAGCCGCCGCTCCGCCATGGCTGCCGTCGAGCTGCTCGGTATCCCTCTGGCTCAGCAAGTCCGTTAGTCGTGTTCGCTCGCAAACCCGCATCCAGTAGTGGTCTCGGTGTCACCGGAAGCCTCGCCGCCGACGAGCTAGGGCCAGTCAACGCCAACGGTGCCAAAGTCCGCCGTTGACTGCCGAGCCTAGCCTCGTCTGGTAACTTGGTCGCCTGACCAGTGGGCCTCGTCGACAGAGACAGAGAGAGTGTGTGAGAGAGAAAGGGAAGTCTGAGTTCAGTAGGCCTCAGAAAGCCGTGTGTGTCGAGCGTTTGCCTCGAGCCTCGGCTGAGTCAAGTTAGGTGTCCGCGGAACGCCGTTGTCCGCCATGTCCGCCATGGCCGGCAAGCTCGGTCCGCGTGGCCAACTTCCTTCCCGTGGCCGTCCGTCAGTCTTAGCTAGTGTTCGCGAATCGCCGAGGCTCATAGAAGACGTTGGAGGTGTCGGTTAAGCCGATTAGGGTTTGGTAGTGCTAGTACGCCGCCGTCCGCCGCTCGCCATGGTCGCCGGAATGGCACAGCCGTGGTCGAGGGTGCTCGAAGCCGGAGCTCTAGCTTCTGAGCCTCGGGTTAGGTTTACAAAGGTCGCCAGAGTAGGATTCGAGAGTTCGTTGGCTCGGGATGGTCGGAACTGGCCGCGTAGCTCGCCTGCGCCGCCATGTCTGCCATCGTCGACAGCAAGCAGCGCCTTGGTCAACGTCGGGCTCTGCTCCGTGTGTTGTTAGGTAGGTGGGATCAGTTTGACCTGAGGGTTCCGCTTGTCAGTGAGCCTAAGTGCAGTAGTTTGGGTGTGTCTAGCAGTTTGAGTTAGGGTGTTTTTCAGGGTTTTTGTTTAAATGGTTTTCAGAAAAGGTTGAATTGCTTGTTTAATTCATATCTTGCAATCTGTAAATGTTAAAAATGGTGAACAAGTTTTGTTAGGTTTGTTGTGATGAGTTCTATGTATGAAAAATATAATATGCCCAGTTTGTGATAAATTTCTGTGTAGTTATATTTAATTCATGTTTAGGCTGAAATCTTGTTAAATGCTTAGTAAATTATGTATAGCTCAGAAAAATGTGATTCTTGTTTTGTTAGATTTGTGTTGAGGAATAGCTCCTGAGAAAAATGTAAAATGAAGTTACTCTGTGGAATAATTTGGCAGTAGTAGTAATTAAAGTGGTTAAATGCTGTTTCCTTGTTTATTTTGTAGTAATAAAATATGAGGATATGAACCTGAGAAGTTATGCACACTGCTCTTGTGCTAAGAAGTTCAGTAGTAAAATGAAAAATCTGTTGTTGACACTTTTTGCTAGGTGTTTAGTTCAAAAGCACCTTTCCATGATAGAATTTGTCTTTTTCATAGAGAATGGAGTTTAAGTCCAAATGGGGTGAAATTTGGACAGGGGACTAGATTACATATTGTTAACTTCCAGTAATTTATGTAGGTTTTTCGGAAGCTGTCTAGGATGGGTTGCTGTTATAGGCTTGTTTGATTAGATTTATTTCAGCAAGTAATTAGAGGGTAATAAACTCATTAAGTCAACTTTGATGCGGTGACAACATAGCTTAACAAGTTGAATATGGGAGGTTAAGCAGTTGAGTAGCAGTAGATGACATGTGCTTATCTCCTGAAATGCCTTGTTCCATGTTGCATCACCATGCATTCCGCATGCATTCGCGTTATTTATTCCTGTTATGCATCATGCAGGATCGGTAGTGGAAGTTCAGGATCCGTCGCCCGAGGAGCAGTACCAGGAGGAGACGCCGGAAGAGAAAGTCCCAGAAGGAGACGTTGAAGAGCTGCCGGAGTGCCGCGATCACCGACCTTCGGACTTTGAGCAATGCAAGCCCCGGAGCATTCTAACTCCGACGGTTTGCAGTTATTGTTTACAAAGTTAACCTGATATGCTTGTTGCATTAGGTTATAGGAGTTGAGTGACACCGTTGCTGCATTGATTAAATTATCCTTGTCCACCTGCAATTATATCTTGATATCCCTGTTAAGTCTAGGCTCGTTTATGCTTAGCCCTGCTTAGACCGGTAAAAGTCGGGTGATTTCCTGTCTCCCGCATATAGGTGGATACTGATCATGTTTAGCCTGGTGCTATCATGGAGATAACCATATGATAATTAATTTGAGGCCGGACGGGATGTAGGAGCAGCAGGACATGGGTGTTGTGTGCTAGTAGTCTCCCGTCTGTGTCGATTAGGACCCGACGAAGGCACACCTTAGTCATTTTGAACGCGTCAATCACTTAACAGAGCAGGTGCGGGTACCTCCCGTGAAGCCGAGTAAGGTTTTTCGAGCGGTGTGATGGAGATGTTGACGCCTAACACCCAGGGCCTTATATGTACCATGGGCAACTATTCTGATCAACCTGGCATGGTCCGAGGGCAGGCAGGGCCTGATCGACCTGGCATGACCGTGGGCAGAGTTAATAGCTTGAGCGACCTGGCATTAAGAGATACCCCCGTGTGTAGAAGGGCCCATGACCGTCCCGCGATTTGGGTTCTCGAACCTCCTGAATTGGTCGCCAACGGCCGCCTGGCAAGGTGTGATCGGGCGAGTGTGCGACATTTTATCCCCAGCTGGTAGGAATCGATTATAATCGCCATCGCTCCTGGTTAGTGAGTAACTTGACTGAGCATGTGTTACCGTAGTAACTTATGGAACTAAATATGGTTATGAGATTGAATCTGAAAGGCTATTGATGAAATAGTCACTCTTGCTTGATTAATTAGCCAAGTGATTGCTCTAGATCAGGTGCAAATCTAGTTAATCAGGTTAATTACATAAAATTGACTGCTAATGTTCAAATGATGATTATCAAATAATATAAAATGCTTTTGCGCACAAAGGTAAGTGTGGCCAACCCCAGATACAGCCTTGCATACTCCTTGGTGTCAGTTATTTCTGGTTTATGACGGGTAAGTCTAGCTGAGTACCTTCTCGTACTCAGGGTGCTATCCCTTTGTTGTTGCAGATGGGCAATGCTTCTTCGGCTATTGCGAGAACTGTCTATACCCCGTTCCGAGCAATGACTAGACCAAGGGCATGGTCGCCACTTATCTCATCTGTTGCTTTTGCGGACCTGGTCAATTGATGGCACTGTATTTTGAACAATCCAAAACTTATGTTTAAAGACGATGTTGCTTCCGCTACTTCTATTGAACTATGGTTTGTAATTATTTCGTACTCCGATGTAATTTGAACTATGTGCAACTGTGTTGTCATCTGTGAGCATGTTCACTGAATTAGTACGATCTTGGCTGGATGTTGTTGAATGATTTGAAATCCTTCGAGATTTCCGGACTACCGGGTTTGTACGAGCTTAAGTACTTGAGGATCTTTGCGTAAGCGGAGGTTTCAGTGCTTAATCTGGTGCAAATTGGTCGGGCCGTCACAGTCATAGGCCCAGAAAAAGTGTTAGTAGGAACACCTAACTGTCCTCGTCCCATGGGTGGATAGCGATCACCACCAACCTGAAAGGGTGGTCCGCTATGGAACAGAAAACCTCCAAACTGACCTACCTGTCCCATCTGAGCAAAGCGATCACCACCATACTGAAAAGGTGGTCCGCTATGGGACTGAGCAACAAAGCCTCTTACACTCGGCTCCAGATCGTATTGAGGACGACCGGAACCGCAACGGGCACGACCACCACCCCGTGGTCTAGCTGCCTGGGGCCTAGCTGCCTGAGGGGGTGCTCCTCTAGGCCTAGCGCCCTGCCTCTGAACTCCCCGACCTTGCACACCATGGAGAGGGTGGTGCCTGGCCTGGTTGTTCAGCTCCAACTCCTTCCTAGCGTCTCTCTTCCTCCGAAAGCAAAACTCAGCTAGGTGACCCTCACGGTGACAGTACTTGCACTCAAACCTCACCACTCTCTTGGGTTGTTGGTTTCTATGGTTGCGAGGGTTGTTCACTCTAGCCGGCTGCTTGCCCTTCGGAAGGGGATCACTAGAGACGTCAGGAAGGGTGTCAAGTGTGTTCCTAAGATGGTTAGGTTTAGGAACCCACACTTGCTTGCGAGGTGGAGCCTTGGGAGGTTCATCAAGGATGCCATCCTTGGTGATTGGCTTGGGAGGCTCAGGTGGGGTAATCGTGATAAGCTTAGGGATAGTGGATGGCTTCTCACTAGGGTTCACTCCACTAAACTCACCAATCTTGCCAAAGGTACTAGCTCTCTTCCCACCTGACTCAAAGCCTACTCCCGAGCAATCAGTTCCCCTCTTGAACTGACTGATCATCATGCCCAACTGCGGCTCATTGCATGACACCCAACTCAGAATGGACCGAAGGTATGTGTTTTCCTCCTCGGTTTGCATCCTGTCATGCCGATAGTTGGAAATCTCAAGCTCCATCCCCACGCATCGCTCACATGGAGCGGCCAGGGTGCTAACTGAGCTGGCCTTCATGGCTTCAGCAAGCTTGGCACTAACTTCTGCCAACTCAGTTCGCAAGCTAGGACAAAGCTTGCACGCACCTAACAAAGAAGGCCTCGCCTTCACCTCCTCCATCTCCTTCTTCAGGGAGGGACACTCCTTGCAATCACCCACCAAGTCTAGCCTACTCTTCAACTCATCATACACCTCAATCAAAGAGGCATACTTGGTTTGCAGGGTGGCAAAGTTAGTCATGTGCATTGTGCACTCCTCACACTCCTCCTCATCGGTCACCTTCACCTCGGACCTAGCGAACTCCAGCTCCTTAAGCGCATCATTCATCTTAGCCTTAAACTCATTGCACTCACGGATAGCCCGCTTGAGGTTCTTGTCCTGACCTAGGACAATATCGACAAGGGAATCACGCTCACCGGTGAGACGATCGACAAGAGAAGAGGATGATACCTCGGAAGCGTCGTCGTCGTCGTCGTCGGTGCCATCATCCTTGTCCTGGCGTTTGCAGTCCTCTTCATCCAAGGCCATGGTGCAAAGGCCCTTGGAGGATTTGCCGAAGAAGCAGAGTCCGTTGAAGCGTTCCTCAGTCTTGTGCTCGGACCCGTCGTCGCTGGAGTCGCCGTCGGAGGACTTCTCGCCGTCACTGAAGGTGGCGACGAAAGCACGCTTGCCGGCGTCGAAAGCCTTCTCCATGTCCTCACGGCGGTACCCGCCCTTCTTCTTCTTCCCGGCCTTGATCTCCGGCTTGCCGTTGCGCCTGGAGTTGCGGTTCTTGCCGGGGAAGGTTTTGTCGCGCTTGGGGCAGTTTGCGATGAAGTGATCCGGATCTCCACATCCGTAGCAGCCCTCACGTGCGCCACCACGCCGGCGATTCAGGCGGTTGTTGTGAAACCGCGAGAACCGGGTGATGATGAGAGCGAGCTTGTCATCGTCCAACGCCTCCACCTGCTCCTCAGTCACTGAAAGCAAAGAAGACAAAGCAAAGAGAGGTGGTGAAGCGTCAGCGAAAAGAGTCGATCCACCCTTGCCTGAGACCAAAGCCATGGAATGTGAAGATGGGTTCTTCAGCTTGGCCTGAGTCAAGTGATCGATCTCAGTGGACTTGAGCTTGCTGAATAGCTCGTCCACGGTGAGGGTGTCGTAAGCAGCAGACTCAATGATGGTCGACACCTTCACCTCCCATACCCTCCGATCCAGGGCGTATAGCAACTTGAGTGCCTCTCATGATCGTCATAGGGTAGGTTGGCCCGATTGGCACGCATCTTGTTCACAATCGTTTGGAAACGAGCGAACATAGCGTCAATCGTCTCTCCCTCCATCTGAACAAAGTTCTCGTATTCCCGCTTATATGTCTCGAAGAGTCTGGTCTTGACCTGAGCGGTCCCCTCGTGATAGCTCTGAAGCTTCACCCAGATCTCTCGAGCAGTCTGAAGCTCGGAAACACGCTCGAACTCAGGAAGGGAGATGTTGGCCAAAAGCGTGTTACGGGCCTTAGAGTTGGCCTCGTGTTGGTCAATTTGGTGCTGACCAACTCAAGCCGCAAGAACCACGTAATTGGCATCCTCGCATATCTCCCATACGGAAGATCCGATGCTGTTGAGGAAATCACGCATCCGAATCTTCCAATAGGGATAGTTCGTCCCATCGAAATAGGGAGCCTTGCCATTCCCTCGATCCATGTCGCCCTTAGGATCCGAAACCGATTAAGGTAGAAGAGATCCTTAACCGGCTCCGATACCAATTGAAGGACCGGATAAACGACCAGAGGGGGGTGAATGGGAGCTTAAAAATTTCTTCTCAGAAACTTTTAGCCACTGTCTCAGGAGTCACCCCAGAAGCAAGCCTAGAGCCTGAATAATGTCCACGACCCTATATATAGGGTGGATGCTTCCAAGAAGCACAGCGAGACACTACATGACTCTAGAAACCCAACGCAAAAACCGGAAACCAAAACCGACGACGAATGAATGAACTGCGGACGAAACTGCGCGAATCCAGTCGCATCGGACGCTGACCTGCGTCCGATGCCTCACCACCGGACGCGTCCGATGCAAATAGTGAGTTTCTGAACCTTACTGTTCCATCATCGGACGCTGTGTACAGTGAACAGCTAGCGTCCGATGCTATGGCTCCGGCGCGTCCGATGCCAAGCGTCCGATGCGAACTCAAACACAGGAAAAGTGACACGTGTCACCGGAGCGTCCGATGCTATGGCTGCAGCGTCCGATGCTTCGGTGTCGAGCGTCCGATGCCCCCGAAAAGTGTGCTGTTCTTCGGTGATTCAACCCGATCTCCTCCGAATCAAAAGCTCTAGGCCTAGGATTCGATCTGAGAGGTTACAAGGATGTTAGTGAGCTACTCCTAAGAGATCATGGCTCGAACCTAACTCCAAATTGGTGAATCAAGAAGTTTCGGGGCAAGGGAGCAAGAACGTGGTTCGAAACGAAAATCACTCGATCTCCTAGACCGTGAGGTTAGAGAGAAATTCCTTCGATGTGAAGAATTGCCTCACGACCTAGAACAACTTGGTTCAAACAGATTTGCAAAAGACACACCAAGCAAAGAGATCAAGCGACGGGAAAACTAGGAGAAAAAGCAATCCGCGAAGAACACGAACGAAACACGAATCACACCATGAAATTGCAACCGTGTGGTGAACACACGCTACAAACGTGAGATTACGGTCGCACTTCCTAAACTTCCTAAAACACAGAGGCATGATTGAGTCTACTCTGTGGATCCTCTACAGCCAGGTATGATTAGAACCTAAGCGGGGGCTAAGGAGAGAGAGAGTGCTTAGGAGTAAATGACTGCAAGGATAAATGGAGAGGAGGGTGCCTCTCTTTATAGCCTAAACAATAATCCCCTTCTAACCCTAGGTAGGTGAGCGAAACGGCCAACCCTAGGGGTATCCCGATCCAACTCTGCTTGATGTCGATCCGACGGCCACGCGCCTTCCTCACCCTTAGCTTCGCCTCGACGCAAGCCTCAGGATGCCGCCACGTGCCGCCCTGCCGACCACCGCGCCTTCCTCGCGGATAGCTGCGCCGCCGCGCCAGCCTCTCCACGCCGCCACGTGTCGACCGTCCTTTTTGTGGACCACCCCCCGGTTTTGAGGCCGAAACCGGGAAACCTGGGCCTTCCCCCGGTTTTGAGGCTGAAACCGGGAAACCTGTCCTCCAGCTGAGTTTTGTGGCCCAAACTCAGAAACCCGCGCGCCCAGGTTTTGAGGCCCAAACCTGGAAACCGTCCATGCTGAGTTTTGAGGCCCAAACTCGGAAACCGGCCACCCGAGTTTTGAGGCCAAACTCGGAAACCGTCGAGGGTAGCTTTTGAGGCTCAGCTACCGAACGCGCCGTAGACGGGATGTGGTTCGCACACCCGAGTTCCAGCACCGATGCCGGAGCATGTCCAGCCTCCACGCCGGGCACAGTGCATTCGCCATCCTTCTTGGCCTCCCGCCAAGTGTCACGACGCCATCACCTTCCTCCCGACTCGGCCGATGCACCGCACATCCCCATGTGCTCTTGCTCGTCGACGCCATGTGCCAGCTACCACAGCTGGTCCTCAGGTCTCCCGGTCCGTCAGTCCAAGCTCCACGTTCGCCCTTCACCGCTCCCGGTCCGTCGGCACGACACGTCCCCACTTGACCTTCACCTCACCTTCAACCACTGTCCGAGCTCCGCACCTGCACATCAACACAGCCAAGAGACATGTTGCCGGTTGATCGATCACTCATCACACAGGAAGGGAACCACAAGGGCACATATCAACCTTGTGTTCTCAAGGAGTCTTGTTCGATAGACTATAAACGTCGAATCCTCGCCGGAAGGTAACTCGGTAATTATCCATAATCATTAGTATTAAATTTATCATGATCATTTTTCATTAGCATCATATTTACTTCTTAAGCAATTTGCATCAGAAAACAAAATAAAAATATGGAAACTCTAAGCCCCATGAGAGTATATATTTTTCTGTGGAGGCCTAAAAATATATAGATATACATTTGCATACTTACTTCTACATTGCATCCCATTGCATTTTCCCTTGTATCGTAAAAATAAAAATTAAAAATAAAATATTGAGAAAACAAAAGAGATCTTACTGAAATTCTAAGACATCTAAGACTTGAGTGGCTCCAACCACAAACTTAATCTGTTCCACAAGTTTTGCTGTCTATTTAAGTTTCACAGGATCTGAAAGGCCAAAAAGCTGACGAACAAGTGAATGCTCCATCAACATCAATCAAAGCCCTAATAGAGGAAGGACACGTTCACTGCTAGTCTGCTACATTACAAAGTGACTACATCAACATTCGGCTTGGGGGAAGGCACCCCCATGTATCCATGTAAGTATCTCTATCCTTTTAAGTTTTTCATAAATAAATTTAAAACACAAAAAATATGTGAGCACATGAAGGCTCACCCTAAAAAGAAAAAGACAAAAATATGTGGGCACATGAAGGCTCACCATAAAATCTAAAGAGATACTAGAAACACTGCTGAACTCTGCTTAGTGGAAAAGAAAGAACACAGATAATCTTAAGAGCTTTAAGACAACCGTACAAATGGAGGAATATTTATCATTAATGCTTAATCATGTTCCAGTAGTTGTGTTGTCTATCTTTGAATTCAGCAGGAAGAGAAGAAGAGAAGGACTCAAGAAATCATTATCGTCTACTCGACTTCTGGAGAAAAAGAATAAGTCAAGATTCAGCTTGGGGGAGAGCACCCTCAGTTACCACGATAAGTATCACTAATTTTTATCTAGTACTTTTTATTAGATTAATTCAATAAATATATATGGAAATTCCTAAAAAGATAATTAACTATTATAAAACCAAATAAAGATATTATATAATGGATAAATGTCTAGGTGGATAAAAACCTAATTTTGCTCATATTAAATGATGAATTGCTCTGCCTTTTTAAAATACTTAATGTTTAAACCTGAATTTTTCTTGAGTTTTAGACAAAGTTGTTCTGAATAAACTCTAACCTATAACCTGTGGATGGCAAATGCTTGATCTAAAATCTAGATAATTGTGAGATATGACATAAAAGGTTTGAGCTGCTGTTTATCTAATTTCTAGAGATACTAGAGTTTGGAGATTTACATTTTGAAAAAGATTAAAAACACATGATGAGATCCTGTATGACATAACATGAATTCCTACCCAGAGTCATAATATGATTTTAAGATAAGGCTACTTGCTTTGTTCTAAGTTTTTAGTTATGGTTGAGAAATTTATCATGCTCTAGAGATCAAGAATGTTTTATTAAAAAGATTCACTCTTCCGAAGTAGTATTGTGTTAGAGGCATGGGCTATGCAAAAATATAAAAAAAGGAAATAAAAAGGGACAAGTGTTCGACTACCTCAAAGAAAAGAAAAAAAAAGAGAGTTATGATAAAAGTATGAGAAAAAGAATGATAGCCCATGGTTCCTCTAATTACAATATGCCAGCAAGAGATGATAAATTTCAAATGTTCTAAAGTCTTGATCTATGAGTATGACATCTTTCTTCCTAAACTTTGAACTTTGACTAGTAGTAAGATATGCTTTTCACTTCTTAAAGCTCCGATATATATTCATAGAAGGAAGGAAAATTGCATCAGTGAGGAATCATAAAATATAAAAGAGCGATTTGAGAGTATCATACAAAGGAATCTCTGATTTTTATTTTGAAAATATATATAAAAACTCCAGAATGAAGGTTGATCAAAGAGTTAGAGATACAGTGCTTAACTTGATTGTTCTATCTCCCATTTGTTTAAAGACCCAGGTAAAGGCAAAAGCTCCATGGTTAAAGGTAATATGAGAAAGTCAGAATAATTAACTCTAAACAAGGAAGATTTTATTTTAATATATATGGAGGCATAGTAACAGTTCCAGTTTCATCATGAGTGTTTGCTAAGGGACTAGCAAAGGTAAGCTTGGGGGAGTTGTTGACTCTGGTTAACTATCATAATTAAGAGATGAATAAATATGAAAAGGACAAGAATATGATCACCAACAAAGATTTAGGGTTTCAACTGACAATATTCCATGAATTTTGGTGAGTTATGATTCTGCAGGGACTAAACTAGGAAATCGGCATCGATAGCTTCCCATAGAAGGAAACCAACGAGAGATAATGCATTCGCCACGTCAGGATACTTCTAGAAGACTTCAGAAGACGTAAGAGGACACCACGACGAAGGACACCACAGGAGGCCGACCTATGGGACCGACCGGTCCCACAGGGCAGACCGACCGGTCGCCCCTCGGGCCCACTGGGTTCCGTCCTCTACAAGCTACTTCCACCGACCTCCAGGATGCATCTCGACCGTACCTCAAGTCAGTTTGATCCAAGGGCCACGATTCATCGCCCAGGGCTATATAAACAGACCCCTGACCCCCCTCTCCAAAGAGAAGCAGGCAATAGGCAATTCATTCATCAGGGTTAGACCAACCAGAAGGAGATCAATCGGAAGCTTTAGGACTACATCCACCTAGAATAGTAGATAGAATAGGATTAGAGGAGGCAAGCTTCGCTTGGATTCCTGATCTAGTCACGAGAAGGCTCGGTAAACCCAAGATCTTCTCTCTTGTATTAACATTATGGATATTTCATAATTGCTCTTCTAGTTCATCATTGTTCTTCATTGTTTATGTTCTAGTTCATCGTTAGTTCATGTCATCGTCTAGTTCATAATCTTGTTCTAGTTCATGTTCTAGTTCGTACTTTAGTTCTTATCGATGATCTAATTCACCTTATTGTTCATTATTGTGTTCTAGATAGCAATACAATTGATATGATTAAGACATCAATGATTATATTCTTAGTTATAATGCTTATAGTTTGCTTTGATTATATATTTGGCATAGATAGTTCATCTTTATGTTTATACATGTTCGTATAGCGCTCATCTTAAAGTACAATGGGTGGGTGATAAATGCTGTGTAGGCGTGGTGCCTATACATTATTTATCTGCGAATGCATCCTATGTTCTGGATAGAGTGGTAGATCGCAGGTGTGACAGACCTGTTGAGTCCTCTGTATTCCACCTCCCGAATATAGTGTTCGGTATGGCTCAGTTAACTCATGGTTTAAGGGTTACTATGCTTAACACCTTAGCTATGGAGTTGCCTCTTGATTATAAATATGATGTGACCTAGCCAATGATTGCCAAATATAATTGCACTAATCAATGTATGCTATGACTTGTAACTAGATAACTTAGGAATGTTCTTATTAATACCTGTTCTAATCATCATCTTGCTAGGCAGTACTGTTCTAAGTTTATCCTTGATTGATCTGATCTCTGCTATCCTTTATCAATATTTACCATATCATTTACTCTGTACCTGTTTCCTGTTCATAATAGTTAGTGTGTTATCAGTCTTACTATAAGTGTGTGCCATGATAAATGCTGTTAAGTTCTTTCAATACTATCATACCTTGAATTGATTAGTCTCTAGGCTAAATATAAATAACGATACCTGAGACTAGCTTGGGTGAAATGCTCTACAACGGGTATGTTTATCTGTGCGCTTGGGGTAAATATCTATTTCTTTAATCCAGTGCTTGATATAATTACATTACTAGCTTCATGTTGGGGTATGACAACTTGACATTAAGTGAAGTTAGTAGTGTCCCGTACACTCTTTTGTGCTTTCACTAGTTTTAGCATTTTATGTGGTTCGTTCTTAGTAGCGACGTTAAGAAATGTCAACAAGCATTTCTGGCGCCGTTGCCGGGGATAGATTATAACTCTTTCATAGAGTGATTTCATTAAGGAGTGTCAACAATTTCCAATTGCATTTTTCTGAGAGCGTTATTGAAAAAGACTTCTTATGAGTTGCATTTTGGTAGACAGCCCAAGGTGAGTTATTTTCGAGTTTTTGGTTGCCATTGTTTTATACTCAAAAAGGGCAACTTGGACAAGTTTGAGTCTCGTTCTTCTGACGGTGTGTTTTTGGGTTATGGCACTCATACTCGCGCTTATCGTGTACTTAACCTTGACACTAACGAGTCATGGAGACATCTGATGTCACCTTCGACGAGACCATGGTTGTCCTTCTTCTCGTTTTGAGCGTGCAGGTGATCATGAGGTTGGCGAACCTCTTTTCGATGATGATGAAGAAGGTGCTGAAGGGATAGATGACCCAACACCTCCTCCACCTGCTGTGCCGCAAAGAGCGGCTTCTACGACGACTCACGGCCCCGATACCTCTTCTTCCTGGGGGCCGTCACTACTAGAGAACAGGCCTTTGGACGATTTGCAAAATCAGCATTAGCCACGGAAAAATTTGCGTCCGGGACTAGAAAGTCCTTTAGCCCCGGTTGGTAACACCAACCGGGGCTAAAGCTCCCCAGCCCAACGGCTCAATTGTCAGAGGGGCCTTTAGTCCCGGTTGGTGTTACCAACCGGGGCTAAAGACCGGCCTTTAGCCCCGGGCCGTAACACCAACCGGGACTAAAGGTTTTGCCCCGGTTGGTGTATGCAGCCGGGGCTAAATGTTGGCATCTTTAGCCCCGGGCCGTAACACCAACCGGGGACTATAGGTTTTGCCCCGGTTGGTGTATGCAGCCGGGGCTAAATGTTGGCATCTTAGCCCCGGTTGGTAACACCAACCGGGACTAAAGGTTTTGTTCCGGTTGGTGTACCCAGCCGGGGCTAAATGCAAACACTTTAGCCCCGGCTGGGAATAAGGACCGGGGCTAAATGTCCCTCCCTATATTTGAAATGTTCTTCTACCTCCAGCCGTGCCCAGCTCCTGTCTTCATTTTTCTTCATTCAGTCACTGCTTGCTCTTGCTTGCTTGTTTCTCTCTTCTCCTCCGGTGATTTTTGTTTGTTAACACATCTCCGGCGATTGATTTATTTCATCACATCTACACCGCCATCGACTCGTTGAAAGGTTACTAGCTTAAGTTATTCATTTTTGTAGCTATTTTGAGTTCATTGACTTGATAGTTCAAATTATTAATCTAAAAACAAAATATGACCGTTTAATTAGTTTATTTTAGTCTTTTAGAGAAATGTGACCGGTTTAGAAAAACAAAATATATAATACTTTAGTTTAGAAAATGTGACCGTTTAATTAGTTTTTTTTGAAATAGAGATCATTTAAATCATTTGTTTACACAAAAATTAGAAATATATAATACTTTAGTTTAGAAAATGTGACAGTTTAATTAGTTTTTTTTTGAGAAATAGAGATCATTTAAATCATTTGTTTACAGAAATTAGAAATATATAATAATTTAGTTTACAAAATGTGACCGTTTTAATTAGTTTTTTATTATTTTGGAGAAATAGAGATCAGTTAAATTAGTTGTTTACAGAAATTAGAAATATATAATACTTTAGTTTACAAAATGTGACCGCTTTAATTAGTATATTTTATTATTTTGAGAAATAGAGATCAGTTAAATTAGTTGTTTACAGAAATTAGAAATATATAATACTTTAGTTTACAAAATGCAGAAGGATGCCTGCTTGGTATGTTGTTTTCGAGGGCACCAAGCCAGGTATTTACACCAGCTGGGCCGAGTGCAGTCAGTATGTCCTCAAAGTTAAGGGAGCTGTGCATAAAAAGTACAAGTCTTTTGAGGAAGCTTCTGCAGCTCTAGATGCTTTTAACTCAAGAATCAACTCAATTCCTACTGCACCTACCCCTACCTTACCTTCCTATCCGGTTGGAGTGGCAGACAGTACATCTTGTTGGACTGTGATGTGGGAAAATGTGCAGGTGTTGTTAGTTGCTTTGGTTGTGGCCAAGTGGATTAGGTTGCACTGTTATCTTGATGTAATAATTAATTAATTAGACAAGTTCAACTGCTACTACTTTTAT
The DNA here is from genome assembly GCA_009763385.1 of Coix lacryma-jobi var. lacryma-jobi. Classification (NCBI taxonomy): domain Eukaryota; kingdom Viridiplantae; phylum Streptophyta; class Magnoliopsida; order Poales; family Poaceae; genus Coix; species Coix lacryma-jobi. The sequence continues at coordinate 136,001,428 of CM019830.1, read as the reverse complement.
GCCACCAGTGATTCTTACTAAATTTCATGTCAGACATTTTATAATTTCATTGTTTATAGAATGAGAGATCGATATAATTATGTGATATGTCATATAATGCAGACGATGACACGTCACTGGATGTACAATGTCGATCGTCGCTCAAAAGAGTTCATTGATGGCGTGCATTATTTTTTAAGAGTGGCCGAGGCAAACAAGCGGAATGGTTTTATGTGCTGCCCATGTGCCCTTTGTAATAATTCGAAGGAATATTCTAGCTCAAGGAGTCTTCACTCACACTTGTTCAAGTCGGGTTTCATGCCAAACTATAGTTGTTGGACGAAGCATGGAGAAACTGGGGTTATGATGGAAGAAGGTGAAGAAGAACAATTGGACCCTGACGATGACATTATTGCTCAATACGGTGACTTTGGTGATACTGCAATGGGGGAAGGTGAAGAAGAGGCAAGTGCAGAAGACACACTCGCTGAAGATGATGCTCTTGGTGATGTCATTCGTGATGCACAAGGAGATTGCGAAAGTGAAAGGAGAAGGCTAAGTTTGACTGTATGCTAGAGGATCACAGGAAATTACTATACCCGTCTGCTGCGGATGGACAAAAAAAGTTGGGTACAACACTTGAGTTGCTACAATGGAAGGCACAAAATGGTGTATCTGACAAGGCATTTGGACAATTATTGAAGATTATAAAACAAAAGATGCTTCCAAAGCCTAACGAATTACCCGGCACTACGTACGAAGCAAAACAAGTGGTCTGTCCTTTGGGTTTAGAAATCCAGAAGATACATGCATGTCCTAATGACTGCATCCTGTACCGTGGCAAGGAATACGAGAATTTGGATGAATGCCCTGTATGTAACGCGTCACGATATAAGATCAGGCGAGATGACCCTGGCGATGTTGAGGGTGAAGAACGTCCCCGGAAGAAAATCCCTGCCAAGGTTATGTGGTACGCTCCTATAATACCACGCCTGAAACGTCTGTTCAGAAACAAGGACCATTCAAAGTTGGTGCGATGGCACAAAGAAGACCGTAAGGTAGACAACATGTTGAGACACCCTGCAGATGGGTCCCAGTGGAGAGCAATAGACAGAGAATTCCCAGAATTTGCAAAAGATGCTAGAAACTTAAGGTTTGGTTTAAGTACGGACGGGATGAATCCTTTGGGGAACAGAGCAGTAGTCATAGCACGTGGCCTGTTACTCTATGTATGTACAACCTTCCTCCGTGGTTATGCTTGAAGCGAAAGTTCATTATGATGCCAGTGCTCATCCAAGGCCCGAGGCAGCCTGGCAACGATATCGATGTCTACCTGAGGCCATTAGTTGAGGAACTCCTACTTTTATGGAGTAAATCAGGTGTACGTGTGTGGGATGATTACAAACAGGAACACTTTGACCTGCGAGCATTGTTGTTCGTAACAATCAATGATTGGCCTGCTCTAAGTAATCTTTCAGGACAGTCAAACAAGGGATATAATGCATGCACACATTGTTTTGATGACATGGATAGTGTATATTTGAAAAAATGTAGAAAGGTAGTGTATCTTGGGCATCGTCGATTTCTTTCGATGAATCACCAGGTTAGAAAGAAAGGCAAGCATTTTAAAGGTGAGACAGACCACCGGAGCAAGCCTCGCAACAGAACTGGGGAAGATGTACTTGAGATGATCAAGGATGTGAAAGTAGTCTTTGGAAAGGGGACGGGCAGTGAACCTGTTCCGAAAGACGCTACGGGACACGCACCCATGTGGAAGAAGAAGTCAATATTTGGGAGCTACCCTATTGGCATGTACTAGAGGTCCGCCACGCGATCGACGTGATGCACCTGACAAAGAATCTTTGTGTCAACCTTCTAGGATTCATGGTGTGTATGGGAAGTCTAAGGATACTGAAGCACGACAAGAGTTGCAGCGCATGAAAGAACGAGACAACCTACATCCAGAGAAGACAGATGATGGACGCCATTACTTAAGACCTGCTAGCTACACTCTTAGCAATGAAGAGAAGGAAATCATGTTTGAATGCCTAAACAGCATCAAGGTCCCATCTGGATTCTCCTCCAATATAAAGGGAATAATAAATATGCAAGAGAAGAAATTCCTAAACTTAAAGTCGCATGACTGCCACGTGCTTATGACGCAATTGCTTCCGGTTGCTTTAAGAGGAATTCTACCTCCACATGTACGTCTTGCCACTGTGAAGCTCTGTGCATTCCTCAATGCAATTTCTCAGAAGGCAATTAATCCACTAGAACTGGCTACTCTACAGAATGATGTGGTTCAATGTCTTGTGAGCTTTGAGTTGGTGTTTCCTCCATCCTTCTTAATATCATGACACACCTCCTAGTTCACCTGGTCAAGGAGATTCATATTCTCGGTCCTGTGTTCCTACACAACATGTTCCCCTTTGAGAGGTTCATGGGAGTACTGAAAAAATATGTTCGCCAACGTGCTCGGCCAGAAGGAAGCATCGCCAAGGGCTACGGGACAGAGGAGGTCATTGAGTTCTGTGTTGACTTCATTCCTGACCTTGACCCGATTGGTGTTCCTGAATCGCGGCACGAGGGGAGGCTATGTGGAAAGGAGACACTAGGGAAGAAAACATATATCGGTACGGGGAATGATTATTTCAATAAAGCGCACTACACAGTTCTTCAAAACTCAACCGTGGTGGATCCATATATCGATGTACACAAGGAGTTCCTACGATCCCAATTTCCAGAGAAGAATGAAGTTTGGATAACACGTGAGCACATGAATACTTTTAGCACTTGGTTGCGAAAGGAATGTCTGGGTAATAACAATATTGATGAGCAACTATATTTGTTGGCTAGGCAACCGTCATGGCACATCCTCACGTACAAAGGGTATGAGATCAATGGAAACACATTTTACACCATGGCCCAAGATCAAAGGAGCACGAACCAAAACAGTGGTGTTCGCGTAGATGCCACAGACCCATCTGGGAAGAGGCAAACATATTATGGCCGCATAGAGGAGATTTGGGAACTAGACTACGCACCTGATTTTAAAGTCCCTTTGTTTCGATGCCAATGGGTCAAGGCGACCGGAGCCGGTAACAGTTGACAAGGAGTATGGAATGACAACAGTGGATCTCAACAATATTGGATACAAAGGTGAACCATTCGTCCTTGCTGCTGATGTGACTCAAGTGTTCTACGTGAAAGACATGTCTACAAAACCCAAGAGAGGGAAAAATGATGATAAATCAACCAAAGAGCCCAAACGCCACATAGTTCTTTCAGGAAAAAGAAACATCGTGGGAATTGAGGACAAGTCAGACATGTCAGAAGATTATGAAAGGGATGACCGAATACCGCCCTTCAGTGTTACCAAAGACCCAAGCATCCTGCTAAATGCTGAGGAGACTCCATGGTTACGACATGATCATGACCAAGGAACATACGTCAAGAAAAAGATCACCAGTGTACCCGCTTGATATATATATAGTGATGTTTTAACTAATATTATATATTACAGCTAATAATGATTATGCATAGTCATGGTTCGTTGATGTCGTTGTCGAAATGACTTGATTTATTTTTGGCAAGCATATGAGCCCAACTTGATGCCCCACAAGTGGTGTTAGATTTTTCTGATCATTATTTTAATTATTACATTTTTTCTATGTCGAATGAGATAAAAGTTGGTAAAAGTTTGGCTCCATTCTGGATTATTTTGTTGGTAGGCCCAATTGAACCTATAATTATTGGGTGCAAGTGTGCGGTAATTCAGTTAAAACCGGAAAAAGTAGCAAACCATCTCCGAAAAATAAACTTATTGGTTGCCTCACCCGTGCCAACTTATTTGGACAATAAAAGATAAACAACCCAAAATTTAACGTTCATATAATACAAAAAATATTTTCCTATCGAGCACCAGTTGTTTCAGATATTTAAATTTAACATTTTATTTTGCATTAACAAAATATAAATTTTTCTTTACATTTATATTTGTTATTATAAAAGAAAAAAGAATTTATGTTACAAATTTTCTACTATACAATAAGGTAAAAGGAAACACAAATGTTATTTTTAAGTAATTTTATGCCAAATATTGAATTTACTATGCAAATAACAAGTATTACAACATATTAATATACCAAAACCTAATTCAAAACCCAAAACACAGAAAACCCAAAATAAAGGCGGGAGAAGACCCTTTAGTCCCGGGCCGTAGCACCACCCGAGACTAAAGGTACCTTTAGTCCGGGCCGTAACACCAACCACCCGGGACCCTTTAGTCCCGGGTGGGCTTACGCCCGGGACTAAAGGTGTTAGTCCCGGGCCGTAACACCACCCGGGACTAAAAGTCCCCCCCTTTAGTCCCGGGTGGGCTTACGCCCCGGGACTAAAGGTGTTTTAGTCTCGGGCGGTGCCACGGCCCGGGACTAAAGCCTCCCCGCCTATATAGGGCACAGTGCCCTCCTTCCTCAGATCGACGTCAGACGCCCGAGCCGCCGCCTCCCACGCCGCCGCCTCCTCCCTCCGTCGTCCTCCTCGAGCTCTCTCGCCGACGTCCGCCTCCCCGTCGTCCTCTCCCGCGCGCCCTCCTCCCTCCGTCGATCTTCGGCCCTCGCCGCGTCTCCCTCGCGCGGGCGCGCCGCCGCGCGCCTCGTCCTCGCCGTTCGCCGCGCGCCGCTGCCGTCCTCGCCGTGGTGCTCGCCGGCGCCGTCGTCCTCGTCGTGGTGCTCGCCGTTCGCCGCGCGCCGTCGTCCTCGCCGTGGTGGTGCTCGCCGGTGTGTGCGTGTGTTGTGTGTGCGTGTGCTCGCCGGCCTCTGCTCGCCGTGGTGGTGCTCGCCGGCCGGTCTGCTCGCCGTGTGTGTGCAGTGTATAGAAAAAGAATAAGAAAAAGAAAAAGAAAAAAGAATGAATCATGTGTTCCTTTGGACATTTATATATGTTCATAGAAAAATGAATATATATTTATAGAAAATATGTATAGAAAATGTTTTTACCCTAACAAAATAGTATGTTTACATGTAGTCCGTCGCCGCCATCCTCACCGCGTCGTCATCCTCGCCGCGACGTCATCCTCACCGCGACGTCATCCTCGCCGCTGTCGGTCGTACGTCGTCCTCACCGCGACGTCATCCTCGCCGCCGTCCGTCGTCGTCCTCTCGTCAACGGTGTGTCCTATGTGATAGATGGAGGAGGAATAATGACTTAGATATATTTTGGTTCACTTAGATATTTACATATATATGTTGATGGAAAAATCACTTAGATATAATTTTTTTTGTTCACTTAGATATGATATGTAAACATTTACTTAAATCGGTCATGTATATGTTTATGGAATAATCACTTACATATGTTTATGTCCATAGTATTATTTTTATGAATATGGTCTTTATGATATACGTTATTTTTAATGTTGTCAAAACCTAGACCCGAAACCCTAAACCCAAACCCGAAACCCCAAACCTAAACCCCGACCCCAAACCCTGAACCCCAACCCCTAACCCTAAACCCCAAACCCGAAACCACAAACACTAACCCGAACCCTAAACCCTAAACCCCAAACCCAAACACTAAACCCCAAACCCTAAACCTAAACCCCAAACCCAAACCCCAAACACTAAGCCCGAAACCCTAACCCCAAACCCTAAACCCCAAACACTAAACCCGACCCTAAACCCTGAACCCCAAACCCCTAACCCTAAACCCCAAACCCAAACCACAAACACTAAACCCGAAACCCTAAACCCCAAACCCCAAACACTAAACCCCACCCCTAAACCTGAACCCCAAACCCGAACCCCAAACACTAAGCCCAAACCCTAAACACCAAACCCACACCCGAACCCCAAACACTAAGCCCGAAACCCTAAACCCCAAACCCGAAACCCCAAACACTAAACCCCAACCCCTAAAAACCTGAACCCCAAACCCCTAACCTAAACCCCAAACCCAAACCACAAACACTAAACCCGAAACCCTAACCCAAACCCCAAAACTAAACCCCTAACCCCTAAACCCTAAACCCCAAACCCTAAACCCTAAACCCTAAACCCAAACCCTAAACCCCTAACACTAAACCCTAAACCCTAACCCCAAACCCTAAACCCGAAACCCCTACCCTAACCCTAAACCCCAACCCTAAACACTAAACCTCAAACCCAAAACCCAAACCCCTAACACTAAACCCTAAACACCAACCCCTACCCTAATCCCCAAACCCAAACACTAAACCCTAACCCCAAACCGTAAACCCTAAACCCGAAACCCAAAACCCGAAACTCTATGCACGTTAGTTGCAAAAATATGGTGTTTATTATCCTCCATGTCATTCGCAGAAATGGCCGACCCAGTTGACAACATGGAGGAGGAAATGTACGAATTAATCAACAGCGGCGCTAATCAAAATTTAGCAGGTGATGATAACAATAATCAAGAAGTAGATGACGGCAGTCAATACTTTGCCGATTATGAAGAAATAATGCAAGAAAATACTGGCGAGGTATATACCTACAATAATCTCTATGTGCACATGAAATTCTAAATTATTTATAAATGTATTTATAATCTACTGTTCCTACATATGTAGCCCTCCGGATCGACAACGACTACCGGGAAGAGTAGGACCGTACGAGGTCCGAAGAAGCCGTTGGAGGGCCGGTACATTATCTCAGAATTCAACGAGGAAACAGGCCAAGTACTTGGAGAACATGCACAGAGATTTGTTGCCCACTGTGGGTGCCTTGTAAGGGATAAGATCCCGATAAGTGCTCGTGAATGGAAGAAAAAGGCAAGTGCTCCTGATATAAGTTTTGTCTCTGATCTTGATAAGGAACTGGTTTGGCAAGAGGTCCTTGCACATTTCACACACTTGAAACAGAAGATATAAATTTGAAGGCCAGAGTTCGGGACTGGGCTATGAAGAAAATGGCAACACTATTCCAGGGCTGGAAGAAGAACTTATACAACAAATTTATCAAGAAGGACCAAACTCCGGATTTCAACACTAAGGCCTACGTCAAGTTGAGGCCATTTTGGGATGAGTTTGTAGAATTCAAGAAATCAGAAGAGAGTGAGGCACGGATCAGAAGGAACCAGCAGAATGCCCGACAAAACAATACCACCATCACTTGGGATCAGGTGGCTATAAGAGTGCCATTCCTAAATGGGAAAGAATGGAACGAGAGTTGCAAGCCAAGGGCATTGAACCAGAATCGATAAACTGGCCTGAGCGCGCCAAGTATTGGTTTTTTGGTCATGGAGGAAGCCTGGACCAACAAACAGGAAGGGTACACTATGGCGAAAAACTCCAAAGAGCAGCAGAAAGATTTGTTTATGCTAGAGAAATGGCTGCCAGTGGCAGGTGGCAGCCGAACAGAGACAAGGACGAGCTGACATACGCCCTGGAGAATCTTGAACATGGTGGGAGAACCAGAGGCTATGGGGAGCTGTCATGGGTACATGCCTTCCCTCAGGACAAAGAGACCTATAGAAGCCGCGCGGAAAGAAGGAGGAGGAGGCACAGCGCATGCGCCGGTTAGAAGAATGGTTATTCACGTCACAGGCCGCGGCTCTTGAAGCAGTTGAGCGAGAAAAAAGCACTTGAAGGCAGAATGAACGAGGAAATAAAAGGCAAGTGCAGTTAGCAATGCAAGGCAATCTGCATCAGAGCCGGGAGTCAACAAATCAGCCCCCCCTGAGCAAATGAAAAGCAGTTGCGCTTCCACAGAGGTCCCAGACGCAGCACTGCTCTTTCCTGTGGACGACATCACCGAGCCTCTCACGACATGTGAACTGCACATTCCACAGGGGAATACCACAGTCATGGTGGCTATAGGTGTTGTATCTCCTATCGATCCTATCAAGACACCAAGAAGTTCATGGAGCAATAATAACCATCCTGGATATGCTAGCGTCTCGGTGGACAGGGTGGTAAAAGGTTACGAGAATGTCGAACTTGACATTAAAGGAGGTGATGGCGGAGAATACATTAGGAGAAGAGGAGAAGACATTCATATGTTGGCGCAAGCGCTATATCATAATTCCTGGCGTATCACCTCCTCCTCCTCAACAACCTATCCCTAGGTGTGTATGAAATTAGTGAATGAAACTTAATAGTATTGGTGAGCTAATAGTATAAATGGATACTCATACCATGTTGTTTTCGCAGCAGGACATCCCCCAACCTAAGTCCAATTCTACATTCACCACATGATCACAGTGTTGCGGACGATGATGATCAAGATCAAATACGACGGGATCCATCACCGCCACCGGCCCCATCTCCTCCACGACGGGATCCAACACCGCCACCGGCCCCATCTCCCCCACGGCGTGATCCAACGCCGCCACCCGGCCCCATCTCCTCCACGACGAGATCCAACACCGCCACCGACCCAACCATCTCCTCCAAAGCGGGCTCCGACACCGCCACCTGCCCCATCTCCACAGCGGGTTCCAACACCTCCACCGCCAACAAAGAAGAGGCCTGTCACACAAACAAAGGCGTCAGCCCCACCACCTCCGAAGAAGAAAGCACCTGTGAGAAAACCAGCTCCCAAGATGACAAAACTTGCATATGACATGACCGAGGAGGAGACTGACGCTGCAGTGCAAAAAGACTGTAACAAGTTCTTCGAAGCTGCCATTGCTAGTGGTCGAGCAAAGCGAAACCCGGAGAAGCCGTACCTTTTTGTTCGTCCTGAAAAACTAAGGCAAACTGTGGACGCTCACCAAAAAAAGGTACGTGCTGCCCGTAAGGCTTCGCCAAAATCAGACTATGATCGCACACTTAGCAAATCACTTGAGGAGGCCAAGAAGGCAAAGAAGAGAGCAGGAAAGGGTGTCCCACAGCTCGGGGAACAAGAGAAGCAATCAGTGCCAGATCTAGTTGTTGATAATGAATACGGTACAAACATGGAAATCATACAACGAGCATATGGAGATGTTGATCCTGCGCAACTGCTCGCATTTTCGAGGAAACTGGTTTGAATGTGGAAAACATACTCGGAGAAGCAGGCATCAAAAGTGCTCCAGAAGTTGATAAATGGCAGAGGGCATATGTATATGGCCAAAGTCTATACAACCCAGCGGCCCTGAGGGATCTTGGTACACAGATGCACTTGCTAAATCAGTGGTACCTTACGGCGTGTGGCAGAAAAGCTGATGACTACATTTGCGTCAGAATTAGAGACCATGATTACTTCCGTGGTGATGACCTCATATATGTTCAGTTTAATGAGTTTACATCAGCTCTGCCACATGGACGCTCTCGACAAATCTCTCGTCAGCTGCTTTTGCCTGTAAGTGATTGTTTCCTTTAATAATCTCACTTTAGCTTATGTATATGTATAAGTAATTATCCTCACACTGCTAGCAAGTGTTTGTAAACATGTGCAGAAACATGATGAGACAACTAAGGCATAAAAATGACAAGGAGATTGGTTTCATCGATCCATATATCATCTTCAAGCACCCAAGCAATACTCACTCGGATGCATGGAAAACTCAAACAGAGAGTAATTTGCGGAGGTTCTTGGTAAACCAAAGGGACAAAAGATATATACTATTCCCCTACAACTTTAGGTGAGTTTTGTTATCATATGCACATTTTATTATAGGTTGACATAAAGATATATATATGTGTTGACTATATAAACATAAATGCAGTTTTCACTGGATTCTAATGGTGATCGATCTCCACGAGAGTCGTTTGCTAATCTATGACTCTCTGAGAAAACCACAAGAAGATTACCAAGATATGATTAATATTATCCGAGGGTAATGTGATATTTAAAAATTGATTCTTGCTATAGCTCTTTAACTCTGCAATAGTTAATTAACGTTCCAATTATTGTGAAGGGTTTGGACTTGGTTTGTTCAGAAACACCGTCCGGATCTGAAAGCGCAACTTCCTGATCCTCTACTCCTAAATGTAAGTTGTAGAGTACCTCCCCGCCTCTTTACCTTAATTAGCATCACTCAGCAGACGCACGCTCAACCGAGAGTACTCTTTTTACATATTGTACAGTGGGTTCTACGGCAGTCACCGGGAAACAATTTATGTGGGTACTATGTTTGCGAGTTTCTGACGGTGTATGAAAAAAGAACTCCTTTACAGAGTCAGCAAGTACGTAACATGTAAATAAATTTATTTTATTTTTTGTTGCTATTACATAAATATTATGTATGTTAATACTTTCTTTTTATTTTAATCCAAATTGAAGGAGACATGGTTGAAGAACCAGGTGATGGATAAGGTCCGCCTCAAAGCAATTCAAGAGACCATCGCGGGCTTCCTTAATGACCATGTCCTTAAGTCTGGCACCGAGTATTGGTTTAATAAAGACGAACCAATGAAGCCAAACCAAGATGAACACTTGTATGACCTCTAAGTTAGGAACGGTATTATATTTGTGTGTAAATATCAAGTTAAGCATGCATGATGGATAATGTTGTATATTTTATGTACATATGTGTGTATAGCTAGCTCTATAATATATATATATATATGTATAGTTTCATATTTCATTTGTGTGTAATTGTAAATTTTATGTGTTTATATATATTTATTAGCAGCGAAGAATAATACGTGTATTTGAAACTGGCCTAATATAATAGAATATATTAGCAGCGAAGAATACGTATTAGAAAACCTAATGTAATTGTAAAACCAAAAACAATAACCAATTGAAAAGAACAGAAAAAGAAAAAAGAAAAAAGCAGATGGACCTTTAGCCCCGGTTGGTAACACCAACCGGGACTAAAGAGGCCAGCAACGGTTTGCCCGGCTGGAGGCCCCTTTAGTCCCGGTTGGTAACACCAACCGGGACTAAAGGGGCCTCCAGCCGGGCCACCGTGGCTGGCCTCTTTAGTCCCGGTTGGTGTTACCAACCGGGGCTAAAGGTCCCTCCATTAGCCCCGGGCCATGGAACCGGGGCTAAAGGTCGGGGCTTTAGTCCCGATTCCTTAGCCCCGGCTCCATGTCCGGGGCTAAAGGCCAAAATGGCCCGGGGCAATAGGCCTGTTCTGTACTAGTGCGTGGGATCCGCCACCTCGAGCGGTACCCTTTATACCCGAGGAGGCACCAGCTGCTGTTGAGCGGGAGGTCACTTCTGCACGAGAGGCGCCTCGACACATCCAGCGCCAACACCCCCCTCAACAGATGATGGGCAACATTGACGAACGGGTCACTCGGTCAAGGTCTCGTATCTCTCACTTTGCTCATTCTGCTTTTGTTGCTGATTTTGAGCCCCGAGATGTTGGACACGCTTTGACGGATCCGGATTGGGTCAATGCCATGCATGAGGAGTTAGAAAACTTTGAGAGAAATCGGGTTTGGTGTTGACGCTTACTAATGCTCATAATTAACCATCAACTATTGCATGAAATGACACTAAATGAATCACAAAGCATAGTTGTAGGGTTTGAAACTAACAAGTTCCATGAGTTTTGGTGCTCTCACTTGTTTTGTAGGACATCCATGTTTTTACCATATAAAAGTATCTCAAGAGATGAATTGGAGTGCACCATTGCGAAGAGCTCGTCGAGACGATCAAAACGGACATATCATTTGCTATATTCGGAGTCCCGGATGAAAAGATATTAATTTCGCAACGAAATATGCAAAAGAAGGATCTAGAAGACACCAGAAGACACCACGAGGCGGGCCACCACTTGGGCCCACTGGGCCAGACCGACCAGTCCCACATGGAGACCGACCGGTCGGCCATAGAGCCCGTTTCGCCTCCGTCTTCTGCAAGCTTCTTCCACCGCCTCCTAGGATGCATCTCCACCGTCCCCGAAGTCGGTTTGATCCAAGGGCTCACGTTCCACGCTCCGGGCTATAAAACCAGACCCAGACCCTCCTCTCCAGGCATCTCCCTCTTCATTATTCATCTCCACATCAGAAATTAGGGTTCCAATGTAGAAGTAGAGGTCCCTCTAGATGAATCTCTTCTAGTTCATCTAGAATTAGATCTAGTTCATCTAGTTGTAATCAGGAGCCAGCTATCAAGTAGAAGACTAGATACCCCTCTAGTAGGATTAGAACCTAGTCTTATTCTAGAACTAGAAGAGAGAGAGAGGAAGAGATCAAGAGGAAGCTCCGGCTTGTCGGATCAACTTCTTCATCTTGTACCTGTGGATTCAAGTTCTTCATCGACTTGCTTCAACGATTGTTTCGGTAATCAACGTCTATATTTAAGTTTGAATTATTGTTCTTGTTATTCTTAAGGTTTATGACTCTCTTTTGAGTACTTTAATTCTAGATGCGCTAGAGTTAGAGTAGTTGGATAGTGTAAGCGTGGTGCTTAGACTTGAAAGCTCATCATAAATGCCTCCTATAACGCCGGTAACAGTGGTAGTTCGCAAGGGTGACTCTTATAGCCTTGTTGATTCTTCTATAGTCCACTACCCGTGTGTAGGCTCGGTAGGATTATACATTTGCATAAAAGAATCATACTCTGTTTGTGACCTTTTATGGCAACTTCCCCATTAAGAATAATAAACATATCACTCTTAAGTTGGATTTAGATAACCTTAGTGATCCCCTCTATGCTTCTAGATTCTCCGTCCTTGTTAGCCACTCAGGGGTTATACACTTGAGACTCATTGCTATCCGTTCCTTTGGGTTCGATATTAAACTGGGTTATTCCGGTGAAGTGCTACATCGGTAGACGTTATCTGTGCGCTTGCGGATAAAGTAGAGTGTGCGTTAATTTATACCAACAAGCATTTCTGGCGCCGTTGCCGGGGATAGAGTTTATCTCTACTCTTGGTAGCGACGTTAGTAAGTGTCAACAAGCATTTCTGGTGTCGTTGCCGGGGAACGGTAGATCATCTTACGTATTAGGTATAACCTTGTAATCATACTTTTATCTTTTCCTTTTGTCCCAGTCTTTTCATTATTTTTGTTTTCATTCTTATGAATGTTGTTTTTGAATTCCACTCTTATCTATCACTACCCCATGAGCAAGCTATAACCTGTAGAATCCTTATACCCCATCATAATACTTGGTTATGAGCTATGCCTACCTTTCTGCTGCACTGTCCTTGTAATGAGCATAGAAATATAATTATATTCCTTCGGGTATTCTTGTCACTAACCTTTCTAGGTCTGGAGCAGAAAAGAACGAAGGAATAACAAATACAAGGTATGTCCCACCAATCATCATGCAACATTGAATTACATTCATCCAATCTTGATTTGTGCAAAATCCAAGCTTGGGGAATAGACTTTCTAAGAATATTTCTTGCCATGTTGCTATGTTGGTTGTCCATACTTTAAGATATGCTCATACACTAATCATACTCTTTCATCACCATCTGAATAAATCTCTACAATGCTTTCATGTTATCTTTATTTGCTATAGTATATTCTTTGGTTTTGAAGTATTTTCATACACCTTTTAAATTAGGCATGGAGCTTAGTTTAACTGTTTTCATGAATTAAAGTAAGACATGGTGTCTGGTTTGATTCTTGAGCTAAAAGGTGTGCTGATTTTACCTCTAAAGGCTTTTAAATTAAGTATGGTGCTTAGGTTAAAATACCTTCCTAGATCAAATTAGACGTGGTGTCTAGGTTGATTTCTGAATTGATAGTATGCTATAGTAGATACTGGATATTTTGTTGGACTAACCCCTACAGGAAAACTTTCATTATCAATTTGGGAAAGTCCGGAGATGAACTCACACTGGAGATGAAGAGACACATGAACTTCAACAAATTTGCACAATGAAGACTCAGCTCATTCAGCATGGATGAAAGAACTGTGAGTATCAAAGTTTATTTATTTTGTCTTCTACTGCAAGATTATCTTTTGCCTTAAATCATGTTAAAGTGCAGCCGACACATGAAGTACTAGTCTATGCTAAAGTAATCCTAAAAACATCTTTTTATTTAGCATAGATGCAAAATACATAAGTTATGGATAATAACCCATGCTTCAAATTCTTGCAATCCTTCGGGTATATATCCACTAACGTTATGCAGGAGAGAGATTTTGTTCATCCATGGTTTGGTCTGAACATTGAAGATCCAAAACCCAAACCATAGACACACAAACCTACTCTCAGATCACAAATGGTGCTAGCCTATCTTTGAGTCTTGCTTGGGCGCTGATGACAAACAGGATGCAACTTACCTCATATGAGACAACTTATGCCTGCAATCATCATTGTCCAAGACAGACAAGAAGTCAGAAGTTATTCTCTTTTCTAATCAAGAGCTAGCTTGGGAGACAAGATGGTACCACTACAACAATAGCAAGATCTACAAGTCAAACACATTGTTGGGAGTCCATCTACATCACAAGCCAGCCTGGGAGAAACAATTCCGTTGTCTAGATGTGTTTCACAATCAAAGGGAGAAAGGAGAAGCCCAACTTCAAACATATTAATCTTCTACTCACCATTTTGATCAGTACAAACCACTAGATGCTATCTCAGTCAAGAAGAAGAATATGATCCACCACTCATTCTTGGAAGATCGTTCTTGAACACCATCAATGTTATCATCTTTGCCGGACTTGGAGAAGTCAACTTTTGGATCTTTCGCTGCATCTTCAACAACTACATCAGTTATGAGCAGCCAAAGAGAACCAAGGGAAGACGTCGAAGGAAGAACCAACTACCAAGAATTGAGGAAGGCATCATGACGCCACTGCACCACAAGGAGTTAGAAGATGAAGAGATTACCTAAGTTAGCAAATCAAGAAGAACAGCCGATATGATCTCCATCATCTAGACACTGTTAAGAGGACAAGTCTCAGTTGTGACATTACAATACAAAAGACTCTCATGGAGGCACTCGAGTAGCAGCTCTAAATTCAAGTCTCTTGCCAACCCAATGATTAAATGAAAACAAGAAAGGTTGACAAGAGAAGAATGCGGAACTGTCCCTACATCCTCAAAGTACACAATTAATACAAGAAAGAGAGAGGATCCTAGTCAACATACTCGAGGAACAATGCGCCTTCACTGATAAGTCGACACAAGAGAAGGAAGGTCGATACCTATAAAGATGATTCCACCGTGATCTTCTCCCTTGGAATCATACTGTGAGACAAACAAGAGAAGACAAGTCATTCATAAACAACAACCAGCTAGACAAGAGTAGCTTCCACAAGGTGGTTCAGCACAATCACTCTCCAATGACAAAGTAACATTTCAAGGTAAGTAACCATCATTGTAAAAGCTTCTTCTTGATTCTAGTATGAACATAAATAAAGAACTAAACTTGTTTAAGTTGCACCTCACTTGATCTAACCTAATCAACTCAACATGTTTAGTCCTTTGATCTTTGTTCCTAGATTTACTCTCTTGAATCTCACTGTCTTAACTAAATGAGCTAAAATGTTGTGCATCTAACCTTTGGAAGATGATTTATCTCAATTATGAAAAGATCGACACTTTATGCATAGATTATCCTTCCTTGGGTTAAGTAATCTGATCTGTTAAATATTTTAAGGTGCTACTTTTATGCTCATCCTCTGATCCTATCACTCATGTTAAGATTGAATAGAACACATAAACAACAAGTTTGCCTTGCGCAATGTGCCTAAGGTTAGAAAGGAATAAACAAAACTTTTGGTTCTGTTGGTGTTTTTCTACCAACAGAGCCCATGCACTTGATCTCTACCTTGTCTTTATGAGTAGGACACACTCTTGCGCAAAACATGGAGAAGTTTGTCACTCCCAAATTCTACAGAGTGAAGGTCCTAGATCTACAAGAACATGCACACTGAGCAAGATGCTGCCAACTTCCATAATTAAACGCTTCACTTCAAACTGCTGGACGAACAAATAACATGAGTGACACCATATCAAGAGGTATAAACAAGAAGGAATGATGGAAGACGTCGTAGTAAGAATTAGAGGTCATGAAGTCCCCACAGACTTCTTGATCCTCGACATGAGAAGACAATAATGTCCACCTCATCCTAGGAAGACCATTCCTTTACGCTACAAGTACAATCATTTACAAGAGGAAATCCATTTCACTTTCCTGGAGAAAAGGCACGATCAACTACATACCCAATGAAGCACCCAAGAAAAACAGAAGTGAAAGACGCCGCTCTCAACGCCAAAGAAGACAAACTATCAAGAATAGAGAGGCCAATCACGAAGAAGAAGCTATCGACACTGTCCCAGAAAAGAAAGAACAAAAGAAATCTCAAGACAGTGAACCACAGGAAGTGAAGACTCAGACCAAGAAAGTATGGAAGAAAATGTCTGCACCTATGAGGTACAATCGATAACAACTTTTCAAACGTCTGACATACCTTGGGAGGTCTGAACCAAGGGGAGGTCCGGTTCGTCGGACCTAAATATCCGAACCTTCGCCAAAAGGTAAAATCGGTAGTTATCCTCATATTTACTTTTCTGCATATTTCTCATATTTAATTCTTAGTCATTTATTGCATCATCATATTTACTTCACAAATATTTTCTGCATTGCATTAGAAAATAAAATAAAAATATTGCATCTGTTACATTATATCATAAACCATAAGCCCCATGTGAATAATTCTGTGGTGTGTAAAAACCCACAAGGATATTCACCGTGGTGGCATAAAAGAATAATAATAATATAATAAAAATAAATATGCATGCATTCATCCTGTTGCATTTTCTCTTGCACCATAAAAATATAAAAATACAAAAATATTGAGAAAAGAGATCTTACTGAAATTCTAGACAGCTAAGGCTTAAGTGGCCAACTGCTAATGCTTAATCTGTTCCACAAGTTTTGTTGTCTATTTGAGTTTCACAGGATTTGAAAGATCAAGTGAATGTTCCATCCCCTGTTGGAGCACTGTCTCAACAAACATCAATCAAAGCTCTAATAGAGGAAGGACATATCCACTACCAGTCTGCTACATTGCAAGATCGAACGACTACGTCAACATTCGGCTTGGGGGAAGTCACCCCTGTGTATCCATGTAAGTATCTTTATCCTCTTAAGTTTTTCATTCTATAAATAAATTCAAAACACCAAAAATATGTGAGCACATGAAGGCTCACCCTTAAAAAGAAAAGAACAAAAATATGTGGGCACATGAAGGCTCACCATTAATTAAAAAAGACAAAAATATATAGGCACATGAAGGCTCAACGCTATTAAGGGAACCAGCTTGGGGGAGACGCACCCCCGTTATCTTCACGTTTCAGGTATGTCTTTATTATTACTATTACTACTATTATTCTTAGCTTTTATTTTATATCTTAAAGTGTGTTAGATTAAATAAATAAAATAGTCTGTCTAGTTTGTTTTAAGAAGTTGATGACTAAACAAGAACCCTCTCTCTCTAATCTTTTGCATGGAAATGATGAATAGTTGCTCTATCTAATTTCTTTCAAGTACCTAGCCATCAAAGCATGAGTTCTCCTAATTAATAATAATGCCTTAAAATAAAATTAAATACATGGTTGGCAAATACTTAATCTAAGGTCTAGGTAATTGGGATATGACATGTGATGATATGAGCTGCTATTATCTTGTTCTAAACAACACTAAAGTCCCGGAGATTTCTAAATATGAATATGACTAATAATTGCATTGAGTTAAATTAAGCTTTGTGACCCTGTGAGTTGTTATCTTGCCATTGAATTGAGATCACTTACACATTTCATCCGTCTTCCGCATAAATGCTCATAATTATCTGTTGCTACCCTCTCAGCAGTTTGTTGGAAGCATATGGCTATTAAAAAAAAAGAAAAGAATCCGAGGAAATAAAAAGGGACAAGTGTCCGAAACCTCAAAAAGATAGATCCCGAGGAAATAAAAAGGACAAGTGTCCGGAACCTCGAAAAGAAAAAATAAGAAGAAGAAAAAAAATGTCAGAAAAAATGGGCACGTGCCCGATAGTAGAATTAGCCTGGTAGCCATATGTCTCTGATAGACAGAAGAGAGTGAATATATTCAAAAGAGCATTCGACTCTATTTTTCCATACACATGCACTTCTTGATTCAATGGTTGGTTGACTTTCTCTTTGGATTCATTGTTTATTTTGACAACACATGTATTAATGCTTTTGAAAATTAATTAAAACTCCGGGATAAAGGTGAAGTGAAAGAACTAGAGACATAGTGCTTGATTTGATCATTCAATCTCTCAATTATTCAAGATCTAAGGTAAAAGTAATAAGCCCCATGAAGAATAACATGATATGTTTTGGAGAATTTTTGTTAACAAAAGGTGTACTTGTTGGAAGTAAAGATATTGTAGCAACTCCTGATCCATTATTGAGATTGGCTTTGCTCGGGACTAGCAAAGGTTAAGCTTGGGGGAACTTGTTGACGCTTACTAATGCTCATAATGAACCATCAACTATTGCATGAAATGACACTAAATGAATCACAAAGCATAGTTGTAGGGTTTGAAACTAACAAGTTCCATGAGTTTTGGTGCTCTCACTTGTTTTGTAGGACATCCATGTTTTACCATATAAAAGTATCTCAAGAGATGAATTGGAGTGCACCATTGCGAAGAGCTCGTCGAGACAATCAAAACAGACATATATCATTTGCTATATTCGGAGTCCCGGATGAAAAGATATTAATTTCGCAACGAAATCTGCAAAAGAAGGATCTAGAAGACACCAGAAGACACCACGAGGCGGGCCACCACGTGGGCCCACTGGGCCAGACCGACCGGTCTCATATGGAGACCGACCGGTCGGCCATAGAGCCTGTTTCGCCTCCGTCTTCTGCAAGCTTCTTCCACCGCCTCCTAGGATGCATCTCCACCGTCCCCGAAGTCGGTTTGATCCAAGGGCTCACGTTGTAACACCCTTGGTGTTAAGCGATAATTAAAACCCTAATTAAGTTCATTAGTATGCATAATCACCTGGCATCATGGCATAAAATCATTTCATGTTTAAGGCATTACATGCTTTAATATAAGTGTTGCATAATCTTGTGTGATGCTTTCATAGGTGCTGTATGAGGTGGTTAGGTGTTACATGGTATGGCAAGTGTGAATAAAATCCTAGTTTTAAATGTTCTTTTTTTCCCTTTTGTATAAGTCAAAAAGTATGTCAAATTTCAAAATGAATTCAAAAGCAAAGTCGTAGCTCTTGTTGGGAGGTACAACTTTGGTGTTCAAAGTTTTTCAAGTTTCTGTGCAAAAGTTTGAATAAATTTGAAATCTTTCAAACCCTGAATTTGACCCCTAAACTAGATTTCAAAAACTAAAAAGAATTAGACTTTGGTCCTTTAATAAAAATTGTAGAGAAGTTTAAAATAAACAACTTTTATTAAGGTGGTTTTTCCTGTTCTTAAATAAAATCTGAAGTAATTTGGAAAACAAGTTTGATTTGGTTTCAAATTAAAAACCAGTTCCCAAAATCAGTTTTGTCCCCTTTTTCTGTAGTTTCAAAATTATGCACAATTTGAATATATGACCAAAAACAAAGTTTTAGATAATTTAATAAGGAACAACTTTTATTTTGGTGAAATTTGAAGTTGTTCAGAAATTTCAAAAGTAATTTTGAAATTCAGTTTGATCCAAATTTGAGTTTGAACTCTATTTCAAAATCCAGGTAGAATTTGACTTTGGTTCTTAAAGCAAACTTGTAGAATACAAAGTTTGGAGCAACTTTGGTTTTTGGAGTTTTGGTCGTGCAGTACAAAAATCTAGAGTTTTGTGAAAGGGGGTAAATCTGTTCCTGTAGCTACAGTAGGGGGGGAGTACCTGCCGGAGCAGCAGGGGCCGCCGCGTGCGCCTTCGCCGTGCCTAGGCTGTTCTCGCGCCGCTCCGCGTGTCCGGTCACGCAGCTGCTTGCCGCTTGCTTCACTCCGTGCGGTGTCAAGCTCCGAGAGCTCCCCAACCCTTTCTTCACCTGCGCCCGCCACCTCCTCCCTCTCCTCCTCTGTTTTCTGGCAAAGCTCCGGCGAGCTCTCACTCTCTCGTCGCTGCGTCCCCGCACTCTCCATCTTGCCAATAGTTCTGCCTGCATCCCTTGCTTCTCCTGAGCTAGCTAACCCAAGCCCGAGAGCTTGCAATCGCCGCTGCCACAGTCATCTTCTTCGTCACCGGCCGGGAGCCATCACAGGTATCTTGGTCGTGGTCGCGGTCAGCCAGAGCTCCTCCGGCCAAATCAAGTAGTGCTTTAGCTTCGTCTGGTGTTGTAGGTCACGGTCGGCTCGCTCCTGAGGTCTCTACCGCTCGGGCTTGACCAGTCCCCGACGGTTGCCACAAGTGCAAGCTCCGCCATCACCGCCGCCGTCGCCAACCTTGGTCCAGTGCTCCTCGAAGCAAGGCAAGGTGAGCACCGTAGTCGTCTTGAGCTCCTTGTTGTGTTGCGCTTCCTAGTTTAGTCTCTACCGGGCCACCGTGATCGGTCCGCGTGGTTTGCCGCCGGCGCAAGCGCCGCCATGGCCGCTGATAGCTCAAGGTCGTGTAGATGCGAGGGCTAGTGAAGGGTGGAATCGTTGTGCGAGATTCAGGCGAGGATGTGGAAGGCATCGCCGTCGCCGGAGGTCTCGCCGGCGATGAGGTTTGGAGGCCGGTCAACGTAGGCGCGCGTTCGGTCAAAGCCTTCGGCTACAGGCCTCGGGCGAGGCGGGGAAGGCCTCGGCGCGAGGCAGAGAAGGCCTCGGCGCGAGGCGGAGAAGGCCTCGGCGCGAGGCGGAGAAGGCCTCGGGCGAGGCGGAGAAGGGGAACCTGCTGGCCTCGGGCGAAACGGAGTAAGAGAACCTGATGTCTGGGGTCCCCTGTCAGTGAGAGAAAGGTGTTTTTCTTTTTCCAGTTTTTGGGTAGAGTTTTGAGTTTTGTCTTTTTGATATCTTTTTGTAGGAAGCTCCAAAAATTGTGAAAATTTTTGTGTAGCTTTCTCAAGCTGCCTAATATTTATGAAAAATATAAAACTTGAGTTTGAACAAATTTTGAAACTGATTTAAATAGGCCTTTTTGTTAATAAATGGACTTTGATGTTTTTTGTAGGCTTATTTAAAGGTCCAAAAATCATGAAACTATTTTTGCCACTGTTTTTAGGTGAAAATGTATCTTCATAAAAATTTTGAGCTCTGTTGGAGAAAATAAATTTTATTCTTATTTCTATGCCTTATTTAATTATTTAAATGTTTATAGTTTGATTTATTTCTACAGGTTTATATGTTTGTCCAAATATTGTGATATTTATTTTGCTACTGTTATTTTCTATAAGTTATCATCACTAAAAGTTTGAGCTCAATTTAATAAAGTTTAGTTTAACCTTAATTTCTTTATTTAATTAATAGAGAATGGTTAATAGAACTTTGTTTAGGTAATTAAGCTTTGCTGATTTTTGGTTAGGAATAATAGATACTACCTGATTAACCTTTATTGCTTTAGTATCTCATCAATGATAGTTGTGCTCCATGTGATTAAGTTGTTAAGCCTGAATTTGCTTGTAAATCAAGTTTAATACTTGATCTTATTTGTGGTTTATTTGGGCTGCATGACCAGTATCTGTTCAGTGGCTGTTTCCACTAAGTAAATTATGTTTTCTGTGGATCTCTTGAATACAAAGGTTGTAGTTAACTTCTATATCTAGGTTGTCCTAAAATTTTATGATTTTAGGTCAGCTAAATTAGGAGATATAGTTTTTATAAGTCAGCAGGACAGATCTGTCCTCCCTTCTGGACAGACCTGGGAGATGAAGTTGTTTGAGCCTTTTAAGTTGTAAATCACCTGTTGGCCCTAATAGGAAAGTTTTAGAGTTTTTCATAAGCTTTATAGATTGTCATGGATCACCCTTTTTGGTGACCCAGAGCTCCAGTTATAACTGTTTAAAGTTGGATCAGCAAATCTGTCCTAACTCTGGACAGAGATGTTTGTCCCAACTGTTTCACCTAGTTGCCTATAGAACCAACCATAGGTGATAATAACAAGTTTGTAGACAATTTGATAAGCTTTTCAAATTGTCTAGTATCACCCCTTTTGGAGGTTAGAAGCTTTGTTTATGGCTTGATTAGTATAGGTGGTGTAATCTGTCCAAAATGTTGGACAGCTTTTGTGTGTTGTTTAACTTAGTTAGATATGTTTAGCCATCCGTAGGTAAGAAGTAAGTAAGTCTTGTGTGACTTTGGGGTATTGTTTGAAGACCATTGGACACCTCTCATCTTGTGCTCCTATGGCTTGAATGGTGTTTTAATAAACCTTAGTCATCCTAGTTAACCCACCTAAAGGTGTTTGGTGATAGTTGTTTGTTAAGCTAGAAACCATAGTGGTAAGTTGCAAGTTGGTTTGTTGGTTTGCAACTTTACCACGAAGGAAAGTTGTACTCGACTTTCCTCATCTTGTGTTATCTTCTGTTTTACTTTTGAATTGTCCTGCACCTTAGCAGACATCACATGGCATCATGCTAAAGCATCCATCATTATCTACGTGTAGTATCCGAGAGTGTTGGAGTCGTGTTGATCGAGCTTTGGTAATCACCCTTGTCGAACAAGCCTCGGAAGGAGATTCTTGTTGGACAAGCTTCGTCGATAAGACTTAACTTCTAGATGAAGGAACTAACCTTTGTGGATCATTCTTGGATCCTATCTTCCCTGCAACAAAGGCAAGCCCCGGTTCATTTAACCTTTTCCTTGGATTTACAATTACACTTATTTCGATAAACTGATGCATAAAATGTTTATCAAATAAATGCTTTAAACCTGTTGATGCATGACCAACCTTGTTATCGATATATCATTCCTTGATACCTGTTTTAGGCCACTGATAGAAATGCTTAGCCTTGCTTTATAAAGCTTTTGATAAATGTTTTCGATACTTATCATTTTGGAATGATAATGAGAAAGAATGATGGTTAAGACCAGACGGGCACATGCATCGAACCTTGGGTTGGTGTAGGGTGACCCGGATGTGTCGGAATAGGATTAACCGTTGTTGGCCTGCTAGATTGAGAAACTGTGAAGTACCGATCATATGCTACGGTAAGCCCTACCTTGGTGGTTCTTAAATGAGAACGGCTAATCGCGCACTGGGAGTGGAGAGATGGCGGGAGTACTAGCTACCCTCGTGGGTGAAAGTCCCGGATTGGAGGTGTACAAGTACTCTCGGGTGGCGCGGACCCGGTCTTGTTTGGAGGATCCGAGGCTGGGTTGGTATATGTGTGATCTAGGGTCTACATATATCGTATGATCGTGGAAAACTACCAGATCTGGTTTAATCGGTTCAAATCGTCGTGCTCCTCGGTTAAGGAGACTCAATCTTTCGACCCGCACCGTAGAATGAAAATGGAACTTGTTTATGAAAGAATGGTAATGATCTTTCACTAGTGTTCACTTTCAGTTCTTACCAAGTACTTAATGAATAAGTAAAATTTGGATCTAGGATTACTCTAGTAAGCTTTTATGCAAATGAAAAATACTGTTGAGCCAACCCAAACCAGCATGACCCTGAAGTCTTTTCTGTTGACGGATAAGTCTTGCTGAGTATCAACCGTACTCAGGGTTTATTCACCCCTGTTGCAGGTTTTTAATAGGTGATGTTGATCATGATCATGTCAGTGGGCTCGACGTGATCTGGTTGTCCTTCTTCTCCAACTTAGGTGCTTGCCTAAGTGTGGTTATGTAATACCATTCTACTTCCGCAATACCAGTTACGTTTATGTAAAAAGTAACTTATTCATGGTTTTGAAAAGGTTATTTATCTTTCTTCCGCACTCCGATGGTATTTTGTATCAACTGTTGTAATGTTGTAATTATTCCAACCTTCATGATGATGATCCTGTGGTTCGTGGATAATTCGGGGTTCTCTCAGGGACACCCGACAGATCTTTCCTGTGATGTGGTACATGTGCACAGTCATTAGAGCTCGGGGAGACGGTGACGTGTGCGGGTGGGCTACATTACCGGGAGGTTCTGCCACACACGTTCCACGCTCCGGGCTATAAAACCAGACCTAGACCCCCCTCTCCAGGCATCTCCCTCTTCATTATTCATCTCCACATCAGAAATTAGGGTTCCAATGTAGAAGTAGAGGTCCCTCTAGATGAATCTCTTCTAGTTCATCTAGAATTAGATCTAGTTCATCAGGAGCCAGCTATCAAGTAGAAGACTAGATACCCCTCTAGTAGGATTAGAACCTAGTCTTATTCAAGAACTAGAAGAGAGAGAGAGGAAGAGATCAAGAGGAAGCTCCGGCCTGTCGGATCAACTTCTTCATCTTGTACCTATGGATTCAAGTTCTTCATCGACTTGCTTCAACGATTGTTTCGGTAGTCAACGTCTATATTTAAGTTTGAGTTATTGTTCTTGTTATTCTTAAGGTTTATGACTCTCTTTTGAGTACTTTAATTCTAGATGCGCTAGAGTTAGAGTAGTTGGATAGTGTAAGCGTGGTGCTTAGACTTGAAAGCTCATCATAAATGCCTCCTATAACGCCGGTAACAGTGGTAGTTCGCAAGGGTGACTCTTATAGCCTTGTTGATTCTTCTATAGTCCACTACCCGTGTGTAGGCTCGGTAGGATTATACATTTGCATAAAAGAATCATACTCTGTTTGTGACCTTTTATGGCAACTTCCCCATTAAGAATAATAAACATATCACTCTTAAGTTGGATTTAGATAACCTTAGTGATCCCCTCTATGCTTCTAGATTCTCCGTCCTTGTTAGCCACTCAGGGGTTATACACTTGAGACTCATTGCTATCCGTTCCTTTGGGTTCGATATTAAATTGGGTTATTCCGGTGAAGTGCTACATCGGTAGACATTATCTGTGCGCTTGCGGATAAAGTAGAGTGTGCGTTAATTTATACCAACAAGCATTTCTGGCGCCGTTGCCGGGGATAGAGTTTATCTCTACTCTTGGTAGCGACGTTAGTAAGTGTCAACATTTGGGTACTAGTGTCTCCACCTTCTGAATGTCATCCAATTGGGACAAAATGGGTTTTCAAAAACAAACAGGGAGAAGATGGCCATGTTGTGAGAAACAAGGCCAGACTCGTAGCCAAGGGATATAGTCAGAAGGAGGGGATAGACTATGAGGAGACGTTTGCTCCTGTAGCTCGTTTGGAGGCTATTAGGATACTCTTGGCTTTTGCTGCATCCAAAGGTTTCAAACTTTTTCAAATGGATGTCAAGAGTGCCTTCTTAAACGGCTACATAGAAGAGGAGGTGTATGTTAGACAACCCCTCGGTTTCGAAAATCCCAAGTTTCCAAACCATGTCTTTAAACTCCACAAAGCTTTGTATGGTTTGAAACAAGCCCCTAGAGCCTGGTACGATAGGTTAAAAACCTTTTTGCTTGCTAAGGGTTTCAAAATGGGATGTGTAGATAAAACGCTCTTTCTCCTCAAGCAAGGCACTGATACTCTCTTGGTCCAAATTTACGTGGATGATATCATTTTCGGTGGTTCTTCTCACGCTTTGGTTGCCAAGTTCGCAGATACTATGAGCAGGGAGTTCGAGATGAGCATGATGGGCGAGTTGACGTTTTTCCTCGGACTGCAAATCAAGCAGTCTCGGGAGGGAACGTTCGTGCACCAGGGCAAGTACACCCGGGACATTCTGAAGAAATTCGACATGGGTGAGGCCAAGCCTCTTCCAACACCCATGGCGACCACGACGGCCCTGGATGCGGACAAGGAGGGAGAAGCAGTGGATCAGAAGGAGTACCGGAGTATGATTGGGTCGCTCCTCTACCTGACGGCGAGACGCCCGGACATCCAGTTCGTGGTGTGCCTGTGCGCGCGCTTTCAGTCGTCGCCGCGCACTTCGCACCGTCAGGCGGTCAAGCGAATTATGAGGTACTTATCCTTCACTCTAGAATTTGGGATTTGGTATTCAGATTCCTCCACCCTTTCCCTTTGTGGTTATTCCGATGCCGATTTTGCTGGTTGCCGGATTGAGCGCAAGTCCACTTCTGGGACTTGCCAGTTTATTGGATCTTCTCTTGTATCGTGGTCTTCTCGCAAGCAGTCTAGTGTCGCCCAGTCTACCATGGAGGCTGAGTATGTTGCTGCGGCTAGCTGCTGTTCCCAGTTACTCTGGATGATGGCCACTTTGCGTGATTTTGGTCTGAGCTTTTCTCGAGTTCCTTTGCTTTGTGACAGCACGAGTGCGATTAGCGTTGCTAAGAACCCCGTGCTTCACTCGAAGACCAAACACATTGATGTGCGCTTCCATTTTCTGCGAGACCACTATGAGAAGGGTGATATCAACCTTCGCCATGTCGATACTCATCATCAGTTGGCTGATATTTTCACCAAGCCTTTGGACCAATCAACCTTTAATCGGTTGAGAGGTGAGCTTGGTGTGTGTTTCCCCTTTTAGATGGGGGAAACATTTTGACTCTAGTATGATAGACTGACTCTTTTTCATTTGTCTTTGTTTTTCTTTTGCATTTTGGCATACGCTATTACATTCTGAGTTTCATGTATATACTCTTTAGAATGTAACTATGCTCTGTTTAGTATGCTCTGATGCTTTGTTGATGCTTGTAGCTTATGCTCCTCCTGATCACTAATACATATTATGAGCTGAGCTATTTTTGAATGGTGAATTTGCTTAATGAACATAGAATCTGAAAATGTTCACCATTGAGATATGCAACTAGCATGTGTAGGATGTGTTGAGATCACTCGTGCTTTTCATATATGATAGGTTGCTATGTCTCTAGTTCTGAGTCATTCACTTGCTTGGTCTGTTAATATTCTGCTTAAAATCTGAACCAAGTTAAGTGAATTGGAAAGATCGAGATGGGATTGCTTGTCAGCACATCACAGTTTCGAGACTGTTTCTCATTGCACTTTGAGTTAAACTTGAGTTGTATAGTGTATGACCGAAACTGTAGCTTTAAGCTTCTGATTGCTTCTGCATAGGCTTCACACTGTTGAAAAGTTAGGCAATGACAAGCTTTCAACCTCTCGCAATCATGTGCTGAATTTTAAACTTGTGAAAATTCACCGCTGCAACTTCGATTAAAATTTGAAATCACAAGTATATGCTTCATTTGCTTCAATTGGTGTCAGCATGATGATTGAACTTTGCTAGCGGTAGTTCACCTTGTATACATGTTTAGCACTTGTCTAATTCCTGTCTATACATGTCTTGTGCTATTTTGATGGTGAATACCGTTTTGGCTAAAAACTGCTCATTTGCTCATATGTTCATATTTCATATTTGGTGATCAGTTTGAGCCTTTGCTAGCTTGTATGCTTTCCAGTGAGTTTTTGGAGCTATACTGTTTAGAGCATTTTTGCATTCTCTTGGCTATATTCCTGAAGCTGCTAACTTGCATTTTGACTCATATGCATTTCGGATGAAGGAGACCTTCTCTTTTGGCACTTTTTCTTGGTGCATTTTCTGAGGGGGAGAAAACTTGCTTTCGGATCCTTTTTGATGGTGCATTTTCAACTAAGGGGGAGAAATTTGACAAATCATGTATTCTTCGATCGTTTAACTAAGGGGGAGAATTTTCTGCAAATCATGTCTTCCGAGTTGAACTAAGGGAGTCTTCCTGGTTGTGTGCACTATTCGAGGGGGAGCTTGCTGCTTCTTGTTGACTGTGAGGTTTTGGTGTCGAACTTTCGTGCTAGTTGTGTTGAGCCTCTGTGCCTCTATCTTGAGGGACTAGCATTTGCTTCGATTTTTCAATTGGTGTCGAACTCTTTTTCTGGAGTTTCTCAATTGGTATTTGCTAGCGGTGTTGAGCCTGTTCTACCTCTTCTTGAGGGCTAGCTTTGCTTTGCTTGGTCGCGTCGAGCCGTTGCCCATGTCTTTGGGGACCAAGTTGTCTTGCTCTTTCCACTTGACCTTCTTCGGCTTTGCTATGCTTTTGGGTCATTTGGTCGAGTTCTCTCTTCTCCTTCCTCTTCCTTCTATTTCCATTATGATTTGTGTGAGTGTGTAGTTGACAATGCACTCATCAAGGGGGAGATTGCGGATACATGGGTGTATGCCGAGTCTCTGAGTGATGAGTGATTGTCAACTGGGATGATGCACATGTTCTTTGGCTTGTGTTGTGCAGGTGTCGAGCACGGATACAGTGATCAGAGGCAAGGTGAAGGTCATGTAGAGACATGCCGTGCCGATGGACCGAGAGTGGCGAAGGGCGGACGTGAGGCTTGGACTGAGGGACCGGTGGCCCGAGGATCAGCTGTGGTGGCTTGCGGTCATGTGTTGCCTGAGTCGAGGACTTGGGGACATGTGGCGGTGGACGGGGTGCACGGGCGGTGCATCCCCTCTACAGCTTCGGTTTGGTGGTAGAGCCAGGGAAAAACCATCGGGTGGACGGTTTCCAGGTTTGGGCCTCAAAACCTGGGTGTGGACGGTTTCCGAGTTTGGCCACAAAACTCGGGCTGAGGGTTTTCGAATTTGGCCAAAAAACTCGGGCTGAGGACGGATTCCAGGTTTGGGCCTCAAAACCTAGGCGCTGCTGGGTTTCCGAGTTTGGGCCACAAAACTCGGGGCGGACGGTTTGCTGGTTTGGGCCACAAAACCAGCGGCGGAGTTCACGAGGTGGACGTCCGGAGCGGGGGCGACGTGGCGGCAATCGGAAGGTTGCGTCGAGGCAACGCTACGAGTTGTGCAGGCGTGGCCGTCGGATCACCAGCTATCCTGAGTTGGTCCAGAATAACCCTAGGGTTTAGCTGGTTCGCTCTGTAATTAGTGAGGGGTAGAGTAGGAATAAACATTAGGATAAGTAGAGGGAGACACTGTAACACTCTGGTGTTAAGCAAACTAAAACCTGGCATGTCATCATATGCACTGGCATTTCATTTGAGTGATAACCTGGATATGCATTCACTAAAACAAGTTTATTATTTTATGCTTGTGTTTAGTTGATAAAAGAGTGCTTAAGTTAAACCTTAGTTTATGCTTTCTTAATTGGTAATTAGTGCTTTTATGTGTATATGGGGTATTATGGTAATTTCTTTTTTAGTAGTGAAGTTTTGGACCAAACTTTGGTTTTATGTCTCAAAGGTGTATTTGAGTCATGATTCAAGTCATCTTTGAGGTATAAATCAGATTTTGGTTAGAATTCAAATAAATAGTTTAAATAATTCAAAAACCCTATTTTATCTCCTTTTCTATAAATCAAAATTTAGAAAGAATTTGGGTATGCTTTAAAAAGAAAAGTTGCTCTATTTCTGTTAAGGAACAACTTTGGTGTTTAAAGTTTTTCAAGTGTTCATGTGTAATCAAAAGTAATTGTAAAAGTCCCCTTTTGCCCTTTTTGTATTTCAAATCCTAATTCAAAATCTGAGCATATTTTGGGTATCTTGCAAAAATGAAAGATGTTCAGTGTTGAATTCTGAGCATTTGATATTTTGGCATATTTTCAACTTATATTAAAAAATCCAAAGTAATTTCAAAATTTGGAAAGGGTAGAATTGGGAAAGGGGGGGGATAAGTTCTTGCTCCTGTTCATGGCGGCAGCAAGGCCGATCTTTTGATCGCCTGCTCTCGCGCGTGGACGGCGACTTCTCCCGAAGGAACGCGCGACCGAGTTCGTGGCCAAGTTAAGCTGCTGCTGGCACACTCCCTCGCGTCGTGGCGTCACCTCTGAGCTCGCCGTCGCCATGTTTGCCACCAAGGCGCCGACAGGAACAATCCGGTCAAAACTCCAATTTCACTGTCTCCAGTCTTTCCCATCCAAATTCACCGCGCCTATAAGTACTTCACTTCTTTGCGCATCTCCCGAACCTAGCCTCGCCATCTCTACCGCACCAAAGAGCTCACACTCGCCGTTCTTCTTCCCGCCCGGCAGAAATCGCCGCCGAGCTCGACCTCACCATGGTCAGCTCAACCGAGCACTTCTCCACTCTCTCTTTCTCGTGTTTGTGTTTCGTCTTGATCCCAGAGAACTCATCGGCTCGATGGTCCCATGTCTGGTGCTCAGGTTTCACCGGAACAACGTCGTCTTCGCCGGAGTTCACCGCCGAAGGCCACTGCTCCGTGGACGATTACTCTCCGAGCAACCTCCGCTCAAACCGACTCCACCATCAGCACCAGGGTGAGCTTCTACACCTTCCTAGCTTCTCCGTTCGCTTGCTACCGGCCTAGGTTCGCCGGAACGGCCTTGCCGAGATCCAATCCGCCGCCGTGCGTGGCCAGACCTCGCCAGAGCAGTAGAGTTTAGGGTTAGGGGCTCAATCGGTTGCGGTTGGCTTGCCGGTGCTGATGCTTGCGTCCGTTGAGTCTCTAGTGGCCGGAGTTGGCCGGCGTAAGTCACGCCGCCGCTTGGTGCGTCGCCGTGCGCGCGAACCGTGGCCGAGGACCTCGCCGTTGCGAAGTCGGGAAAAGCCAGGGTGTTGGTTGTAAAGTCATAGACTCATGTGAACAGCGCTGTGGACTGCGGGTTAGTTTCGTAGAAGCCGAGGGTCTCTTTTGCAAAGTAGCCAGAGCGCGCGGGCGGGAGCCAGGCTGGGCCGGCTTTCGCGTGCGTCGGGCCGCGTTGGACTGGGCCGAAAGCCCAGTTTGGGCTAGAATGGCGTTTTTCTTTTTATGGCTTTATGCACAGTAGCTAGTTTTGTTAATTTTGCTATATTTAATCTATAGCTCTGTTATTTGTGAAATTTGACATGATAGATTATAGCATGTCTGTGATAATATAAAAATTATGAAACTTGTGTTTGGAGCATTTTTACTATGCCAATAAAATCTGTGCTTTAATTAATAAATGCAACTTTGGGGAATTATGTAATTTTCTGTGGTTATCCAAAAATCATGAAATTTGACATGGGAGTTTATATCACTAATATACATCTTCATGTTTAATTTCATCTCTGTTTGACAAAGTATGCTTGGTGTATAAATAAAAGGTTAATTAAAATGATTAATAAAATAAATAGAAATAGTTAATCCGTGTAGATTTGTGCGACTTTTGGAATTGTTTGACAACCAGTGGAAAACTAGAAAGATTTGCTCCCTGGTTATGGATTCCTTTATGCTAATGACCTTTTGTTGCTTGTTAGTTACCTAACCTTGCTTAATAGAGATAATAAAATTTGCTTAGTAATAATATGAAGCTTAATAGCTAAAGTGGTTTTGTTGCTTTGCAACTTTACCGTGATGAAAGATTGTTTGAATAAATGTCTACAGCTTAGAAAATTTCCATCTTTACCATGATAATATCATAAGCATCTCATTGTTCATGCATATGCACTTCTACGTGTAGATCCCGCTTCGGAAGGCCCTAACTCTCGGTGGATTTCTCCTGAGGGTGCAGACCTTTCTTGTTTTTCAGAATCGCCGGACTTCGCTGATCTTCAAGGCAAGCCCCGGACATTAAACCCATCCTTGTGTTTTTATAAAGTTATTTATATCACTTGAGTTAATATGATGCATTAAGTGATTAGGAGTTGAATGAACCCTACTTGATGCATTACCAACCTTGATGATTCCAACACTTAACCTTGATACCTGTTTTATGAAAATGTTTAGTATGCTTAGCCATGCTTTACTACTTCATTATAGTAGATGTTTTTAAAAATGGTTGCTATGTTATGGAAATCATGAATTTTGGGACAACATGATAATGATAGTAACTTACATCAAGAATGGAGTCTTGTTGTAAGGTTACTCAACATAGGACCTTATCGTTGTTGGCCTGCTGTGATTGAGACCTTTGAGTACAGCCCACATGCGGTGGTAAGCCTCTTCTATAGCTATTCCGATACTCGAGAACGGCTAACCGCGCACTGGGAGTGGAAAGATGGCGGGAGTAGCGTGTACCCTCGGGGCTATGAGATAGTCGGGTTCAAGGTGTACTGTACTCTCGGGTGGCGCGGACCCATTCTTGTATGGGAGGATCTATAGATAGGGTTGATATATGCAAGATTTAGTTCTACATATGTCGTGTGGTACTGAATCCCCAGCTGGGTTTAATCGATTCGAATCGCCGTGTTCCCTCGGATATGGAGCCTCAATCCACTGACCCGCACCGTAGTAATGAATGGAATCTTTATGAAATGAGAACGAAAGATGTGACATGTTTATGAAAGTTTGAGAATCTTTGGATAGTTATGAAGTTTAATCTTGAGTTAAAACTTGAAAATAGGCTTTACTATTAGTAAGCTTTTATGCAAAAGAAATGTTTTGATCTTGCTAAAGCCTTACCTTGAATCCCTATAGCCTTCATACCTGAGTCTTCTCCTCTTTTCTAGACGGTTAAGACTTGTTGAGTACTTTTGTACTCAGGGTTTGTTAACCCTTGTTGCAGGTGAGTACATGGATCCACCTTTTGATGGACAATGCTACTTCACTCTGGTAGAAGAGAGTGATAACGATTCTGATGTGTGACCTTGGGCAAGTAACCTCTTTTGAATGAGTTTTGTAATATAAAGTTCCGAACAAGTTATGTAATAAGTACTTTGGTGATGTAAACTTTAAACATAAGTTTTAATCTATGTATTATAATCTTTCCGCTTTACTCTGATTTATCTTACCTATAAAATTGTTGTAATACTGTAATGCTTGATGAGGGATTATCCTGGAAAGAATATAACGTGGATGATTCGGGTTTCCCGAGGACACCCGACAGACCTCTTGAGTCACTTGGAACTCGTGCACGCCGATCAAAGGTCCTTAGGACAATGATGGGTGCATGTGGGCCACTTAATTTAGGAGGTTCTGCCACAGCTGGTATCGGAGCAGGTTTCCCTTAGAAAGTATAACAGTATTCATTTTTGAAAACTTCAAAAGTTTTGAGTCAAACTAAATTTCAAATTAGTTTGAGTCCAATTTGCTTCTAGATTTCTCTTATGCTTCTGACTTGTCTTAATTCATTCATTAGACTTATCCTCTATCTAAATGGATATGTTTTTAGTCTAGTTATGGTAATATCTTTATATCTAAGGAACAATACTTATAACAATATAATATTGCCCTAATTGTGAAAAGAAAGTTATTCACTTTTATTATAAGTGACTACTTTAAAGTAATTATTTGTTTGATGTGTGTTTGTTCGTAAGTACGATTCATGCATCATGATTGATAACATGTAATTAACTTTCCCTCTTAGAAGTTATATCTAAATAGAGTCTATATATATCTTTCTAATTATAAAACTCTGTCTCTTAATCTTGGAACATATATA
The DNA here is from genome assembly GCA_009763385.1 of Coix lacryma-jobi var. lacryma-jobi. Classification (NCBI taxonomy): domain Eukaryota; kingdom Viridiplantae; phylum Streptophyta; class Magnoliopsida; order Poales; family Poaceae; genus Coix; species Coix lacryma-jobi. The sequence goes on along the minus strand of CM019830.1, from coordinate 135,968,409 downwards.
GTTCTAATATTCAAAATAAATATATTTTAGCAGATGGTCCGTACCAAACAGACTGCACGCAAGTGTACCGGGCCTCGAGGCGTTCCTCGACACATTCTTGCCCCAAGAGATGACGAACCCGCAGATAGTGTGGGAAGCAACCAGCCAGTGGTTGCTTATGAAGAAGGTGAAGGAAGTAACAGTGCCTCGTCACAGCTTCAGGCGGAAGTAGATCGCCTGTACATGGAGTTGGCAAGGGCAAATGGAGAAAGAATGAGGGGCACCAGAGAGAAGGAAGAGTTACATGAGCGGTTGCAATACCACCACGAGCAACATCAAGAGTATGAGTGTAAGTGGAGGGAGGCCGTCGAACAGAGGAATCGGGCACGAACCCGAGTAGATGTAATGAGGGACAATCAGAACCTCATGCAGATCCATCATGCTGATCTTCATAGGCAGGTAGAGGAGCTGACTGCACAGTTGCAGCCAGAACCTGCTACGCCACCTACTCCTGAAAAGGAATCTGAGGAGGAAGAAGAAGGAGAAGAAGAAGATGAAGAGTTAGAACCGATGGAAAATGAAGCCTCATCTGAGGGAGAGTCATAGATTTCGAGGTTGAATAAGCATAAGGTGTATCATAGTGTGACCTTTCTGACTTTGTAACCTAGTTAGTCAGAAAACCTCTAGTATGTTTTGTTGTGCAAGATAGTGGTTTCAGTAGTCCTGCCTCAGAGCGGACTTGTATGATAAATAAGATGAGCATGATATGCATGTTATGATGTATAAATATGAATGTTAATCAGGGTATGGTTTGTTTTAAACAGATGCCTGTTAACACTCGTGGCGCTAGTGCTTCCCATGGTGGGGATGATATCCCTAATGCACCACCAGTTCCACCCTCTTTGGCTGATGCTATTGCAGCATTGGTCAATGCAACAACTCTGTTAGCACAAAATCAGAATGGTGGTCAACGTGGTCGTGGCCGTAATAACAGGGAAGAGACAACATATGTCGATTTCACTGATACCCGTCCTCCAGTGTTCACTAAAGCTGATGAACCTCTTGAAGCTGATGATTGGCTCCGCACCATGGAACAAAAATTCAGTCTTATCAACTGCACTGAAGTTCAGAAGCCAGCTTTTTCAGCTCAACAACTTCGAGGAGCCGCAGGGGTTTGGTGGGCAAATTTACTAGCTGTTCAACCAGCCGGCCATCGAATCACTTGGGCTGAATTCAAGGAGGCCTTCAGGGCTCATTATATTCCAGATGGGGTGATGAAGATGAAGCTTGAAGAGTTCTTGGCTCTCCGTCAGGGAGATGAACCTGTAATGCAGTATATTGGGAAATTTAATCATCTGTCCCAATATGCCTTTGACCAAGTCAATACTGATGAGAAGAAGAAGTCATGTTTCATGAGAGGGTTGAATACAAAGCTTCAGTCTATGATGACAACTTGTGGTAATATAAATTATCATGAGACAGTGAATGTTGCTATAGCTAGTGAAGAAAAGAATCGCAAGCATAAGGAGGCTAAGAAAAAGAAGGGATTTGCGTCAGGGTCTGGATCATCTGGCGGCAACAAGAAGCGTCAGAGGCTCGTATATCATCCAGTCCAGCAGTTCCGTCCATCTTATCGTCCACCGTATCGTCCGCCTCAGCAACAGAATTTTCAAAATACTTTTGCAAGGCCTGCTATGCCTTTCAATGTTCAACGTCAGTCGAATGTTCCTGCTATTCGTCCACCAGTGCCACAAGTTACAAATTATCCATGTTACAATTGTGGGAAGCCTGGACATTTCTCTCGTGACTGTCCTTATCCAAGGCAGAATGTTTCCAATGCCAATGGACCAAGGCCAGCAGGAAATCAACAAGCAAATCAGAACAAGGGTAATGCACAGAACAATCAGAAGGGTAAGGGTACTCAGAAAACAGGAAGGGTTTTCCATACGCAAATAGAAGCTATTCCTGAGGGAGAACCTGTTATGCTTGGTATGTTCCCTGTTGCTCAACACCCAGCTCTTACACTTTTTGATTCTGGTGCATCACATACTTTCATGAATAGAACATTTGCAGAGAAGCATAGTATACCTATTGGAGAAACCAAAGATAAATTCTTTATACAGTCACCTGGGGGTCGACTATGTACTAAGGAAATGGTACATCAGGTACCTATAGATCTAGGTGGAAATATATTTCCAACCTCCATGATAGTTTTAAAAGATCCAAGTATAGATGTGATCTTGGGTATGAACTGGATGAACCAGAGAGGTGCAGTGATAGACACCTTGAATAGAACCATCAAGCTCAACTTACCTTATAGCAAATCTCAACTTCTTGTCCATCTTCCTACTCTTAAGAGGGCAATTGAGCGAGTGTGTGCTACCTCTGTCAAAGAAATCCAAAACATTCTGGTGGTCTGTGAGTTTCCTGATGTGTTCCCAGAAGATTTACCTGGTCTGCCACCTGATCGTGATGTGGAATTTGAAATAGAACTCAAACCAGGAACTGCACCAATAGCCAGAAGAGCTTATAGAATGCCACCAAAAGAGTTAGCAGAGTTGAAAACTCAGTTGCAAGGTTTGATAGATAAAGGTTTCATTTGACCCAGTTCATCACCATGGGGTTGTCCAGCGATCTTTGTGAAGAAGAAGGACCATACCTTGAGGCTATGTGTTGATTATCGTCCCTTAAATGAAGTGACAATCAAGAATAAGTATCCTTTGCCCCGTATTGATCTTCTCTTTGATCAACTTACTGGTGCAAAGGTATTTTTCGAAGATAGATTTGAGATCGGGGTATCATCAGATCAAGATCAAACCAGAAGATGTTCCAAAAATAGCATTCACTACCAGATATGGTCTGTATGAATATCTAGTCATGTCTTTTGGTCTGACCAATGCCCCAGCACATTTCATGTATTTGATGAATTCAGTGTTTATGCCAGAACTAGATAAGTTTGTGGTTGTGTTCATTGATGACATACTCATCTATTCCAAAACCAAAGACGAGCATGCAGAACATCTCAAGATAGTGTTGACTCGCCTGAGAGAACATCAACTATATGCTAAATTCAGTAAATGTGAGTTCTGGATAAATGAAGTTCAATTTTTGGGTCATGTTCTGTCAGCTGAAGGTGTGGCAGTGGATCCAAGTAAAGTTCAAGAGGTTCTTGACTGGAAGTCCCCAAATTCAGTACATCAAGTTCGGAGTTTCTTAGGATTAGCAGGATATTATCGTAGATTTATCCCTGACTTCTCCAAGATCTCTAAACCAATGACCACACTACTAAAGAATGACACTAAGTTTGTATGGTCAAAGGAATGTGAAAAAGCTTTTCGGACTTTGAAAAAGTTGTTGACAACTGCACCAGTATTAGCCCAGCCAGACATTGAGAAATCCTTTGATGTTTATTGTGATGCTTCAGGTAAAGGCATTGGGTGTGTACTAATGCAAGAAGGTAGAGTCATTGCCTATGCTTCACGACAACTTAAGCGACACGAAGAACATTATCCAACACATGATCTAGAGTTGGCAGCTGTAGTCCATGCTCTGAAGATCTGGCGACATTATTTGTTGGGTAATATTTGTCACATATACACTGATCATAAAAGCTTGAAATACATCTTCACTCAGTCTGAGTTAAATATGCGTCAGAGAAGATGGTTAGAACTGATAAAAGATTATGATATTGAAGTGCACTATCACCCAGGTAAAGCCAATGTAGTGGCAGATGCACTCAGTCGAAAGGGTCATTGCAATTGTCTGGAAGTCAAGCAGATAGATCTTACTTTGTGCCATGAGTTTGAAAGGTTAAGCCTTGAAATGATTCCACAAGGAAATCTTGCAAATGTGACCGTTCAATCATCCATTAAAGATCAAATCATTGCAGCCCAGAAGGAAAGCAAGGGTATGATCCATCTGAAAGAAAAGATTCATTCTGAACAGAATTCCAATTTCAAAATAGATGAAGCTGGAGTGATTTGGTTTAAAGATCGGCTAGTAGTTCCAAAGGTTCCTGAACTCAGAAAGCAGATTCTTGATGAAGCTCATGCAACAAGATTTTCAGTACATCCAGGCACTAATAAGATGTATCATGATCTGAGACAGAAATTCTGGTGGACTAAGATGAAACTTGAAATTGCAAATTATGTAGTCAAATGTGATACTTGTCAGAAAGTAAAAGCAGTGCATCTTAGGTCTGCTGGAGAGTTGCAACCATTGCCAATTCCATCTTGGAAGTGGGATGACATTAGTATGGACTTTATAGTGGGTCTGCCCAGAACATCAAAAGGGTTTGATTCCATATGGGTCATTGTTGATCGTCTGACTAAATCAGCTCATTTCATACCTGTTAAAACCGCATATCCAGCATCTACCTATGCCAAGATATATTTTGACAGAATTGTAAGTCTGCATGGCATTCCAAAGACTATCGTGTCTGATAGAGGGACACAGTTTGTCAATGTTTTCTGGAGGCACTTACATGAATCTTTGGGTACCAAGCTTTTGCATAGTACAGCGTATCATCCACAGACCGGGGGTCAGACTGAAAGAGTTAATCAGATCTTAGAAGATATGTTAAGATCCTGTGTACTCAATTATTCAGAGAAATGGGATGAATGTTTGCCTTTAGCAGAGTTCTCTTACAATAATAGTTATCAAGAGAGCATTAAGATGGCACCATTTGAAGCTCTGTATGGCAGAAGATGCAGAACACCGTTAAGTTGGTCTGAACCTGGAGAACGTAGTTTCTTTGGAGTTGACTTAGTTAAGGAAGCTGAAGAAAAAGTCAGGTTAATTCGAGAGAACATGAAGATAGCGCAATCTAGGCAAAAGAGTTATGCCGATAAGAGACGTCGGTCCCTTACCTTTGAAGTTGGTGATTATGTTTATCTCAAGGTGTCACCTATGAAAGGAGTTACTCGATTTGGAATCAAAGGGAAGTTGGCACCTCGATATATAGGTCCTTATCAGATCCTTAAAAGATGTGGAAAGGTGGCATATCAACTTGATTTACCACCACAGCTATCTTTAGTCCATAATGTGTTCCATGTCTCTCAATTAAAGAAATGTCTTCAAGTACCTGATCATGTCATTCATGTGGAAGAGGTTGAATTAGAGCCTGATCTGACATACTCAGAATATCCTATCAAGATTCTTGACCAGAAAGATCGAGTTACGCGAAAAAGAACTGTCAAGTTCTACAAGGTTCAATGGAATCAACATACGGAGGAAGAAGCCACGTGGGAGTCGGAAGAGTTTCTCTTAGAAAGTTTTCCGGAGTTTCTCTCTTCTGTGTAATCCTCGTAATCTGTCTTATGGGAATCTTTCCCTGCTTTATGTAAAGGTTAGTAATGGAAGTGCCTGACACATTTCCTTTTCCATTAGTTAGCCTTCAGGTTAAATCTCGGGACGAGATTTCTTTAAGGGGGAAAGAGCTGTAACACTCTGGTGTTAAGCAAACTAAAACCTGGCATGTCATCATATGCACTGGCATTTCATTTGAGTGATAACCTGGATATGCATTCACTAAAACAAGTTTATTATTTTATGCTTGTGTTTAGTTGATAAAAGAGTGCTTAAGTTAAACCTTAGTTTATGCTTTCTTAATTGGTAATTAGTGCTTTTATGTGTATATGGGGTATTATGGTAATTTCTTTTTTAGTAGTGAAGTTTTGGACCAAACTTTGGTTTTATGTCTCAAAGGTGTATTTGAGTCATGATTCAAGTCATCTTTGAGGTATAAATCAGATTTTGGTTAGAATTCAAATAAATAGTTTAAATAATTCAAAAACCCTATTTTATCTCCTTTTCTATAAATCAAAATTTAGAAAGAATTTGGGTATGCTTTAAAAAGAAAAGTTGCTCTATTTCTGTTAAGGAACAACTTTGGTGTTTAAAGTTTTTCAAGTGTTCATGTGTAATCAAAAGTAATTGTAAAAGTCCCCTTTTGCCCTTTTTGTATTTCAAATCCTAATTCAAAATCTGAGCATATTTTGGGTATCTTGCAAAAATGAAAGATGTTCAGTGTTGAATTCTGAGCATTTGATATTTTGGCATATTTTCAACTTATATTAAAAAATCCAAAGTAATTTCAAAATTTGGAAAGGGTAGAATTGGGAAAGGGGGGGATAAGTTCTTGCTCCTGTTCATGGCGGCAGCAAGGCCGATCTTTTGATCGCCTGCTCTCGCGCGTGGACGGCGACTTCTCCCGAAGGAACGCGCGACCGAGTTCGTGGCCAAGTTAAGCTGCTGCTGGCACACTCCCTCGCGTCGTGGCGTCACCTCTGAGCTCGCCGTCGCCATGTTTGCCACCAAGGCGCCGACAGGAACAATCCGGTCAAAACTCCAATTTCACTGTCTCCAGTCTTTCCCATCCAAATTCACCGCGCCTATAAGTACTTCACTTCTTTGCGCATCTCCCGAACCTAGCCTCGCCATCTCTACCGCACCAAAGAGCTCACACTCGCCGTTCTTCTTCCCGCCGGGCAGAAATCGCCGCCGAGCTCGACCTCACCATGGTCAGCTCAACCGAGCACTTCTCCACTCTCTCTTTCTCGTGTTTGTGTTTCGTCTTGATCCCAGAGAACTCATCGGCTCGATGGTCCCATGTCTGGTGCTCAGGTTTCACCGGAACAACGTCGTCTTCGCCGGAGTTCACCGCCGAAGGCCACTGCTCCGTGGACGATTACTCTCCGAGCAACCTCCGCTCAAACCGACTTCACCATCAGCACCAGGGTGAGCTTCTACACCTTCCTAGCTTCTCCGTTCGCTTGCTACCGGCCTAGGTTCGCCGGAACGGCCTTGCCGAGATCCAATCCGCCGCCGTGCGTGGCCAGACCTCGCCAGAGCAGTAGAGTTTAGGGTTAGGGGCTCAATCGGTTGCGGTTGGCTTGCCGGTGCTGATGCTTGCGTCCGTTGAGTCTCTAGTGGCCGGAGTTGGCCGGCGTAAGTCACGCCGCCGCTCGGTGCGTCGCCATGCGCGCGAACCGTGGCCGAGGACCTCGCCGTTGCGAAGTCGGGAAAAGCCAGGGTGTTGGTTGTAAAGTCATAGACTCATGTGAACAGCGCTGTGGACTGCGGGTTAGTTTCGTAGAAGCCGAGGGTCTCTTTTGCAAAGTAGCCAGAGCGCGCGGGCGGGAGCCAGGCTGGGCCGGCTTTCGCGTGCGTCGGGCCGCGTTGGACTGGGCCGAAAGCCCAGTTTGGGCTAGAATGGCGTTTTTCTTTTTATGGCTTTATGCACAGTAGCTAGTTTTGTTAATTTTGCTATATTTAATCTATAGCTCTGTTATTTGTGAAATTTGACATGATAGATTATAGCATGTCTGTGATAATATAAAAATTATGAAACTTGTGTTTGGAGCATTTTTACTATGCCAATAAAATCTGTGCTTTAATTAATAAATGCAACTTTGGGGAATTATGTAATTTTCTGTGGTTATCCAAAAATCATGAAATTTGACATGGGAGTTTATATCACTAATATACATCTTCATGTTTAATTTCATCTCTGTTTGACAAAGTATGCTTGGTGTATAAATAAAAGGTTAATTAAAATGATTAATAAAATAAATAGAAATAGTTAATCCCTGTAGATTTGTGTGACTTTTGGAATTGTTTGACAACCAGTGGAAAACTAGCAAGATTTGCTCCCTGGTTATGGATTCCTTTATGCTAATGACCTTTTGTTGCTTGTTAGTTACCTTACCTTGCTTAATAGAGATAATAAAATTTGCTTAGTAATAATATGAAGCTTAATAGCTAAAGTGGTTTTGTTGCTTTGCAACTTTACCGTGATGAAAGATTGTTTGAATAAATGTCTACAGCTTAGAAAATTTCCATCTTTACCATGATCATATCATAAGCATCTCATTGTTCATGCATATGCACTTCTACGTGTAGATCCCGCTTCGGAAGGCCCTAACTCTCGGTGGATTTCTCCTGAGGGTGCAAACCTTTCTTGTTTTTCAGAATTGCCGGACTTCGCTGATCTTCAAGGCAAGCCCCGGACATTAAACCCATCCTTGTGTTTTTATAAAGTTATTTATATCACTTGAGTCAATATGATGCATTAAGTGATTAGGAGTTGAATGAACCCTACTTGATGCATTACCAACCTTGATGATTCCAACACTTAACCTTGATACCTGTTTTATGAAAATGTTTAGTATGCTTAGCCATGCTTTACTACTTCATTATAGTAGATGTTTTTAAAAATGGTTGCTATGTTATGGAAATCATGAATTTTGGGACAACATGATAATGATAGTAACTTACATCAAGAATGGAGTCTTGTTGTAAGGTTACTCAACATAGGACCTTATCGTTGTTGGCCTGCTGTGATTGAGACCTTTGAGTACAGCCCACATGCGGTGGTAAGCCTCTTCTATAGCTATTCCGATACTCGAGAACGGCTAACCGCGCACTGGGAGTGGAAAGATGGCGGGAGTAGCGTGTACCCTCGGGGCTATGAGATAGTCGGGTTCGAGGTGTACTGTACCCTCGGGTGGCGCGGACCCGTTCTTGTATGGGAGGATGTATAGATAGGGTTGATATATGCAAGATTTAGTTCTACATATGTCGTGTGGTACTGAATCCCCAGCTGGGTTTAATCGATTCGAATCGCCGTGTTCCCTCGGATATGGAGCCTCAATCCACTGACCCGCACCGTAGTAATGAATGGAATCTTTATGAAATGAGAACGAAAGATGTGATATGTTTATGAAAGTTTGAGAATCTTTGGATAGTTATGAAGTTTAATCTTGAGTTAAAACTTGAAAATAGGCTTTACTATTAGTAAGCTTTTATGCAAAACAAATGTTTTGATCTTGCTAAAGCCTTACCTTGAATCCCTATAGCCTTCATACCTGAGTCTTCTCCTCTTTTCTAGACGGTTAAGACTTATTGAGTACTTTTGTACTCAGGGTTTGTTAACCCTTGTTGGAGGTGAGTACATGGATCCACCTTTTGATGGACAATGCTACTTCACTCTGGTAGAAGAGAGTGATAATGATTCTGATGTGTGACCTTGGGCAAGTAACCTCTTTTGAATGAGTTTTGTAATATAAAGTTCCGAACAAGTTATGTAATAAGTACTTTGGTGATGTAAACTTTAAACATAAGTTTTAATCTATGTATTATAATCTTTCCGCTTTACTCTGATTTATCTTACCTATAAAATTGTTGTAATACTGTAATGCTTGATGAGGGATTATCCTGGAAAGAATATAACGTGGATGATTCGGGTTTCCCGAGGACACCCGACAGACCTCTTGAGTCACTTGGAACTCGTGCACGCCGATCAAAGGTCCTTAGGACAATGATGGGTGCATGTGGGCCACTTAATTTAGGAGGTTCTGCCACAGACACCCTCCTCCCTTCCCATCTCAGTCATTTGCTATTCTGTCTTAGGGTTTCCTGCTCTCCCATTCCCGTCTGTAGACACTGAGATCCGCAGTTCATCTGTGTACTGGAGATTTTGAGGAAACGGGACCGTAATCCCGTTGTCTCCTCGTGGGGACGATTTGTGTGTGAAATTTGTGGTGTCAATTCGCGTTTTGTTCGTGTTCTTCGCGTTCTTCGTTTTGCCACGAATTTCCCGTCACTCGATCTCCCTCTTCGTTGCGTCTTTGCGAAATACGTTTGAATCAACTTGTTCATCTTAGTAAGGAGATCATTTCCACCGAAGGAATTCATCTAACTCCTCACGAACAAGTAGATCGGGTCGGTTTCGTTTTCGTGGTTCTTTTTCGGTTCATACACCTTCCCCTTCGATTTCCCGTTGTTTGAGTTGTTTTGAGCGGATGATTTCTTGGGGATAGTCTCCTAACTACTCCGTGATCATCCTCTCCAAGTTTGGGAACGTGGGATTTTGATTTGGATCAAATTTGGAGTGATTTGAGGAGAAGGCGATCAAAATCGCCCTCTTTGCGCACTCGTGGACAGTCCGCGGTTCTGACCGGCGGATAGTCCGCGCGTCGGGCTTCGACCGAGCAGTGGTCGCGTGGCTTGACTGTGTTTGCCTCGGGTGACCGGCGGACAGTCCGCCGTTGACAGGCGCAGACAGTCCGGGCCCGAGTAGGGGACTTGCATAATCTTTGCGTTTCTGTTCTTTTGACCGGCGGACAGTCCGCCGTTGAGTTTGGCGGACAGTCCGGGAACGTCCAGGGGACTTGCAGCACAAGTGTTGTGACACCCCAATTTTAAGAACAAAATTGGAGCACAATATATGTTTGCCAGGATCAATTTTCATATATATATCCACATCATAGTAAATATCAAAACAATGCTTTATTAATAATATCGAACTTTATTACAAAATGACCCTCGGGTCTCAAAGAAAAGTACAGACTCTCAGTCTAACTCTAATGTAGACCCGCGGAAACTGGACGCCATCTCCACAGGAAGGTCGACCGGGGGCTGCGCCATCCTAGTGCAAGTCGTCTGTGTCGTATCCACCGTCTTCTGGGTACTCCTGCTCTGCATCGTAGACTCCAACGTCTGGGTGGGGTAGCAGGGGGTTCAAAGAGGAAGGGTGAGTACATCGAATGTACTCCGCAAGTGTAGGAAATATATGCTTATGAGGCTAAAAACAAAGGTAGGCTGACTTTGTTTGACTCAAGCGCCTAAAGCGACACAACCCTATTAAATCCTATTTCCTATACACCTATTTACTAAGTTATAACCACAGTCTTCGTCTGTAACAGTAACCACACTCGGAGTCGCACCGAGCAAACCACACTCGGAGTCACACCGAGCAACCAACACTTGGAGTCACACCAAGCAACCGTACTTGGAGTCGCACCGAGCACCCACACCTGAAGACCATCAGGCAAACCACACCTGAAGTCCATCAGATGACCCAAACCAGTAACCAGTAACCAACTAATCTCAAAGAAGTCCAAGCCCGCTCGTGACCGTGAGCACGGCTGATATATCAGTTTATTTACTCTGCAGAGTTTGCACATCTTTACCCATGAGTCGTGTTGCCCTTGTGCCCGAGGTAGCTAGCCTCTTGACCCACTTCCAAGGTGGATCGGCAGGGTTCACTACAAGGCCGTTACAAAGAGTCCTCCTATGCGTATTAGTTTCATATGTCACGACGTAGAGCTACCTTCCGTAATAACACCAGGTCTGGCGCTCGAGCCTGGGAATCGCTCCCGTACCAAGCAGTATCCTGCGTAGAAGAAGCACTGTCCCATGTTCATATGTAACTAATAACGACATAAGGCTTCTCTAATTAATTAGCCAGTCCCAGAGCCATATAGGCCTCATGGTTTGCGCTGTTTTGCCGGGTTACATGCTCCGAGAACCGGGTCCTAGGGATCCAGGCAGGATAACAAACCACAAACCCAAACCAACGCCAAGTCCCAAGGCAAACCGTAACGCCGAGTCACACGGCAACCGTACGCCAAGTCACATGGCACCACACCACCAACGGTCCATCCTGCCGGATTTACCTACTCACCATACTACATCATTACCAGTCCACAATATTCCATAGATCATTAATCAAGATTATTAATTGTAACCAACCCATCCCAAGACAGCAAGGCTAAGCATGACTTCTACCCAAAACATCCCCAAACCAGGTGTCAAGGTTAATATAAACAAAATCTAGTAGACCCTATCATGGGATTCAAATTTAGACACTGCATGCATCTACAGGATCTACTCTACTCTAATACCAAAAGCAAAATAAAAGTAGGTGCAAAATGTTCAAGGACACTTGCCTGCGGACTGGGTCGGATCAACAAGATCACAAGGGTCTGGAGCGACGAAGACACAAGGTTGCTCCAGGGGTTCCACGTAGCTCGCACTCGCTGGATCAAACATCAAACATGGCCCAAACATAGAAATATAAGAAACAGTACATCAACAGTAGTAAAACGGTATATAAACTGATCTACTGCGTAGAGCTCGACAAGACGAATCTAACGCAAGTTGAACGGGTCGAATCGGAGTTAAAACGCAAAAGTTATGGGCTTTTGAAGTTGGGTGGTATTTTTGTAATTTGTTTGAACTCATTTTGCGAATTTAAATAAATAAAATCTGAAAAGAATTAGCAGCAGGACCGGGCCTCATTTACCGAAAAGTCCAGGGGCTAGATCGGAAGAGTTCTCAGACTCAGAGAATAGGGAATCGGAGCGCGGGTTTATTCCCGAAGAAGGAAGGGGCTTGTTTGCAAACGTGCCGCGGCTGGTCGGTGGTCGCTGGCGTGGCGTCTGCGCGGCTCCACGTGGCACAACGCCACTGGTTCCTTCATGCCACGCAGGCGGAGAGCTGGGTGCGGGGCGCAGGGACTGCGCCTCATTTTCCCGTAAATAAGGGGTTTAGATTGGAAAAATACGCAGACCCATTGCACAGTGAGATGGGAGCGCGGGTTGATTTGTGAAAATGTGAAGGGTCTAACTGAAAAACAGCTGGCGCGGCGCGGTGGACGGGGCGGCTGCTAGCGTGGCCGCCACATGGCTCCGTCCCACTGGCCCGGTGCATCAGCGGGCCATGGGTTCGCTGACGTGGCGTGGTGTGGGAGGGGTCTACGGTGAGGTAGACTAGGTCCATACCCCTTCGATGGGGATCTAATCTAGGCCGTCCAATATGGATCCAGCGGCCCTGAGCAGGAAGGGAGGGGCTGGGTGGCCGCCGACGACGCTTGGTGCGGTGGCGCAGAAGGCTTTTTTGGCGGCGCCATGGACGGGGGTGCCGGAGCTTGCCGGAGTAGCCCTAGGGATTGGTAGAGACTGCGGGGAGAAGCGGAAAGGAGCGAGGAGCTCACCGGGATTCAACCGACGTGTTCTCGATGACCGGAGTGCGCCGAGAGAGGAGGGAGACGTTGGCGGCCGTGCGATGGCTCCGGCGAGCTCGGGAAACGGTGGTGCGGTCGTGGACGTATGCCGAAAGGTGTTCTCCGGGTGCGGCTTGCCTCTGCGAACTCGAAGGCGAGGTCCTCGGCACCGGTCGATGTACAGAGAGGGAGGGCGAGGGCGCGATGGAGCTCAGTAGCGGCCGGCCATGCGGCTATGGCGGCGCTAGGGTTTGCGGCTGCCGAAGGAGCTTGGTTGCGGCGGTTGGAGGGCGTGAGCGAGATGGGAAAGGGAGCGGTGGTGGCGGCGGCTCCGTTCTTATAGCGTGGAGGCGGCTCGATAGGCTCCAGGCGCCGGGAGAAGCGGGGCGGCGACGGAGATGGCACCCGGGGATGTCGGACGGAGGTTGGGGACACCTCTGACAGGTGGGTCCCACCTGTCAGCGAGCGCGGGTCGCGGGCCACTGCTGTCAGCGAGGCGGGCGGCGGGCACGTGTGCAGTGGCGCTGCGGCATGGACGCGCGCGGCGGCTGCTCGGGCCGGATGAGGTGAGGGCGCTGGCGGGCCGCTGCTGCCATTCGGGCCCAAGGCGGAAGGCAAGTGGGTGGGGAGGCAGATGGGCCGGGGAAAGGTTTCGGGAGAAAGGGGGAAAGGTGGACATGGGCCGGCTGGCTTGGCGCATGGGAAAGAGGAGGCGGGCCGGGGGGGGTTGGGCGAGGCCCATGGAGGGGAACGGAGGGAGGGGGTGGCCGGTTGGGCCAAATGGGAAAAAGGGAGAAAAAGGAGGGGAGGCCTTGCCATCTTTTTTTTTTATCTTTTGTAAATTCTTTAGCAAACCTTTTGCCAATTCAAATCAAAATCTTTTTAAACCAAAACCAGTTTGAAAACTTTTCAAAATATTTTCCCTAGGTTTTGAAAATAAAATTTGAGTTTGATTTTGCAAACTTTTATAAATCTTTTTATTGCTTTTCTAAATAGAAGAAATTCGATTCGCCCTAAACGGGTTTAGTAAAAATTATTTTTCACGCAATAAAATTGTGCAACGGCATGAATGCTACAAACATATGGCTAGAATTTTCCTCCATCTAGGGTTTTGGCCATTTTCCTAATTAAATTCTAATTTATTTTATTTATTTGAAAATCGGGGTGTTACAAGTGCTGTTTCGGCTATTTGCCGGCGGACAGTCCGTGACCAAACCGCGGACAGTCCGGGACTTCAAGTCCGGACAGTCCGAGACCCTGCTGAAGGGTGATTTTTAGTGCGTTTGCCGTCCCGGCTTTTTGGCTTGGTTTTCGGACTTCTCGTTTGGCCCTAGAGTGTGGAGATTTCTCGACGTAGCCTCCAATCTACGTTCGGGACTCGGTTTTCGAAGGGAGAACTTGAGCCGAAGCTTTTGGTCTTTGGTTTGCTTGAGCTTTGTGGTGCTCCGCTGTGATCCTAGGGATCATCCACCCTCTTCCAAGGGTCATGAGCATCACGGTTTCGGTCGGTGCTTCTCGGGGTTGATTTTGGGACATTTGACCAAAGTTTCGAGAGAAATTTTTGAGCTCCCATTCACCCCCCCTCTGGTCGCCTTGCTAAGTGCTTTCTCGGTCCTTCAGCTTCCGTCCTTGGGGCGAACCGGGCGCCGGGAGGGGGACGATGGGGTAGAAATAGGTCGTGTACTAGCGTTAACGGAAAATCGGCCGAAAACGGGGAAGGCCGGCGCGTCCGCGCGTGTTTGGCCACAGTCGCGGATAGCTAGCGGGGTGCCCAAGACGCCCCATGCGTTTCCAGCGCACGAGGCTTCCGTCCTTGGGGCGAACCGGGCGCCGGGAGAGGGACGATGGGGTAGAAATAGGCCGTGTACTAACGTTAACGGAAAAATCGGCCGAAAACGGAGGAGGCCGGCGCGTCCGCGCGGGTTTGGCCACAGTCGCGGATAGCTAGCGGGGTGCCCAAGACGCCCAATGCGTTTCCAGCGCACGAGGCTTCCGTCCTTGGGGCGAACCGAGCGCCGGGAGGGGGACAATGGGGTAGAAATAGGCCGTGTACTAACGTTAACGGAAAAATCGGCCGAAAACGGAGGAGGCCGGCGCGTCCGCGCGGGTTTGGCCACAGTCGCGGATAGCTAGCGGGGTGCCCAAGACGCCCCATGCGTTTCCAGCGCGCGAGGCTTCCGTCCTTGGGGCGAACCGGGCGCCGGGATGGGGACGATGGGGTAGAAATAGGCTGTGTACTAGCATTAACGGAAAATTCGGCCGAAAATGGAGGAGGCCGGCGCGTTCGCGCGGGTTTGGCCACAGTCGCGGATAGCTAGCGGGGTGCCCAAGATGCCCCATGTGTTTCCAGCGCGCGAGGCTTGCGTCCTTGGGGCGAACCGGGCGCCGGGAGGGGGACGATGGGGTAGAAATAGGCCGTGTACTAGCGTTAACGGAAAAATCAGCCGAAAATAGAGGAGGCCGGCGCGTCCGCGCGGGTTTGGCCACAGTCGCGGATAGCTAGCGGGGTGCCCAAGACGCCCCATGCGTTTCCAGCGCGCGAGGCTTCCGTCCTTGGGGCGAACCGGGCGCCGGGAGGGGGACGATGGGGTAGAAATAGGCCGTGTACTAGCGTTAACGGAAAAATCGGCCGAAAACGGAGGAGGCCGGCGCGTCCGCGCGGGTTTGGCCACAGTCGCGGATAGCTAGCGGGGTGCCCAAGACGCCCCATGCATTTCCAGCGCACGAGGCTTCCGTCCTTGGGGCGAACCGGGCGCCGGGAGGGGGACGATGGGGTAGAAATAGGCCGTGTACTAGCGTTAACGGAAAAATCGGCCGAAAACGGAGGAGGCCGGCGCGTCTGCGCGGGTTTGGCCACAGTCGCGGATAGCTAGCAGGGTGCCCAAGATGCCCCATGCGTTTCCAGCGCACGAGGCTTCCGTCCTTGGGGCGAACCGGGCGCCGGGATGGGGACGATGGGGTAGAAATAGGCCGTGTACTAACGTTAACGGAAAAATCGGCCAAAAACGGAGGAGGCCGGCGCGTCCGCGCGGGTTTGGCCACAGTTGCGGATAGCTAGCGGGGTGCCCAAGACGCCCCATGCGTTTCCAGCACGCGAGGCTTCCGTCCTTGGGGCCAACCGGGCGCCGGGAGAGGGACGATGGGGTAGAAATAGGCCGTGTACTAGCGTTAACGGAAAAATCGGCCGAAAACGGAGGAGCCCGGCGCGTCCGCGCGGGTTTGGCCACAGTCGCGGATAGCTAGCGGGGTGCCCAAGATGCCCCATGCGTTTCCAGCGCGCGAGGCTTCCGTCCTTGGGGCGAACCGGGCGCCGGGAGGGGGACGATGGGGTAGAAATAGGCCGTGTACTAGCGTTAACGAAAAAATCGGCCGAAAACGGAGGAGGCCGGCGCGTCCGCGCGGGTTTGGCGACAGTCGCGGATAGCTAGCGGGGTGCCCAAGACGCAACATGCATTTCCAGCGCGCGAGGCTTCCGTCCTTGGGGCGAACCGGGCGCCGGGAGGGGGACGATGGGGTAGAAATAGGCCGTGTACTAGCGTTAACGGAAAAATCGGCCGAAAACGGAGGAGGCCGGCGCGTCCGCGCGGGTTTGGCCATAGTCGCGGATAGCTAGCGGGGTGCCCAAGATGCCCCATGCGTTTCCAGCGCGCGAGCCTTCCGTCCTTGTGGTTGGAGGGGGACGTTGGGGTAGAAATAGGCCGTGTACTAGCGTTAACGGAAAAATCGGCCGAAAACGGAGGAGGCCGGTGCATCCGCGCGGGTTTGGCCACAGTCGCGGATAGCTAGCGGGGTGTCCATGTGTGACAGAACCGACCAATTTATACAAGATTAAGCACCGAATCCCCGCTTTCGCAGAGATTAACAGATACTTAAACTCGTACAAACCCGGTAGTCCAGAAATCTCGAAGGATTTCAAGTCATTCAACTTTAACCAAGATCGTAATAGATTAGCGTACATGTGCACGAGGTACATTCAGTTCGCACATAGTTCAAATACATCGGAGTTCAACAGTTATTACAAACCATAGTTCGAAATTCAAGAGCGGAAGCAACATAGTTTTGAAATACAAGTTTTCAGTTTACAATACAGTGCCATCGCCTGATCAGTGCACAAAAGCATCAGGAGAGAATAAGAAATGACCATGCCCTCGGTCTATTCATCACCCGGGACGGGGTACAGGCAGTTCTCGCAATAGCCGTAGAAGCATTGCCCATCTGCAACAACAAGGGATAGAACCCTGAGTACGAGAAGGTACTCAGCTAGACTTACCCGTCATAAACCAGAAATAAATGACACCAAGGAGTATGCAAGGCTATATCTGGAGTTGGATGTACTTACCTTTTTGCGTAAAAGCATTTTATCGAGAAATACTCATTATTTAAGTAAGAGCAGTTACTTTTAAGTAATCAACTTGTTTAACTAGATTTGCACCTGTTCGAGAGCAAACACTTGACTACTTTATTCAAGCAAGAGTGACTATTTCATCAATAGCCTTTCAGATTCAACATTATAACCATCATTAATTCCATAAGTTTCTATGGTAACACATGCCCAGTCAAGTTACTCACTAACCAGGAGCGATGGCGATTATAATCGATTCCTACCAGCTGGAGATAAAATGTTGCACACTCGCTCGATCACACCCAGCCAGGCGGCCGTCGGCGACCAATTCAGGAGGTTTGAGAACACAACACGCGGGACGGCCATGGGCCCTTCTACACCGGGGGTTATCTCAATGCCAGGTCGCTCAAGCTATTAACTGCCCACGGTCATGCCAGGTCGATCAGGCCCTGGCTGCCCTCGGACCATGCCAGGTTGATCAGAATAGTTGCCCATGGTACATATAAGGCCCTGGGTGTTAGGCGTCAACATCTCCATCACCGGCTCGAAAAACCTTACTCGGCTTCACGGGAGGTACCCGAACCTGCTCCGTTAAGTGATTAACGCGTTCAAAATGACTGAGGTGTGCCTTCGTTGGTTCCTAATCGACACAGACGGAAGACTACTAGCACACAGGACCCATGTCCTGCTGCTCCTACATCCCGCCCGGTCTCAGATTAATTATGACATGGTTATCTCCCTGATAGCACGAGGCTAGTCATGATCAGTATCCACCTATATGCGGGAGACAGGAAATCACCCGACTTTTACCGGTCTAAGCAGGCTGAGCAGATCACGGCCTAGACTTAACAGGGATATCAAGATAGTAATTGCGGGTGGTCAAGGATAATTAATCAATGCAACAACGGTGTCACTCAACTCCTATAACCTAATGCAATAAGCATAACAGGTTAACTTTGTAAACAGTAACTGCAAACCGTAGGAGTAAGATGCTCCGGTGCTTGCCTCGCTCAAAGTCTGAAGGTCGGTGGTCGCGGCACTCCGGCAGGTCTTCAACGTCTCCTTCCGGGACCTTCTCTTCCGGCGTCTCCTCCTGGCACTGCTCCTCGGGCGGCGGATCCTGAACCTCCGCTACCAATCCTGTATGATGCATAACATGAATAAATAACACGAATGCACGTGGGATGCATGGTGATGCAACATGGAATGAGATATTTCAGGAGATAAACACATGTCATCTACTGCGTTCTCTTCAACAAGGTAGTCAACATCATCTTACTGCTTACCAAAAGATCTCAACATCTACCCAACTACTTAACCTACCATAATCAACTTGCTAAGTTATGTTGTCACCACATCAAAGTTTACTTAATGAGTTTATTACCCTCTAATTACTTGCTGAAATAAATCTAATTAAACAAGCCTATAACAGCAACCCATTCTAGACTGCTTCAGAAAAATCTACAAAAATTACTGGAAGTTAACAACACATAATCTAGTTCCCTGTCCAAATTTCACCCCATTAGGACTTAGACTCCATCCTCTATGAAAAAGACAAACTCTACCATGAAAAGGTGCTTTGAACTACACACCCTAGCAAAAAGTGTCAAACAACAAATTTCTTATTTTTCCACTGAACTTCTTAGCACAAGAGCAGTGTGCATAAATTCTCAGGTTCACATTCCTCATATTTTAATTACTACAAAATAAACAGGGAAACAACATTTAATCATTTTAATTACTACTGTCAAATTACTCCACAGAGCAACTCCATATTATATTTTTCCCAGAAACTACTCCTCCATACAAACCTAACAAAACAAGAATCACATTTTTCTGAGCTATACACAGTTTACTATGCATTTAACAAGAATTCAGCTTAAACATGAATTAAATATAACCACACAGAAAATTATCACAAACTGGACATATCATATTTTTCATGCATAGAACTTATCACAACAAACCTAACAAAACTTGTTTCACCATTTTAGCATTTACAGATTGCAAGATATGAATTAAACAAGCAATTCAAACATTTCTGAAAACTATTTAAACAAAACCCTGAAAAACTCCCTAACCTAAACTGCTAGACGCACCCAAACTGCTGCACCCAGACTCACTGACAAGTGGGACCCGAGCCACTGACTTACGGGCCCTCGGGTCAAACTGACCCCGCCAGTCATCCCCACCGAGACAGGGGAGGAGTTGACCGCGGCGGAGCTCGCCGTCGGCGACCTCTCCGGTGAAACCAACCCCACCGGCGGACTCCCCTTCTCCTTCCGCACCCGATGGTGCCCCTATCTAGCCCGGCGCATGCTCGGATCGAGCTCGCCGTCGACGATGGCGGACACGGCGGCGCGGGCGTGCTAAGCCGGTCGGCTCCGATCATCCCGAGCCAAACCAACGCGCGATTTCTACTCCGGCTACCTCCACAAACCAAACCCGAGGCTCAGGAGCCAGGGCTCTGGCTCCGAGCACCCGCGACCACGGCCATGCCAACTTCGGCGACCATGGCGAGCGGCGGACGGCGGTGAACTAGCACTACCAAACCTTAATCGGCTTAACCGACACCTCAAACGCCTTCTATGGGCCACGGCGACTCGCGGACGCTAGCTAGGACCGACGGACGGGCACGGGAAAGAGGTTGGCCACGGCGGACCGAGCTCGCCGGCCATGACGGACATGGCGGACGACGGCGTTCCATGGGCACCTAACCCTTATCGGCTAAACCATCACTCCCTATCTCCTCCTCGGACCTCACTAACTCCTAAACAAGCGCTAAGGCAACACGAAACCACGGGATGGAGGCCGGCCACGGCAAACCAAGCTCGGCGGTCATGGCGGCCATGGCGGCGGCTCATCTGGGGGCTTGCCTAGGGTTTCCTATGGAGCGCAAAGGGTAGCACGAGGTGCGGGAGCTCACGGTGAAGCTTGGTGGGTGGTTTGATGGATGGTGCGGTGGCGGGACGGCGGCGAACGGCGGCGGCGCCCTGCTTTTCCCCTTTTCCGCTCGGGCACCGGCGAACGAGAGCAAGAGCGAGGGAGGGGACAGAATGGAGGGAGGAGCGGCGCGGCTCGGGCAGCGGGGCGAGCGGGCAGCTTATGCTCGCCACGCCGCGCACGGGCGTTGCCTCCCCGGCCAGCTCGCGCCACGCGGCGCGTGGACTCTGCGCGCGGTCGGCACGGCACGGCCCGATTCAAACTGAATCGGCCGATTCAGGTGCTGATGGCCGACTGACGGCTGGATTTTGGCCGCGATTAACTCCTAATCCACACGATAAAACGCTAAACCACTTGCTCCATTGCTTAGAGCTACATGCCAGCTACAACTTTGATTACAAGATCAGGCTTTGGTTCGGCCTCGGTTGCTCTCGAAAACGCTCCAAAGATGGCTAGGCAAAACTGTTTTGACAGTTAGGACTTAGAGGAATTTTCTAAGTCTAACCTCCCCCATTTCTGCCTTGTGGGTCCTAAAACACCTTGTTAAACCCATTTTCATGAGTTGGGTCTTAAACAACTTTTGTTCTACTCTAATTTCTACACACTTTTGGTTAAGGGCCCACAGCCATGCAAAGCTTCTATCAAGGAGGTTTTAGTTAGTCAAACAAAAGGACTCCTAGGTCTCTATTAAGGCAACTAGGGTTAAAGGCTTGGTTAGCCAAAAAGACCAACATCAACCTAGCTTCATACTAACTCCTCAACCAGGTTCAACTACTTAGGGGACTTAACCACTCCACAAACAAGTCAAACAATCATCATCTAGCATACATCACAAGTGCACACATGAAATGACACTTTACAAAAAGGAATGCAACATGGGATGATGATGCTTTATGCTTATGAGATGTCAAGTTATGCATTTAGGGTTGCTTAACACCTAGGGTGTTACAGCCCTCCCCTCCTTAAAAGAATCTCGTCCCGAGATTTGAGTTACTAACCAGTCTTTATAAAACTGTGGATACACTTCCTTTAGATAGTCTTCCGTTTCCCAAGTGGCATCTCGGTCGTCTTGTTCACTCCAAGATACCTTATATTGCTTCACGATTCTTCCGCGAGTTACTCTTTCTTTTTCATCAAGTACTTGATAAGGCTTCACCGAGTAGGTGAGGTCGGATTGCAACTTAATATTGGCTACTTCTTCTTTTGGAACTCGAAGACATTTCTTCAGTTGTTACACATGGAATACAGGGAATATAGCTTTCAAATGTTCAGGCAACTGTAGTTGATAAGCTACTTCTCCTCTCCTTTTCATTATCCTGTATGGTCCCACAAATCTTGGCGCTAGCTTTCTCTTCATGCCAAAGCGTCTAACACCTTTCATGGGTGATACCTTTAGATACACGCAGTCTCCTACATTGAATTCAAGTGGTTTCCTTCTCTTGTCAGCATAGCTCTTCTATCGAGACTGTGCAGCTGCTATGTGTTGCTGGATTATTCTAACTTGTTCTTCTGCTTCATTAACAAAGTCGATTCCATAGTAACGACGCTCTCCCGGTTCAACCCAATTCACCGGTGTTCTACATCTTCTGCCATACAGAGCTTCGAAAGGTGCCATCTGAATGCTTTCTTGATAACTATTGTTGTAAGCAAATTCTGCTAATGGCAACCACTTCTCCCAAGATCCCTTTGCTGAAATTACGCAGGCTCTTAACATATCCTCCAATACCTGATTTACTCTTTCAGTTTGTCCTGATGTCTAAGGATGATAGGCTGAGCTACGGATTAGCTTAGTGCCTAATTCTTTTTGTAGTTTCTCCCAGAACGGTGCGGTAAACTGTGTTCCACGATCCAAAACTATGACCTTGGGTATACCATGTAATCGGACAATCTGATTGATATAAATATCTGCATAGTCCGATGCTCGATAACAGGTTTTAACTGGTATGAAATGAGCAGTCTTGGTGAGACGATCAACTATCACCCAAATCGAGTCATTTCCCTTCTGGGTGGTTGGCAAACCGGTGATAAAATCCATACCCACTTCTTCCCATTTCCACTCGGGTACTGGTAACGGTTGAAGTGTTCCGGCTGGCTTCAGGTGAATAGCTTTCACTCGGCAACACGTGTCGCATCTGGCTACATATGCTGCAATCTCTTTCTTCATTTTGGTCCACCAAAATCTTGGACGCAAATCTTGATACATTTTGGTGCTCCCCAGATGAAGAGATAACTTGGAGAGATGAGCCTCATCCATAATCCGATTTTTGAGTTCTCTGTTCTTGGGTACCACTAAGCGATTGTCAAACAATAATACTCCCTTGTCATCAACTCAAAAATGCTTTACTGGTTCAGTTGCGGTTTTTAGCCTTTCCTTAATATGATAAATTCCCTTGTCTGTTTTCTGCCCTTCAAGAATCTGATCAACTAAGGTGCCTTGCAGTTTGATATTGTGCAGAATCACAGGGTGTACGAGACTAAACTCGTCTTCTGGTCGTAACCTCAAATTGTTGCAGTGTGATTTCCGACTCAGAGCATCGACAACCACATTTGCCTTTCCTGGATGATAATGTATCTGCAGATTGTAATCCATGATTAACTCGAGCCATCTTCTCTGCCTCATGTTCAACTCCGGTTGAGTGAAGATATATTTGAGACTCTTGTGGTCAGTGTACATGTTACAGACGTTACCAAGCAGATAATGTCTCCATATTTTTAGAGCGTGCACCACAGCGGCTAACTCTAAATCATGTGTGGGATAATTAACCTCATGTTTTCTCAACTGGCGTGAAGCATAAGCAATCACTCTGCCTTCTTGCATAAGAACACAACCTAAACCAATTTTCGATGCGTCACAAAAGACATCAAATGGCTTCTCGATATCCGGCTGGGCTAAGATAGGAGCAGTGGTTAATAGTTTCCGCAAGGTACGGAAAGCTATTTCACACTTCTCTGTCCACTCAAACTTCTGATCCTTCTGGAGCAAACTTGTCATGGGTTTAGCAATCTTAGAGAAATCGGGAATGAAACGACGATAATATCCTGCTAAACCGAGAAAACTCCGAATTTCACCAACTGAAGTCGGAGCTTCCCAATCCATCACTTCTTGTACTTTACTGGGGTCCACAGAGATTCCTTCTTCTGACAAGATGTGACTAAGAAATTGTACTTGCTTCAACCAAAACTCATATTTGCTAAACTTAGCATAGAGTTTATGTTCCCGGAGCCTTGTCAAAACAATCCTCAAATGTTCTGCGTGTTCGTCCGGGTTCTCAGAGTACACCAGAATGTCATCAATGAACACCACTACAAACTTATCCAGCTCTGGCATGAATACCGAGTTCATCAAACTCATAAAGTAAGCTGGAGCATTTGTTAATCCAAAAGACATGACCAAATACTCATATAGCCCATATCTGGTTGAAAAAGCAGTCTTTGGAATATCTTGTGGCCGAATTCTGATTTGGTGATAACCTGATCTCAAATCAATCTTGGAAAATACCTTGGCTCTGGATAACTGGTCAAACAGAATATCTATCCGTGGCAACGGGTACTTGTTTTTAATGGTCACCGCATTGAGCGGCCGATAATCCACACACATCCGTAGAGAGTTGTCCTTCTTCTTGACAAACAATGCCGGACATCCCCATTCTGACACACTAGGTTGAATAAATCCTTTATCCAAAAGTTCCTTAATCTGTGTTTTGAATTCAGCTAACTCATTGGGCGGCATACGATAGGGTCTTCTAGAGATTGGTGCAGTTCCAGGTAGCAACTCAATAGCAAACTCCACTGCCCGCTTGGGTGGTAATCCTGGTAACTCATCGGGAAAGACATCTGGAAAATCCCGAACAACTGGAATTTTTGACAGATCTTCTATAGATAAGGTGCAAGATAGATCGACGAAATCAGCACCTCAAGGAAGAGAGATGCGTAACTTTGTGTTCATCCTCCCATCAGATAAGGTAAGGGTCCTATTTGCAGTGTCTAACACCACATTCCACATGCTCATCCAACTCATACCTAGGACTACATCCATACTGAGTCCTGGCAAAACTACTAGATTGGCTCCAAATTTGTGCCCTCCGATGTCGATGGTTGCATTACAAACCATCTGCCTAGATAACACACTACTCCCCACGGAGCTTACACGAAACCCATAATCCATTTCAGACACCTCTTGATTATGTTTTTGTGCAAATGCTTTGCTCATGAATGAATATGATGATCCAGTATCAAACAAAACAACTGCAGGATGATGATTAACAAGGCACATACCAGCAGTCACGGGCTCTCCGGCACGAGCTTCTTCAGCGGTCATGTTGTGCAGACGTGCGGGGTAATTAGCCTGTTGCTTCTTTGGGTGGGGCAATATCTTGCGAAGTGCCCCTCTTGATTGCAGTTGAAGCAGGGTCCCCGAACCAAAGGTTTCCCTCCTGTGGAACTACCTTGACCTCCACGAGCTTGAGCAGCAGCTATCTTATACGGCCTTTGATTACGCTGAGCTTGTGGCTGACTCTTCTTCTGCGGCGGCCTGAAACGTGCCCTCGGCGCTGGTGGCCGATACTGGTTGTGTTGAGCTGGTGGTCCTCTAGGTTGAGACGGTCCTGAATCAAAGGTCCTCTTCCGGGCCTTACTTGCATCATGCTTGTTGTTATGATTGTCTTGAATCAGGCAGTCACTTATAAAGTCATTGAAGACGGTACGGGAAGATGTACCCACTGACTTTCCCATTTTAGTGTTCAAACCTCTCTTGAAACTAGCAATCTTCTTGGCATCTATGTCTACGAAGTCTGGAACATATCGAGACAGCGAAATGAACAAGTGGTGGTATTCTGTGACAGACCGAGTTCCCTGCGTCCAATTCATGAACTCTGCCACCTTCATCTGGGTCAAGCCTGGCGGAATGTAATGCCCTCGGACAGCATCAGTGAACACTCTCCAAGTGATAGGAACATTGGCAGGATAGGTGGTACGGTGATGTCCCCACCAAATCCCGGCTGGCCCCTGCAACTGATGTGCGGCATATTCTGCTTTGAGCTCCTCTATAAGCCTGAGCAAACGGAATTTCTATTCCAAAGTGTGTAACCATTCCTCCGCCTCTAACGGTTCCGTAGCTTCCTTGAAAATAGGTGGTTTAGTATCCAAGAAGTCTTTGAAGGAACTATACTGATTCGGCTCAGGGCATTGATGGCCATGCACCAAATTCTCTCTCAGCAAAGCTTCGATATTGCGTTGACTTCCAAGAAATTGAGTGAAAAGCTGCTCAGCCGTCGGTGGTGGTGGAGGTGGTGGATTGCGGTTTTCTCTGGGGTCCTCATTTCCACCACTACCGCCAGCTCCACTACGAGTTGTCGTCATCTGCATATACGATGGCAAGTGATCATTAGGCGAAGTTGCAATATTGTAGAGAACATTAAATCATACCCGCTGAAATTATTCGGAAAAATGAATTCACCAAACAATCACAGAGGTATAATAAATTTCGATCCACATCGCATCAACACATAATAAGATCGCTTAATACATATCATGCAATAGTCAACATAAACATCCATAGTTTTGCCCATACATATGGGACTTTCCAAAGTCTCACACCACGTACACATAAGAGTTCACTACTCATGCTTACATCTAGCCCATAACAAAAGCAAAAGATCGGGCGTGCCAACATACGCAAAAGTTCACTAGGCTCTAACCATATGATCTAAACTACTCTCTAGCGATGTCACCAACGTCGCCATCCTCACTAGACACATCTGAAGAACTACTGGAAGAGCTACTCGGATCCGGGTCCTCCTGTGGAAAGATGGGGTTCCTCTCATTCTCCCTGCGATGGATCTCCTCGTGCAGACGGTCGTTGTAGTCCTGCAGGTGATGAAGTTGCAGCTCTAGGTCTCCCACTCGCAACCTCAACAGCCTGTTCTCCTCTGAAGCACGAATGCCCTCAATGCAAACACCTCGAAGCGACTCCTCGGTCTCCCTCATAACCAACGCTAAGAAGGTAGCTGACTCCTGCTGAATGGCGAGCTGATGAGCAGTCTCCTGCTCCCTCTGAAGCGCCTGGTCTCTCTCCACAGTCAAGCGAGCTAGCTGTGTGGTGAGGAGGTCTATCTCTGTAGCATGCTCCTCCTGTCGGCGATGTTGTGCAGCCATATCCTCACTAAGGATATGATCCAAATGATCATAGCTGCGCGATAGGCATCCGTAAGTAGCCATGAGTGCAGCCATAGCACTCCCTGCTGGTCTAGCACAATGCTCCCTCTGAAGAGAGCTAGCCTCAAGCACTATAGCTCCTGGCTGACGCCACACTGCCTGGTAAGGATCTGCTGTCCGGAAAATGCTGGCGGTAGCTTGAGCAACCACCTCTGGATGGTCCTTCATGATATCCCGGAGAACGGTGTAAGCAACTCTGTTGGCTCCATCCCATGGGGTCCTCCCCTGCAACGCGAACACACGGCGGCACCAGACGTGATCCTGGTCCTCACGGCTAGGCACGTCAACCTCCATCGTGTACATGTGGCGGTCCTCTGAAAACTGCACACGGTGCCAGTCGTACTGCGGCTCCTGGCCCTCCTGATATCCCACCAGGTGCAGAACTCTCCAAAGGATAGTGGGCATGCCGAACTCCCCCAGAAAATCCTCTGACCCCTCAGCTGTCCAGGGTCCCAGCATATAATTAGGCCTCTTGCCTCCGGTCGACTTACGAGCTGTGCGCTTGGTACGAGCCATCTGTAAGAATTTTACCCACACATAGGTTTTCATTAGTTTGAGAACAACTTTTATTACGAAAAATGGGACGGATAACATAAGGAAGGAAGTAAGATTAATGCAAAGTTGTATGATCATGATGCATGCACGCAACATACGTCCTCACTGTCTATCAATGTAGCGGCTAGACGGTGGCATACACGTTCACTTATAGCGTTAACTAGACGTATTATACGTTCGCAAGTTAGCGTACCTGCAGAAACTCATTTCAGCCCTGCCCACTGTATGAATCTCATGCATTGCTGAAATTAAATCTAATACTAACTTACGTGCACACCCAGTATACACGTAAGCAGTATATGCACCCATCAGAATAGTATTACTCCCACAATCAATACTTTCACATATACTTGTGTGTAACAGGTATACATGTCAGTACCATTCAAGCACTCCCCTAGATTGGCGGTTGTCCAATCATGCTCTCACAACTCACTTGTTACCTTGGCGTAGAGGCAATTGATCCATACATTACTATTCCGAAGAATAGCACCCATACAATTTCACCCTTGCCGTATGGACGACAGAAACAACAGAATTTAAACATGATACATAGCCCCCAAGTTAGTACTTAAATAGCCACCTAGGAACCTACTGGGCATAAGGACTTGATCAATGGCACACCTTAATCTTTATCAATAAGGTTTTTCAGATCCTATTATAGCTATAAGTTTTGACAAATAGAAAATTTCATTTGAAAATACAGTTTTCCAAATAGACTTATGAACAGTAACGCTAACCACGCTTCGATGCCAGCTATGACAGAACCGACCAATTTATACAAGATTAAGCACCGAATCCCCGCTTTCGCAGAGATTAACAGATACTTAAGCTCGTACAAACCCGGTAGTCCGGAAATCTCGAAGGATTTCAAGTCATTCAACTTTAACCAAGATCGTAATAGATTAGCGTACATGTCCACGAGGTACATTCAGTTCGCACATAGTTCAAATACATCGGAGTTCAACAGTTATTACAAACCATAGTTCGAAATTCAAGAGCGGAAGCAACATAGTTTTGAAATACAAGTTTTCAGTTCACAATACAGTGCCATCGCCTGATCAGTCCACAAAAGCATCAGGAGAGAATAAGAAATGACCATGCCCTCGGTCTATTCATCACCCGGGACGGGGTACAGGCAGTTCTCGCAATAGCCGTAGAAGCATTGCCCATCTGCAACAACAAGGGATAGAACCCTGAGTACGAGATGGTACTCAGCTAGACTTACCCGTCATAAACCAGAAATAAATGACACCAAGGAGTATGCAAGGCTATATCTGGAGTTGGCTGTACTTACCTTTTTGCGTAAAAGCATTTTATCGAGAAATACTCATTATTTAAGTAAGAGCAGTTACTTTTAAGTAATCAACCTGTTTAACTAGATTTGCACCTGTTCTAGAGCAAACACTTGACTACTTTATTCAAGCAAGACTGACTATTTCATCAATAGCCTTTCAGATTCAACATTATAACCATCATTAATTCCATAAGTTACTACGGTAACACATGCCCAGTCAAGTTACTCACTAACCAGGAGCGATGGCGATTATAATCGATTCCTACCAGCTGGGGATAAAATATCGCACACTCGCCCGATCACACCCTGCCAGGCGGCCGTCGGCGACCAATTCTGGAGGTTCGAGAACAAAACACGCGGGACGGCCATGGGCCCTTCTACACCGGGGGTTATCTCAATGCCAGGTCGCTCAAGCTATTAACTGCCCACGGTCATGCCAGGTCGATCAGGCCCTGGCTGCCCTCGGACCATGCCAGGTTGATCAGAATAGTTGCCCATGGTACATATAAGGCCCTGGGTGTTAGGCGTCAACATCTCCATCACCGGCTCGAAAAACCTTACTCGGCTTCACGGGAGGTACCCGCACCTACTCTGTTAAGTGATTGACGCGTTCAAAATGACTGAGGTGTGCCTTCTGTTGACACAAAAAGTGACGCACTGTGCCAATCACACAGCAAGCCGGAGAAGCTGGCTTCAAACGTGGCCCGGGTGCTCAGAAGTCCGGTGCGTGCCAGTTAGTTTGCCCTGCAACTAACAAGGGAAAGAAACTGTTAAATACAAAGCTGGAACGTGCCGGGTATGACCAGACAGTTCCAAAATATACGGCCCTGAAGCCTCTTACAACGACATATAGCTATGTGAAAGCTATCTGCCAACAGGTTTAAAGATTATTCGGCAATATGACCGGAGTTACGTGAATAACAGGTTGCCGAACACGTTTGCATGAGAATCGTACTTGCATGATGTATTAAACATAAGCTAAAACTTAACCAATCTCGATTGTTCAACCGAGTTGGGGTCCATGGGGATTGAACATACAAACTAAGCATGACTAAGCTAATCTAAAGCCTGCGCCTGCCGCACGACACCTGGCTCTATCATAGGTCAAACGTACTTAACATGCATGAACCCTCACCACGTAGCAATCCAGATACGGCCCAATCGGCTATTACGAACAATAGATCTGCTGCATAAAGGACTTTTCAATAGTAAACGCGAAAGAACAGAGCAGATCTATAAAAGATAAAGCCGAACCGAAAGAACAGAGCAAAAGTGTTATGATGAAACAAACATAGTAAAACATATAACACAAGGTAACTTAATGAATCTATTAGATCTTGCCAAACCTAATAGAGCCGATAACTATCTTATTTATGTCAAGGTTGCCAAATAAGCACCTGCCGCACAATGCTTACTTGTAATCTTGTCATAAACTAAGACTTCCCGATCATCGAGTAATGATCCGCCGCACGATCATTACCAACAAACGAGACTACTTGCACCATATCTAAATCCGTCGCACGATACTAGACATGATAACAAGGTTGCCGGAACTTACGGAGGTCGACGGA
Organism: Coix lacryma-jobi var. lacryma-jobi; assembly: GCA_009763385.1. Taxonomy (NCBI): domain Eukaryota; kingdom Viridiplantae; phylum Streptophyta; class Magnoliopsida; order Poales; family Poaceae; genus Coix; species Coix lacryma-jobi. Next base: position 135,938,725 of record CM019830.1, on the reverse strand, counting down.
TCGATGGCCCCTCTCGAAGAACACGACGACACGACTTGGACTCGAAGACGGCGCGGGGCCGGATTGGTTGTATTGATTGTGAACGTCTTTACAATAGTTTCAGGGTTTATATTTATACCCTGGTGTTCTACGAGTCCTAGGAGGACACGATTACAACGACAAAACAGGAAATTTATCTAAAATACGATGTCTTTTATTCTAAGCCTCCCTTAATAATCGGCACGTGCTAACAACGACGAGATCTTCAGTTGCCGAATCTTCTGATATGCCGTATTTGTCGCAAACCGACTTAGCCTGAGGTAGCCGACCGCAGCGCCATATTGCCGAACCCGCTCGCTATTGACTAGTCGCCTTCACAGCCTTGCCGAATACACTGATTTAGCCGACCGCGTTCGCTGTCTGCCGAATCCCTTAGGTGGTGACTTCTTCCGAATCTGCATCGTGTTGGCCCACTTGTCATAGTGCGAAAATTCTGTGTTAACACATGCCCCCTGTAACGTAACGGCTCTAATCCCATGGCCCACTAATCACCGTCAACCACTGACAGTCGACCCGTACAGCCAAGAGATTAAGACCGGTTCCGCTACTGGGCTACATCAGTGCCCGATGTCCGCAGGATCATCTCACAATTCAGTTACAATCTCTTGAACATTTTGACAAATAACATCGGAGTAAATAGCGGAAGACTTAGATAACAATAGTTTTACAAACCAGGGTTCAACATAAAATTTAAGTGAAGTTATTACAGACCATAGTTCAAATAGATAGAGTTGGCAGAGTAGCATATGACAACAACTGAAGAGTAAAGATACTTCACCCAGCCCGAGGGTGAATAATCATTCATCGGCCTCTTCGGCCTCTTCCTGCACAACAGTCACACAGCAGGGTCCAAGGCATACTGAGGAATCTGCCATACCTGCAACATGGGTAATAAAACCCTGAGTACAAAGGTACTCAACAAGACTTACCCGACTAAAGAAAAAGGGAGAAGACTCAGGAATGAAGGCTTAGGGTAGTCAAGGTAAGGCTTAAGCAAGATCAAGTATTTTGCAGAAAAGCATTTTTGTAAACCTTATTTTATTTTGAAAGATTCGGTATTCCTCGATTCTTCATCATTCATGATTCATTTTACATTTCAAAAACATTCCTAGTTGAGAACCACTCTCCGTTGACAGTCAGTGGACCAAGTCTCCATAACCGAGGAGCAACGTTAATCCGGATAAATAATACTCAGCTGAGGATCCCTATCCACACTGCATATGTAGCACCCAAGCTTGCATATGCCAACTCGTCTTCCACGATTCCTCCAAGATTGGGCCCGGTCCTACGCCACCCGGAAGTACAGTACACCACTCCAATCCGGGACTCTAACCCACGTGGGTACATGCTACTTCCGCCATCTCTCCACTCCCAGTGCGCGGTTGTCGGTCCAATAATGGATTTCTCGGAGCCAGAGCTTTCCGTAGTATGTGAATAGTTACAAGTCTTGACCAGCAGGCCCCCATACGGATGGTCCCTACATTTTTCCGCCAGCGACAAGCACCTCGGGACTCTAACCCAAGAGTACAGGTCCTGTCGGTTTTTCAACCCTGTCCCGGTCGGTGTCAACTGTTGAGTCCCGGACTACAACATGACGGCACCGTACGCAAGGACAACCTCTCCTTCCTATTTGACTAAGTACGGATCAGATACTTAGCCAATAGTGGGAGTAAACCAGAAATTCCCATAAGTATTCTTAAAGTGATCACACCTTTGAAATTGGCATTTTTATTGCAAAGTCTAATTCAATAAGCATTGCTAAGCATTTTTCAAATACTTTTGAAAAGCAGGCTTCGGGTGTATCCGTGGTCAAGGTGGATAATGCATCAGTTAGGATATCACTCAACTCCTATAAACCTAATGCAATAATTTAACTCAAAAGCATTTAAGGAAATCACTTTATAAATTCAAGGAAAGGTTAAATGCACCGGGGCTTGCCTTGGATGGCAAAAAGAACGGACTCGGGGTTGGTGGTGTAGGTGTCGGAGCTCGGGGTCGCCTCGGGGACAGATCCTTCGGTGGCTACCTCGACTTCAGGTCCTTCTTCGTCAACTATACGGATGCAAATGATGAATGCTCATGAGAATGATGATATGGACTTATGGTGCAAGACAATTCCACTGATTCTAGATTACTCTTAAACAAGGCATAATCAAAATCTAGGTTGAGCATAAAAGGTAACCATTTCTTCCTTAAGCAATATTGATTAAACTAGCCCTTATTATAATTATCCTAAGCATCAACCAAACATAGCATCACAAACATCATAGACCAAAGGGTAGGGGTCTATGAACATCAATCAATCCAAAGATCACATCATCAAACACTTATTACCAACCCTAATCCATCTTTTCTATTTTCTTAATTTATTTAAAAGGTCATTTTATGAAGTTGCTCCAAAAATTACCAAATTAATCACATAAGTTCATTATGGTGTAGATAGATGGCAAAACAAATTTCATAATTTTTGGAGGTCATTAAGGTGCTCAAATAAAATCAGACATTTAATTAACAAAAGGCACTATTTAACAATTTAAATAAATGCTCAAAAATCAACTTGTTCCAAAAGACTTCAAAATTTTACCAGAGGTTCAGCATGTCATAAAAAGGTCACAAAAATTTATCTCAAGATTTTTGGAGTTATAGATCACTCTCCAAAAATACCAAAACCTTCATTTTTCAATTAAAAGGGAATTTTACATTTTCAAATTTTTGCACAAAACTCAAGTTTCATATTTTTATAAAATACTCCAGAGCATAAAGAGTCTACCACAAAAATTTCAGAATTTTTGGATGCACACAGAAAATCATACAAAAAAGAGAAAACAGAACACTATTCACATCTCTCAGAAAAAGAGAAGAGCACTGTGCTCCTTCTAGGCCGGGCTCGGCGAATCGCGGGCTCGGGCGAATCGCGCGGGGCTCGGTCGAGACGGGCTCGGTCGAGACGGGCTCGGTCGAGACGGAAGCGACAGCTTCGTCCGAGGCCTGGCCTGGAGGCTCGGGCGAGACGGAGAAGTAAGCCTCCGTCCGAGGCCTGACTCGGGCGAAACGGAGAGCATGCGTCGCCGAGGCTTGGGCTCGGGCGAAGCGGAGGGCATGCGCTTGCCGAGGCTTGGGCTCGGGCGAAGCGGAGTGGAAGCAGAGGCCGGAGGCTCGGATGCTTACCACGGGGCAGGGCTCGAGGGTGAGGCTCGACTCGTTCTCGAGGGTGAGGCTCGGCACGTTCTCGAGGGAGAAGACGACCGTGGCGGCGCTCCGGCGATCCGGCGGTCCTGCGCAACACACGAGACCGCAAGGGCCGGGTTAGAGTCGCGCGGGGCCAAGGAATACGACACGGGGGTCGGTGAGGGATGATCATGGCCGGAGGCGGCGAATTTCACGAACCCGAGTCCGCCGGGTTCCTGCCGGAGATTGGGAAGATGGGGTTACGCCGGGCAAACGGAGGCGGGGGAGGTGAAATTGAAGGGTGGGAAAGCTTCACGAGCTCAAGGCGGAGCTTTCGGGCTAGATGGTGGAGCGGCGGAGTGTCTGGGGTGGGCTGACCACGGTGGCGGGGTTGAATGCGGAGCTCGGGGCTCCGGCGGCTTATATAGCCGCGGCTATGGGACGGTAGAGAGCTCGGGGTTACGCGGGTAAGGTTTGCGGGGGCGTGCGCACTCGATTGCGCTCTGGCGGATAAGCTGGCGTGCAGCCGGGGCTCGGGCGCAAGCTCGGCCGGCAATGGCCACGCGGCGGCGGCGCGCTGGACACTGTAGGGGCCGAGAGCGAGGGTCAGCGCTCGCGTGCGGCGCGGAGGGAACAGGGGGACAGCGGCGGCAGGTTGGTGGCGCGTGGGGAGCAGCCAGGCACGCGGCACGCGCAGCGCCGGAGGCTCGGCCACGGCCGGGGCCCCCTCTGCACTGCGCCGGCTAGAGGTAGGGGACGAACAGTGCTAGCCTTAGGGTTTGACTTTTGGCTGATCTCTGTATTTTGCAAATTACTCTCAAAAATTGAACTGTGCGACAAAAACTCAAAACACCAAAGTTGTTCAGAAAAATGAGATCTACAACTTTGTCAATATCAACATTTTCAAATTCCAAATAGTTTTTGAACTATAATCAAAAACAGAAAAGAGAACATTTTTCAACTTTGATTCAAATCAAAATTACTTTGGATTTCAAACTGAAACTTGAAAATCTTTATATATGAAAGTTGTTCCATTTGTCAAAACCTACAACTTTGCTAATATACACTTTTTCTGAAACTCAATAGTTTTTGAATAAATTTTTAAAACTGAAAAGGGGACAAAAACTGGAATTTGAATGAATTTGAAATTACTTCAAATTTTATGTAGAAACATAGAAATCTGTAAATACCAAAGTTGTTCCTCTAGGTCAGATTCACAACTTTGCTTTTTTAACCAACTCAAAATTTTGAATTTTGAAAAAGTTATCAAAAAGGGAATAAATCCAGGATTTGGGATTTTAGGGTTTTGCAAAAGGAAAATCAAATCAAATCTGACTTTTGAACTTTGATCAAGGCAACAAACATCAGGGCACTAAATTTGAACACGGATTACATAGAACTAGGCACAGAGGTGAAATTACCATTTTGCCCTTATAGGAAGAATTGGGCTAATAAGGGTTTTTGCAATAGAGGTACATCACATAAAATGATACACTAAGCAAATGCATACACATGAAATCATGATCAAGATGATTAATGATGCTAAAGATGATATGTCAAGTTAATTACATGCTTAAACACCAGAGGTGTTACACCCCCTCAATTTCTGAATAAAGGCATTTGTTCTGAAATTGACCACAAGTCCATCGTGCGCCCTAGATCGGCACTGCTTCAAACTCCGCACTCTCCCCAAATCGCCAACAGTTTCAATTTCCACTTGAGCTCCATAATGGCAACCCGTGATGAGATTCCAGAGGTAATCCTCACTTCTCCCCTCAATACATTCGGTCAATTCCTATCGGCATTCGGTTCTTTTAACTTTTCCTGCACATATCTTCTTTCAGGCCTTTAGGGACGAAATTCTGATTCCTTGTGATGCGGATCCCGATTCCTACTTTTTGGGTCCAATGGGAATCCCCAATCCAACCAACATCATCAGCATGGAGACCAACAGAATTCCCTTCAAGCATGGAGTCATTTCGCCGAACAGGTGGTGGTACACCTTCAAGAACTGGCCTTTGCCTGCGGTCACTGGCTGGAGGAACTGGTATAAAAGAATCCAGGCAAAATTTGGTCCCTATTGGGAAACTCAAGACATTCATCATGCCCTGGAACTGTCTCTGGCCGAAATGCCCAAAAATGAGTCATTACTCATAGCAGCTTCTCATTTTTGGTCGGATGCCCTCAATGCTTTTGTATTTGGCCATGGTATAATGACGATCACATTAGCTGATGTCTTCATGATGAGTGGCTTGAATATTACTTCGACCATGAACGCTGATGAACTGTTAGAGAAAATTACCCAGAGGTCCATTGATGTCAACGTTGGATGGATGAAGTACGTCGAAATCCACAACAAAGCGCCAAGCCCAGTGGCAGAGACAGAGCACAGGGCCTTTCTGAACATGTGGCTGTGTAGATTCATCTTCTGTGGGAGATCCAACGAGCCAACCCTCAACTATATTGCACTGGCTGACAAACTGTCCAAAGGAAAGCAAATTCCTCTTGGCAAACTTTTCCTGGGATCCATATACCATATGATGCATCAAACCTCCACTCAAATGTATCATGCCACTCATGCTGACACAGTCAGACTACCACCAATTGATTGTGTCAATGGCCCCTGGTGGTTTGTCCAGATGTGGCTTCAGCTATATATGCATCAAATAGTTGCCGTGCCATTGGACAATCTCAGCTTCCCTTCCAGCAACTTTGCTGAGGATGAAGAAGCCACAGAAAAGGCCTGCCAAACTTATGGGGAAGCAGCCACTGCTATAACCATTAACAAAAGTGTTGGCAATCTCTTCAAGTTATTTTTCAAGGGCTTTAGTCAGGTACTCTGGCTACCTTACAGGGAGGATGACAACCTTACTTTCCCTATCAAATTCAGCTTTGATGATGGCTGCGTAGATGAAATGGCCACAGGAGTCTTCAACTCATTTATCAAACCCTGCATTGTACCAGCCGAATTCAACAGGGGAAGACAAGTGAAGCACACCTATGAGTTCTATCATCCCAACATAGCAGCCAGGCAATTGGGTTGTGGACAGCTCCCTCCAAAACTCATCTTTTCTACTGTCATCAGGCCTAGGGAGCAAATTCAATCCAAAGAGCAGATTACAATAGGGATGCAGGCCCATCGGGTATTCAGGCTGGGACAAGATCTGCCAGACTACCAACCAGTACCACTCCACTTGATTCAGTCTGCTCATCCCCTTTTTGAGTCCTGGTGGCAAGAATGGCATGATCATATTTTTAACAGTCCAGTCCACTCCATGTGCCTAGAGGTCCAAGCAGATTTCAATTCTGACAGCGAGGTACAATAACAAGTCATCTACTATTTTAGTGTTCAATCCTTGGGGTTTCTAATTCTTTTAGAATTTCCACAGGACTTCATACCCAATCCTGACACCAGGCCCATCCAATATCATCAAGCTGGTCCAACCACTGTCCTGGGGCACAACGCTCCTTCATTGTCTCGGTTCATGAAATCCCAAGCACCTTCATCAACCGTCCTTTCAGCTAAAGGAGGGAAAAGAAAGGCCACTGAGGAATCCTCCCGTTCTAGGCACACCAAGACCAAGCAGAACACACCTCCTCCAAAAGTAAGATGTTTTAGCTCTTCCATTACCATTAACTCATTCCTGATTGGCTTGTATGTCACTACAGGCTTCTTCCTCTGAACAAGAAAACGTTCAAACAACAGTGCCCCCAGTCTTTATTACCCTGGAAGATGAGCATGCAGACACCAGGGAAATAGACATGATCACCCAGGATCCGGATGATGCCAACATTGGTATGTTCCTCAATCACCTCTTCAACCAGCAGATTTCGCCTCCCTCGACTGATCAATAATTTCACAGATGACACAATCGATGAGACTTTCATTGGTTCAACTCCAGACCCTGCTGGCCAATCCGGTCCTCAACCAGATCAAGACCTTGTCAATCAGCCGACTCATCAGGTAAGAATTAATTCCTCATTTCATCCCTCCTTCATACTTTACCTTGGTCGGCTAACCTGTCCAAATCAACATAGACTTCCATCAGTTCAGCCTCCGGGTATACATTTGACATCAAGGAGTTCCTGAGCAAAAGAACAGCGGCCAAAAGACCGTCGGCACTCGTCCAAGATGTCCTGAGCAACATAACAAATTTTCTGAATCAAGACATCTTGTCCTTAGTTAGAGACGCCGACGAGGTTAAAAATTTCCTCGAGCCCATTGCTGAGGACATTCCAGAAAATCTGAGGCTCCATCTGGAGGCCGTATCTGTACTGGATGACTGCTTTGCCAAGGTAAAACGAGCAATCAGAAGCACTGATCTTCGGACTGCCAAGTCTAAGTGCACTCAGGAAGTCAATGATCTGTACACTCATTTTCAAGAGGCCAAGAATTCCCAAGAGACTCTGGAGGCTCAGTTGAAAGAACTGCAGGAAAAGAGGTCTGAATTGGAAGTCCAACTAGCCCAGGTCAACTCTGATATTCAGTCATGCACCTCTCGGCTATCGGGCTTACCGAATATCATTGAAACAACATCCTCCAAGTTGTCATCAGTGCTTGATGAGGATATCAAACTTAGCACGAGGCTTTCACAGACACAAGGCACCGAAGAGGAGGACCAAAAGGCACTGGAGCATGTTAATCAAGTCAAAGCCGATACTCTTGCGGCCATAAATCAATTCTTGAACAACTGAGATGGCCGCGTAATGAACTTTTAATTTCAGTAACCCCGTATCAGAACGACTCAAACATCTTCTTGTAATATATCTGCATTTTGCATCCAATCGGTTACCATTCTGGTGACATCATGACTAACCGTGCGAACCTGTTCGGCAATTTGGCCGGTGTTTGTCCCGAACACCTAAATCGGCAATTTTGCCGAAGCCATGTGTTCTAATCTCCGCCGAACATGTGAGTGCATCCAGACGGGTCGCACAGCCCGATACTGCAGAGGCCCATCTTGGGAAGCGAGAAAACCCCAATCCGCCGGTTGATATTCGGCGTGCTACCCCGGGACTCTCGCCACAATCGCCGTTCCGATTTTATAAATCGCCCCTGGAGGCCTGCCTTCTCCCCATCTTGCATCTGCTCCTCTAGTACTCTCGCCGCCTTGGCTTCCTTGCTTATTCCGCCCCAGAAAACCCTAACTCTCTGAGTGCAATGGCGAGCCATGATGACCGCGGCAAGCGCCCGGCGACTGAGGAGGCCGAGGGGAGTCGCGCTCGGCGCCTCCGTCAGCGCGGGTAGGACTCCTCGCTTACGTCCTTTGTGGCAGTTTCTTGAAAACCTCGCTCACACTCTGTTACTGCTTGCCAACAGGATTCCCGTTATCTCTTCCGCCGGCGGGCATGCCCGGCCTTCTCCAGCGCTGGGGAGGCCAGAGTCTCCACCATCCGGCTCGTCGAGCTCCTCCGACAGCCTCTCCTACCACTCCCATCCTTGGGAGGCGAACCCAGACCGGGACTCCGACGACGGCCTCTATGACCACAATGACGCCTTGAACTTCATGGCGCTGCGGGACGAGTCCCGGGAAGAGCTGGCCGCCGTCTCGAAGCAGTACGGGATTGACCAGCTGGAATGGGAGGACCAGCGCCGGCAGTTCTGCGACGCAATCACGGGTATGAACGCCTAATCCTGGATCGGCTTCCGGTCGTTCGTGTTGATCTCTTAACCGATCCATTCTGCTTTGTCGCTCACAGCACTGTCTGAAGAACTGGAGCGCCTGAAGATGGCAGCGAACGCCGTCGCAGACCGGGTGAACGCCCAGGGCGCCACCGCCGATGCGCGCCTGGCCAACGTGCACGGCCGCATCGAGCAGGTCACCCTGCAGGGTGTGCACCACGGCGTGGCGCTGAGGCTGTCGGCGCTCACGGTCCGCACGGAGGAGGACTTCTCCGTGACGCCGGTTGGCTTCCCCGGCGGGGCATGTCCGGAGGACGTCGAACAGATTGACGACTTTCTGGACTCCTACGAGGATCACGCTCACGCCCTCACCGCAGTCACCAATCCGCAGACGGTCATCAACAAGGTGCTTGGTAACTGATCTGCACCTTCGTACCGCCCCAACTTATGAACAATGCTATGTTCACGCGTACAATCCTTCCTGTGCTTGTCTAGCGTTCGATCCCTTCATTGAACCGATTGCACAGCACCGCGTGCATTTGGTTCTGTTTTAGCATTTTTCGCGCTAAAGGCGACACATGCCGTGTCGGCTGTTTTTTGCTCTAAGGGCGATAGAACCTATCGGCCATTTTTGTGCTAAGGGCGACACAACCTTGTATCGGCCGTCGGCGCCTGCTAGTCCTTGATTCCGTTATGCACCGACCTCCACGCTAGGATGAAATCTCTTTAGATAACGTCCATTAATTGCCCTAGCAAACTCTTCTCCTTGAAGGGTTTTTAGAATGTACGCATTACCCGGAGCACGTCTCAGAACTCGAAAAGGCCCTTCCCAGTTAGGGGACCATTTGCCGAACACCTTATCTTTGGTACCGATCGGCAAGACAATTTTCCAAACCAAGTCTCCTTCTCCGAATCCTTTTTCTTTCACTTTCGAATTGTAGTACTTGGCAACGCGTATCTTGTTCTTCTCAATATTTTCCAAGGCCTTAAGACGAATCAAATGCAAATCCTCTAGCTCATCCATCATCAAATCTTTATAATTTTCTTTGGCCAGATCGCTCTGCAATGTAACTCGTCTTGACCCCGATTGCAACTCCCATGGTAGGACTGCGTGATGCCCATAGACCAACTCGTATGGTGACGTCTGAGTTGACCCATGACAAGCCATTCGGTAGGCCCACAAAGCTTCGTTGAGCACCAAGTGCCACTTTTTAGGCCTCTCTTCGATCTTCTTTTGAATGATCTTAATCATGATTTTGTTAGAAGCCTCTGCCTGTCCATTGGCCTGCGCATAGTAAGGAGAGGAATTATATAGCTTAATCCCCATCCCTTCGGCAAAGCCACAAAACTCCGAGGAAGTGAACTGAGTTCCCTGATCGGTAGTGATGGACTGAGGGATGCCGAATCGGTAAATGATGTGCTCCCTGACGAAGGACACCATGTTCTCTGACGTCACCTTCTTCAATGGGATGGCTTCAACCCACTTAGTGAAATAATCTGTGGCTAACAAAACAAACTTATGTCCCTTGCTAGATGGAGGGTGGATTTGGCCGATCAAATCAATGCCCCATCCTCTGAAAGGCCAAGGCTTAATGATCGGATTCATGGCCGATGCTGGGGCCCTTTGCACATTGCCGAATCGCTGGCAATCCTGACAACCTCTGTAGTACTCAAAGCAATCTTCGAGCATAGTCGGCCAAAAATATCCAGTCCTCCTGATTAACCATCTCATACGGTGAGCCGACTGGTGTGCACCACATACGCCTTCGTGCACCTCATACATCAGCTTCCTAGCCCCGTCAGGCATTTAAGCAAAACCCCATCTATGGATTTGTAGTACAATTGATTGTCCAAGAGCGTAAACTTAAGAGCCTTGTACCTGAGTTTTTGGGAGACTTTCCTGGATGGGTCCCTGAGGTAATCGGCAATGTTGTCTCTCCAGTCTTCAATTGCCTGATTATCACTTGGGACTGCTTGATCATCTTCTAGGGTTGTTTGCTCTTCCTCAAGTGCAAAAATGTTTTGATTCTCCCTATACCCAGATGCTGCCTGAGCCAACTGGTTTGCTTCTTCGTTTTGCCCCCTAGGAATATGTTGCAAGGTTGCCGATCGAAACTGTCTAAGGAGCTCTTGGCAACCTTTGAGATATTCCTGCAGCGTGTCGTTTTTGCATTCGTACTCACCTGTCAGCTGCCTGATCACCAACTCCGAGTCACCGAAGATCTCTACGGCATCTGCCTTAATGTCCACAAGCAACCGCAGTCCCCGAAGCAATGCCTCATACTCCGCTTGATTATTAGTCACCGGGTACTCGACCGGTATAGAGTATTTGAAAGGTGTCCCCTTGGGAGAAATCAACATGATCCCGACTCCACCACCTTTACTACACGACGATCCATCAAAAAACAATGCCCAGGGGGCAATGGTTACTATGTTAGCGTTAGAGTCACGATGGTGGGTGACGAAATCAGCCATAATCTGGCCTTTAACAGCCTTTGCCGATTCAAAACGCAGATCAAATTCAGAAAGAGCTAAAACCCATTTACCGATCCTTCCACTCAAAATCGGCATTGATAACATGTGCTTGATTACATCAAACTCTGATACTACCACGCATTCGGCATTCAATAGATAGTGCCGAAACTTGGTACAGGAATAGAAAACGCACAAGCACAACTTTTCGATAGCCGAATACCTCGTTTCGGGGTCCAGTAGCTTTCGGCTAAGATAGGCTATGACTCTCTCTTTTCCTTCGAATTCTTGCATGAGGGCCGACCCTATTGTTAGGTTGTCGGCCGCCACGTACAACTTGAAAGGCCTGTCGAGTTGTGGAGGAACCAATACTGGTGGTGCCTTCTTGTATTCCTTGATCTCATTGAAAGCCTTTTGTTGCACGTCACCCCACATGAACTCCTGATCTTTCTTGAGCTTCAACAGTGGAGAAAATGGCAGCACGTGCTCGGACAAGTTGGATATGAACCTTCTAACGAAGTTGATCTTGCCGAGCAGTGATTGAAGTTCTTTGAGATTGGTCGGCGGCACTACCTTATCAATTGCTTCCATGCTCTTTTTGCCGACTTCGATGCCCCTTTTGTGGACCAGGAATCCTAGAAACTCACCAGCCGACACCCCAAATGCACACTTGGTTGGATTCATTTTTAAACCGTGTTTCCTTGTGCACTCCAGGGTCTTCCTCAAATCGGCTAGGTGTCTTTCTTTGCTTCCCGACTTGACCACCACGTCATCAATGTAGATTTCTACGACTTTGCCGATCAACTCATGGAATATGTAATTCATGGCCCACTGGTAAGTAGCACCGGCATTTTTCAAACCAAAGGTCATGACAATCCATTCAAACAAACCTATATGACCAGGGCACCTGAAGGCGGTCTTTGCCACGTCCTCCGCAGCCATGAAGATCTGGTTGTAACCCGCATTGCCATCCATAAAACTTATGATTTCAAAACCGGCCGAAGCATCTACTAGCAAGTCGGCCATTGGCATTGGATAACCGTCCATAGGAGTGGCTTTGTTGAGGTTCCTGAAGTCGATGCAGATTCTAATCTTCCCGTTCTTCTTGTACACCGGGACGATATTGGAGATCCAGTCCGTATATCGACACGGCCGAATGAAATTAGCTTCTAGTAATCTTTCCACTTCCTTTTTCACGTCGGCCAACACTTCCTCCTTGTAGATCCTACGTGGAGGTTGTTTATATGGGCGGTACCCGGGTTTGATCGGCAACTTATGCTCAACAATGGACCGATCCAATCCAGGCATTTCTGTGTAGTCCCAAGCGAAACAATCTTTGAACTCTTTCAGAAGATCTACTAGCTGCACTCTGAAATCAGGGTCTAAACTGGAACTTACAAACATCGGCCTCTTCTTACTCGCGTCACCAACATCCACCTCCTCTAACTTGTCGGCCGACGTGAAACCACGTCCCAGTTTGCCCTCGCTGTTGTCGGTTGGGTTGTCCATCTAAAAGAAGCTTTGAGAGCCGATTGCTTGGATCGGCTGTTGATCCCTGCCGTAGACGTTGACATGACCTTCTCCCCACACACGATCGGAGAAGCAATCTACTCCGTCAAATTCCCAGTAAGTAGGCTCAATGGAAGCAACACTCACCGAGTCGTCGGCTTGGACAATCTCGATGTCATCTCCAACCCACTGAATGAGTATTTGGTGCATGGTCGAAGGTACGCAGCAGTTGGCATGGATCCAATCCCTGCCCAAAAGCAGGCTGTATGCCCCCTTGCCGTCAATGACAAAGAAGGTCGTGACGAGCGTCTTGGATCCTATCATCAGTTCCACGTGCACGGCACCCCGAGTGTCAGAGGGATTGCCGGCAAAGTCACGGAGTATCATGTCCGTTTTGAGCAGATCTTCATCGTTCATGCCCAGCTTTCTGAAGGTGGCGTAAGGCATGATGTTGATCGCTGCACCGCCATCGACAAACATCTTGGTCAGTGGCTTTCCGTTGACGTAGCCCTTGACATATAACGGCTTTAAATGCCGATGCTTGGCTGGTTTGTCAAATGCTGCCTCCTGAGCCAACACGAGCTGTGCCGCGAGCTCGTCGAGCTCGTTCTCATCAGAATCCGTATACACCTCGTCCTGTGCCCCCCGGCCGGCAGGAGCCATGAACTCCAAGGGAAGGAAGAAAGTCAAGGTCACGTCAGCGCCCTCGTCGGCGTCATCTGGCTTTTCCTTCGGGCGCCACTCTTGCTTCTTCCCATTGGCAGCTGCTTCTCCCAACTCCCTATTCCGGAGGCGCTGCACTCTCCTTTTCTGGCTTGTTCTGAGCCCTGGTGGGCACCACTGCCCCTTTTGCCACCTATATGGGCGGGGCTGTGCCTCCTCGCTGTCATCCTGGTGATGCACCCCCCTGGTCGGCATATCTTTTGGCTTGCCGACCCGGGCTTCTCATTTTTAGGCGCCGATCGTCCATTGGGATGCGTGCTCCCAACCTTTCATGGACGGGGCGGCGGTTGACCCGATCCTGCCTATACCCCTTGTACTGATCGCTGCATTCGGGGCAGTTGTTGACGGCGGGCAGTTTCAAGCCTTCGTTCCAGCAGTGGCGGAAGAACGGGCAGCCCCAGTGAGCTTGCTCCCGCTCTTGGCGGTGTTCTTGCTCCCAGCGATGGGCCTATTCTCTGTGGTAAGCCCTCTCCTCCAGACGATACCGGTGCTCTCCCGTGTGATCGTCTTCATGCTGGTATTCCTCCATGAATTCTCGCTCTTCGCGTTGGAGGCGCCTCTGCTCTTTCTCATTTTGCCGGCGCCACTTGTTAAGGAGATCCCTGTGGGTAGGCCTGCGCCTGGAAGATGACTCTCCATGCTCGTATCGACTATTCACGGATCGGGCGCGCTGCCGGAGCTCACCGCCATTGATTTGCTGATCGGGATCCACTGCGCCAGATTCGCGCGCCTTGTCGGAGGTGAGGACTTTGACTTTGCCCTTGCCTCTGGGATCCTCTGGAGCTACCATGTTCACTGAGAAGAACACGGCGTTCTGGGCGAAGGGGTTGGCATCGATCTTCATCTTGCCGTTGAACTTGATGTGTCCGTCCTGGATGGCCTTCTGGATCCTTGTCCTGAACACACGGCAGTCATTAATAGAATGGGTGTTAGTGTTATGAAAGCCGCAGTACTTCTTGTCCTTAACCCCTCCAGGTCGCAGCATCGGGTGATCCGGGGGTAGCCTGACTCTCCCTTCGGCGACCAGAAACTCGAAGAGCTTGTCGGCCTTGGTGACGTCGAAGTCGTATGCCCCCTTCTGCTGGCGCAGCCATTGCTTGTTGGCCTGGGTCGGTTCTTTGTCCCAGTTGAACTCTGCAGCGGCCACCTCATCTTCGGCATCGGTATAGTCATCGGCTTCGTCCAGGAAAGCTTGATACATCTGGGCCGCGACATTGTCCCTCTGGAAGCGCCCTTCCCTCCAGAAGCCTTGCGCTTGAATAGTCATTTCATTCAGCCGGCGAGAGAGATGACCCAGGTCCTCGAACTCCTGGCCGAAGAGCTTGTCTCTGATGCTTGGGAGCATGCCTGCCACGGCCAATGGTGGAAGCTGGTCGTCCGGCAGGTACATGCCGAAGCACTGGCTTTTGACTTCCCTAAACCTGCGCAGGTAGTCCTGCGGCGTCTCATTTGGCCTCTGGCGCACATACATGATGTCCACCAGCTTCTTCTCCTTGGTGCCCGTGTAGAAGTGCGTATGGAATTTCTGTTCCAAGTCTGCCCAAGAGAGAATAGAGCCCGGCGGCAGAGACGTGAACCAAGCGAACGCCGACCCGGTGAGTGATGACGGGAAGTACCGAACCCTGAAAGCATCCTCGGTATTGGCCTCTCCAAGCTGGAGCAGATAGCGACTGATGTGCTCCACCGTGCTAGTGTCGTCTAAGCTGGAGAACTTGGACAGGTCTGTTGGCACTTTGACTCTGGGAGGTAGAGCCACACGGTGGAACCATTCGGGGAACGGAGACCTGTAAGCATAAGTGCCCTTAGGTTTCAGGCCGAAAGTGCGCTGCATCATATCCGCCATCCTCTCTAACATGAGATCGACATTAGAGTCGGTGGTTTTTTCGGCCGTCGGCCTCCCATATCCTGGATGTGGGGCGCCCTCTATGTTGTGAGGCTCATATTTTAATTACTACAAAATAAACAGGGAAACAACATTTAATCATTTTAATTACTACTGTCAAATTACTCCACAGAGCAACTCCATATTATATTTTTCCCAGAAACTACTTCTCCATACAAACCTAACAAAACAAAAATCACATTTTTCCGAGCTATACACAGTTTACTATGCATTTAACAAGAATTGAGCTTAAACATGAATTAAATATAACCACATAGAAAATTATCACAAACTGGACGTATCATATTTTTCATGCATAGAACTTATCACAACAAACCTAACAAAACTTGTTTCACCATTTTAGCATTTACAGATTGCAAGATATGAATTAAACAAGCAATTCAAACATTTCTGAAAACTATTTAAACAAAACCCTGAAAAACTCCCTAACCTAAACTGCTAGACGCACCCAAACTGCTGCACCCAGACTCACTAACAAGTGAAACCCGAGCCACTGACTTACGGGCCCTCGGGTCAAATTGACCCCGCCTATCATCCCCACCGAGACAGGGGAGGAGTTGACCGCGGCGGAGCTCGCCGTCGGCGACCTCTCCGGCGAAACCAACCCCACTGGCGGACTCCCCTTCTCCTTCTGCACCCGATGGTGCCCCTATCTAGCCCGGTGCATGCTCGGATCGAGCTCGCCGTCGACGATGGCGGACACGGCGGCGCGGGCATGCAATGCCGGTCGGCTCCGGTCATCCCGAGCCAAACCAACGCGCGATTTCTACTCCGGCTACCTCCACAAACCTAACCCGAGGCTCAGGAGCCAGGGCTCCGGCTCTGAGCACCCGCGACCACGGCCATGCCGACTCCGGCAACCATGGCGAGCGGCGGACAGCGGCGAACTAGCACTACCAAACCTTAATCGGCTTAACCGACACCTACAACGCCTTCTATGGGCCACGGCGACTCGAGAACGCTAGCTAGGACCGATGGACGGGCACGGGAAAGAGGTTGGCCACGGCCAACCGAGCTCGCTGGCCATGGCGGACATGGCGGACGACGGCGTTCCGCGGGCACCTAACCCTAATCGGCTAAACCATCACTCCCTATCTCCTCCTCGGACCTCACTGACCCCTAAACACGCGCTAGGGCAACACGAAACCACAGGATGGAGGCCGGCCACGGCAAACCGAGCTCGGCGGTCATGGCGGCCATAGCGGCGGCTCATCCCGGGGCTTGCCTAGGGTTTCCTATGGAGCGCTAAGGGTAGCACGAGGTGCGGGAGCTCACGGCGAAGCTTGGTGAGTGGTTTGATGGACGGTGCGGTGGCGGGACGGCGGCGAACGGCGGCGGCGCCCTGCTTTTCCCCTTTTCCGCTCGGGCACCGGCGAACGAGAGCAAGAGCGAGGGAGGGGACAGAATGCAGGGAGGAGCGGCGCGGCTCGGGCAGCGGGGCGAGCGGGCAGCTTGTGCTCGCCACGCCGCGCACGGGCGTTGCCTCCTCGGCCAGCTCGCGCCACGCGCCGCGCGGACTCTGCGCGCAGTCGGCACGGCACGGCCCGATTCAAACTGAATCGGCCGATTCAGGCGCTGATGGCTGACTGACGGCCGGATTTTGGCCGCGATTAACTCCTAATCCACTCGATGAAACGCTAAACCACTTGCTCCATTGCTTAGAGCTACATGCCAGCTACAACTTTGATTACAAAATCAGGCTTTGGTTCGGCCTCGGTTGCTCTCGAAAACGCTCCAAAGATGGCTAGGCAAAACTGTTTTGACAGTTAGGACTTAGAGGAATTTTCCAAGTCTAACCTCCCCCATTTCTGCCTTCTGGGTCCTAAAACACCTTGTTAAACCCATTTTCATGGGTTGGGCCTTAAACAACTTTTGTTCTACTCTAATTTCTACACACTTTTGGTTAAGGGCCCACACCCATGCAAAGCTTCTATCAAGGAGGTTTTAGTTAGTCAAACAAAAGGACTCCTAGGGCTCTATTAAGGCAACTAGGGTTAAAGGCTTGGTTAGCCAAAAAGACCAACATCAACCTAGCTTCATACTAACTCCTCATCCAGGTTCAACAACTTAGGGGACTTAACCACTCGACAAACAAGTCAAACAATCATCACTTCAAGCATACATCACAAGTGCACACATGAAATGACACTTTACAAAAAGGAATGCAACATGGGATGATGATGCTTTATGCTTATGAGATGTCAAGTTATGCATTTAGGATTGCTTAACACCTAGGGTGTTACACCAAGACGCCCCATGCGTTTCCAGCGCGCGAGGCTTCCGTCCTTGGGGCGAACCGGGCGCCGGGAGGGGGACGATGGGGTAGAAATAGGCCGTGTACAAGCGTTAATGGAAAAATCGGCCGAAAACGGAGGAGGCCGGCGCGTCCGCGCGGGTTTGGCCATAGTCGCGGATAGCTAGCGGGGTGCCCAAGACGCCCCATGCGTTTCCAGCGCGCGAGGCTTCCGTCCTAGGGGCGAACCGGGCGCCGGGAGGGGGACGATGGGGTAGAAATAGGCCATGTAATAGCGTTAACGGAAAAATCGGCCAAAAACGGAGGAGGCCGGCGCGTCCGCGCGGGTTTGGCCACAGTCGCGGATAGCTAGCGGGGTGCCCAAGACGTCCCATGCGTTTCCAGCGCACGAGGCTTCCGTCCTTGGGGCGAACCGGGCACCGGGAGGGGGACGATGGGGTAGAAATAGGCCGTGTACTAGCGTTAACGGAAAAATCGGCCGAAAACGGAGGAGGCCGGCGCGTCCGCGCGGGTTTGGCCACAGTCGCGGATAGCTAGCGGGGTGCCCAAGACGCCCCATGCGTTTCCAGCGCGTGAGGCTTCCGTCCTTGGGGCGAACCGGGCGCCGGGAGGGGGACGATGGGGTAGAAATAGGCCGTGTACTAGCGTTAACGGAAAAATCGGCCGAAAACGGAGGAGGCCGGCGCGTCCGCACGGGTTTGGCCACAGTCGCGGATAGCTAGCGGGGTGCCCAAGACGCCCCATGCATTTCCAGCGCACGAGGCTTCCGTCCTTGTGGCGAACCGGGCGCCGGGAGGGGGACGATGGGGTAGAAATAGGCCGTGTACTAGCGTTAACGGAAAAATCGGCCGAAAACGGAGGAGTCCTGCGCGTTCGCGCGGGTTTGGCCACAGTCGCGGATATCTAGCGGGGTGCCCAAGACGCCCCATGCGTTTCTAGCGCGCGAGGCTTCCGTCCTTGGGGCGAACCGGGCGTCGGGAGGGGGACGATGAGGTAGAAATAGGCCGTGTACTAGCGTTAACGGAAAAATCGGCCGAAAACGGAGGAGGCCGGCGCGTCCGCACGGGTTTGGCCACAGTCGCGGATAGCTAGCGGGGTGCCCAAGACGCCCCATGCGTTTCCAGCGCGCGAGGCTTCCGTGCTTGGGGCGAACCGGGCACCGGGAGGGTGACGATGGGGTAAAAATAGGCCGTGTACTAGCGTTAACGGAAAAATCGGCCAAAAACGGAAAAGGCCGGCGTGTCCGCGCGGGTTTGGCCACAGTCGCGGATAGCTAGCAGGGTGCCAAAGACGCCCCATGCGTTTCCAGCGTGTGAGGCTTCTGTGGCAGAACCTCCTAAATTAAGTGGCCCACATGCACCCATCATTGTCCTAAAGACCTTTGATCGGCGTACACGCGGTCCAAATGACTCAAGAGGTCTGTCGGGTGTCCTCGGGAAACCCGAATCATCCACGTTACATTACTTCCAGGAAAAATCCCTCATCAAGCATCACAGTATTACAACAGTTTTATAGATAAGATAAATCAGAGTAAAGCGGAAAGATTATAATACATAGGTTAAAAACTTAGAGTTTTACAAACCATAAGTACTTATTACATAAACGGTTCGGAACTTTATAAAACATATATCAAACAAATTCTTGTTACTTGCCCAAGGTCACACATCAGAATCGTTATCACTCTCCTCTACTAGGGTGAAGTAGCACTGTCCATCAAAAGGTGGATCCATGTACTCTCCTGCAACAAGGGTTAACAAACCCTGAGTACAAAAGTACTCAACAAGACTTAACCGTCAAAGAAAAGATCCCAGGTCATGCTATCTTTAAGGGATGTAGAGGGACTAGCAAAAGAGAAGGAATTTGCAGAGTAAGCATTTTTAACAAGACATTCTTCTTTTCCTTAGTAATTCCAAATATACCGTCAATAGTACCCTTTTAGAATGAAACATCATTTCCCAATTTCTTTGGTTTTGAAAACTCTACGTTGAGGGTCGGAGATCGAGTCTCTTTTTATCGTAGAGCAACAACGATTCGAACCGTTTTCTCTACCCAGCTGAGAGTTCCCAATCACACAATATGGCAGGACTCTAACCTGCAATATATTGCACAACCATAAGTGATTTGTATGGCAGGACTCTAACCTGCAACATATCAAAGCACACCGGCGTTGTATGGCAGGACTCTAACCTGCAACATATCAACCCGCAACCATAAGTGATTTGTATGGCAGGACTCTAACCTGCAACATATCAAAGCACACCGACGTTGTATGGCAGGACTCTAACCTGCAACATATCAACCCGTAACCCGTGATTGGTACTATCATGGACTCGATCAAGGACCAACAACGATCGGTTCCTAATCGACACAGACAGGAACACTACATCAAGATTCCACTGCGGATACAAGTTACCTGCCCGGTCTGAATTTAATTTTTCATCCATTTATCAAATGTACGTGAAAGAGGTATCCTAACAGTGATGACCTATCATCCCTTAGTTTGCTCAAGGCCTAAGCGGAGGATAATCTCATCACCGTGCATCTTGTCTAAGCATTTACAAATAAATAGGTAACAAGGATAGAGTAAAGGTAACCAACTGGTAAAGCAACCACTGGTGTCATTCAACTCCTACTACTTAAATGCAGTTGATAAATCATTGTATAAACCTTGCAATAGAAACAGAAAGGTTAAATGCACCGGGGCTTGCCTTGAGGATCAGCGAAGTTCGAAGATTCTGAAAATCGAGAAGGGTCTACACCCTCAGGAGGAATCCACTGAGAGTTAGGGCCTTCCGAAGCGGGATCTACACGTAGAAGTGCATATGCATGAATAATGAGATGCTTATGATTTGATCATGGTAAAGATGGAAATTTTCTTAAACTATAACTTTTATGGATTACAACTTTCCCTCGCGGTAAAGTTGCAAACCAACAAACCAACTTTAGCTATTAAAAGTACTAAACAAGTTTTGTTATTTTCTTTAAATATGGTTATGCAACTTAACAAGCAACAAAAGGTTATTTGCATAAAGGAATCCATAACCAGGGAGCAAATCTTGCTAGTTTTCCACTGGTTGTCAAACAATTCCAAAAGTCACATAATTCTATAGTGATCAACTATTCCTATTTATTTTATAAACCATTTTAATTAGCCTTTTACTTATACACAAATCATACTTGGTCAAACAGGGATGAAATTAAACATGAAGGTGTATATCAGTGATATAAACTCACATGTCAAATTTCATGATATTAGGAGAAACACAGAAAACTACAAAATTTAGTAAAGTTACATTTATTAAATAAAGCACAGATTTAATTGTCCTATAAAAAGTACTCAAAACATAAGTTTTATAATTTTTATATTAGCATAGACAGGCTAGCATCTATCATGTCAAATTTCATAATTAACAGAGCTATAGATTAATTATAGCAAAAATAACAAAACTGATTACTGTTCAAAAAGACAGAAAAAGAAAAAACTTAAACTAACCCAAATGGGGCTTTCGGCCCAGCCCAACTCAACTCAGCGTGGCGCGAGCGCACAGCGGCGAGTGAAGGTTCGTTCGCTCGAGACCCGGCTCGAACGAGACAGCGCCCGAGGGTCCGCTCGAGGCCTAGCTCGAGGCTCGGGCGAGACGGAAACGCTCGTCCGTCCGAGGCCTAGCTCGAGGCTCGGGCGAGACGGAAACGCTCGTCCGTCCGAGGCCTAGCTCGGGCGGGTCGGTGAACGCATTCGCCCGAGGCTGGGCTCGAGCGAAGCGGTGTGCCTGACAGTTTTGCAGAAAAGCCCTCCGGCTTGCGCTAAAACAACCCGCAGTCCATGGTGCTATTCACCTGAGTCTTGGACTTTGCAACCAACACCCTAGAACTTTTCATCTTTACAACGAGGAGGTCCTCGACCATGGCCGGCGCGTATGGCGATGAACCGAGCGGCGGTGAGTCTTACGCCGGCCATCTCCGGCCAGCAGCGACCCAACTGACGCGAGCACAAGCATCAACAAGTCACCCGCGGCCGATAAAGCCTCTAACCCTAAACGCTACCGCTCCGGTGAGGTCTGGCCACGCACGGCGGCGGACCAAGCCACGGCGGAGCTGTTCCGGCGAACCTAGGTCGGTAGCAGTAGAACGGAAGGGCTAGGAAGCTTCAGTAGCTCACCCTGCTTACGATGCGCTAGCTGGTTGGAGCGGAGGAGGAGCGGAGATAGGAGGTCCACGACACAGAGAGCTTCGGCGGTAAACTCCGGCGAAGAGACGATGGTTCCGGCGAGACCTGGGCACCACACAAGAAACCAGTGAGCCGATGAGGTTTCTAGGATCAAGATGAAACAGAAACGTGAGATAAAGAGGGTAGAGGAGTGCCCAGTTGGGCTGACCACGGTGAGGTCGAGCTCGGCGGCGATTTTGCCCGGCGAGAAGAAAAACGGCGAGCTCGAGCTCTCTGAGGCAGTAGAGGTCGAAAGGATGGACTCTGGAGATGCGCAAGGAGGTAGAGAGTTTATAAACGCGGTCAATCTTGGATGAGGACGAGCAGAGACGGTGAATTTGGATTGGGATCAAAGTGGTGTCCGTCGGTGCCATGGTGGCAAACGGCGACGGCGAGCTCAGGAGAAGGTGCCACGACGCGAGGGAGAGCGCCAGCAGCTGCTTGACCTCGCCACGGAGATGGGTGCGGGCTTAAACGAGAAAGAACAACAACTTTCGCGTTGGCATCGGTGATTCCAGGTTCAGCCATCCACCGCCATGAACAGGGAAGAAAGCTTATCCCCCCTTCTCCTTTATACCCTTTCGGTTTATATGAACTTACTACAAACTTTTGAATATAAGTTGTAAATATGCCAAAATATCAAATGCTCAGAATTTAATGCTGAACATCTTTTATTTTTGCAACATAAGCAGAATATGCTTAGATTTTGAATTAGAGTTTGTAAAACAAAAGAGAACAAAAAGGGCAGAAAAGTATTTTCCAAATTACTTTTGATTTCATAAGAAAACTTGGAAAACTTGATACATCAAAGTTGTTCTTCTCAACAAGAGCTACAACTTTGCTTTTGAAACCATTTTGAAATTTGCCATACTTTTTGGGACTTAAAGAGAGGAGAAAAAGAAAACATCACACAACTAGGGTTACACACTTAACATTTCCTATCCACTAAACACAAACATGTTAACTTAAACTTGCTTTTAGTGAATGCATACTCAAGTTATCACACAAATAAAATGCTAATGCATATGATGACATGGCAAGTTTTAGTTTGGATAACACTGGAGTGTTACAGCTCTTTCCCCCTTAAAGAAATCTCGTCCCGAGATTTAACCTGTAGGCTGACTAATGGAAAAGGAAATGTGTCAAGCACTTCCATTACTAACCTTTACATAAAGCAGGGAAAGGTTTCCATAAGACAGATAACAAGGACTATACAGAAGAGAGAAACTCCGGAAAACTTTCTAAGAGAAACTCTTCTGACTCCCACGTGGCTTCTTCCTCAGTATGTTGATTCCATTGAACCTTGTAGAACTTGACAGTTCTTTTTCGAGTAACTCGATCTTTCTGGTCAAGAATCTTGATAGGATATTCTAAGTATGTCAGATCAGGCTCTAGTTCAATCTCTTCAACATGAATGACATGATCAGGCACTTGAAGACATTTCTTTAACTGAGAGACATGGAACACATTATGGACTAAAGATAGCTGTGGTGGTAAATCAAGTTGATATGCCACCTTTCCACATCTTTTAAGGATCCGATAAGGACCTATATATCGTGGTGCCAACTTTCCTTTGATTCCAAATCGAGTAACTCCTTTCATTGGTGACACCTTGAGATAGACATAATCACCAATTTCAAAGGTAAGAGACCGACGTCTCTTATCAGCATAACTCTTTTGTCTGGATTGCGCTATCTTAATGTTCTCTCGAATTAACCTGACTTTTTCTTCAGCTTCCTTAACTAAGTCAACTCCAAAGAGACTACGTTCTCCCGGTTCAGACCAGTTTAAAGGTGTTCCGCATCTTCTTCCATACAGAGCTTCAAATGGTGCCATTTTAATGCTCTCTTGATAACTGTTATTGTAAGAGAATTCTGCTAACGGCAAACATTCATCCCATTTCTCTGAATAATTGAGCACACAGGATCTTAACATATCTTCTAAGATCTGATTAACTCTTTCAGTTTGGCCCCCAGTCTGTGGATGATAAGCTGTACTATGCAGAAGCTTGGTACCCAAAGACTCATGTAAGTGCCTCCAGAAAACATTAACAAACTGTGTCCCTCTATCAGACACGATAGTCTTGGGAACACCATGCAGACTTATAATTTTGTCAAAATATATCTTGGCATAGGTAGATGCTGGATATGTGGTCTTAACAGGTATGAAATGAGCTGATTTGGTCAGACGATCAACAATGACCCATATGGAATCAAACCCTTTTGATGTCTTGGGCAGACCTACTATGAAGTCCATACTAATGTCATCCCACTTCCAAGATGGAATTGGCAATGGTTGCAACTCTCCAGCAGACCTAAAATGCACTGCTTTCACTTTCTTGCAAGTATCACATTTAGCTACATAACCAGCAATTTCAAGTTTCATCTTAGTCCACCAGAATTTCTGTTTCAGATCATGATACATCTTATTACTGCCTGGATGTACGGAAAATCTTGTTGCATGAGCTTCATCAAGAATTTGCTTTCTGAGCTCAGGAACTTTTGGAACCACTAACCGTTCCTTGAACCAAATCACTTCAGCTTCATCTACTTTAAAATTAGAATTTTGCTCAGAGTGAATCTTTTCTTTTAGATGGATCATTCCCTTGCTTTCCTTCTGGGCTGCAATGATTTGATCTTTAATGGATGATTGAACGGTCACATTTGCAAGATTTCCTTGTGGAATCATTTCAAGATTTAACCTTTCAAATTCATAGCACAAGGTAACATCTATTGGCTTGACTTCCAGACAATTGCACTGACTCTTTCGACTGAGTGCATCTGCAACTACATTGGCTTTACCGGAGTGATAGTGTACTTCAATATCATAATCTTTTATCAGTTCTAACCATCTTCTCTGACGCATATTTAACTCAGACTGAGTGAAGATGTATTTCAAACTTTTATGATCAGTATATATGTGACAGAGATTACCCAACAAATAATGTCGCCAAATCTTTAGAGCATGGACTACAGCTGCCAACTCTAGATCATGTGTTGGATAATGTTCTTCGTGCCGCTTAAGCTGTCGTGAAGCATAGGCAATGACTCTGCCTTCTTGCATCAGTACACACCCAATGCCCTTGCCTGAAGCATCACAGTAAACATCAAAGGATTTTTCAATATCTGGCTGGGCTAATACTGGTGCAGTTGTTAACAACTTTTTCAAAGTCTGAAAAGCTTCTTCACATTCCTTTGACCATACAAACTTAGTGTCATTCTTTAGCAGTGTGGTCATTGGTTTAGAGATCTTGGAGAAGTCAGGGATAAATCTACGATAATACCCTGCTAATCCTAAGAAACTCCGAACTTGATGTACTGAAGTTGGTGACTTCCAGTCAAGCACTTCTTGAACTTTACTGGGATCTACTGCCACACCTTCAGCTGACAGAACATGACCCAAGAATTGAACTTCATCTATCCAGAACTCACATTTACTGAATTTAGCATATAACTGATGTGCTCTTAAGCGAGTCAACACTATCTTGAGATGTTCTGCATGCTCTTCTTTGGTTTTGGAATAGATGAGAATATCA
>CM019830.1:135861012-135912792 GCA_009763385.1 Coix lacryma-jobi var. lacryma-jobi | reverse complement strand
TAACCTAGCCAGCCAGCCCCATCCTCGGCACGCTGGTGGTACACTCACAGCTACCAACCAACGGCTCCAAAACGGCGCAGCCGACGGTAGCAAAAGGCACACAGGGCAACATGCCTCACTGACGCATAGGACCCATGCACAACAAGCACCAACGGCTGTGGCACACGCCCCACCAGCAGCTCCCCACGCCGTGCACTGGTGGTCCTCTCCTTTCTCTCTACCAATGGGAGAGCAACAACGACATAGCACACAGGCAAACAACAGGCTTCTGCAGTTCTGCGTTCCTTCCCTCTCTCACAGTGCATGCATGCAGGGGCCCACAGTAGAACAGGCAAGCGGCAGCAGCAGCACGCTATCTCCCTCTCTCAGACTACCCGCAGCGGCTACGCTATGCGCGTACGCTATGCGCCGATAGCGAAAAAATCAGCCGCAGTGGCTTCCTCTACGCCCTACGCTACGGCCGCGCGTCCGTCAAATTTGTGGGAGTAGCGGAGGCACGCTATGCGCGCTCGGCTGGCCCACCTGCTCGCCCACACCACCGGAGAGGAAGGAGAGCTCGGCGGAGAGGCGGAGCGTGGAGGGGAAGGAGCGCGGGCGGGAGGAAGAGCAGGAGCGGCGTCATGGGAGCTCCGCCGCGGCAAGCGCGGGCGAGCTCCGCCCCCGCCGCGCGGGCGAGCTCGGCCCCGGCGTGGGAGCTCGAACGGCAGCGGCGGGCGAGCTCCACCCCCGGCGTTGGAGCTCCGCCGTGGGCGCGCGGCCGAGCTCCGCCCCCAACGCGCGAGCTTCGCCGCGGCCGTGCGGGCGAGCTCCGCCCTCACCGGGTGCGCGAGAGCAATCCCGCCATGGAGCTCCGCCGCCGCGCCCTCTGTCCGCCATGGACGGCCACCGGGTAGGGGAGGAGGAGAGAGGGAGGGGAGGGGAGGAGAGGAGGAGGAGGGAGGCAGGGGCGGAATGGACGGTCGCGCAGGCGGCGAGGAATGGATAAGATGAAGGGAGAAAAAAAAAGAAAAAAAAAAAAAAAAAAGAAAAAAAATCCTGACAGGTGGGTCCCACAGTAGATAGAGGATGATATAGAGGATGGATGGATGCGGGAGAAATGAGTATAGAGGAGAGAATCTTGATGACAAGGCAGTAGAGAGGATGAAAATAGAGGAACGTGAGTGCGGGTAGTCTCAGCAATAGTCAATGAGCATGCAAGCATTTTTTCTAAAAAAAAAGGACAGGAGCAGCTGACACCACTCACACTCTCGCATGCATGCAAGATGCAATGGTGCCTTGCTCTGTACAGCTCCGGTCTGGCCTTGCAAACACAGGAATATCCAGCAGCTCGGGGAGCATTTTATTTCAGGTGAACCCTCTCCGTTTGAACGCACCAGAAGTAGTAGCTCCAACAAACAGAGAGCTCTGATCTGGAATATTTTTTTTAATTGAACTAGCAATTCAGTCAGTAGCTTTTCTTCTTCCTTTTTCAACCCTTTTTAAGTGCTAACTTTACCGAGATATTCCAAAATAAATTGGACACTTAAGTTAACATTTTCATAAATAAATTTTTAGGGTTAATCTCACCACGTCACTAAGCTCAATGCATATGCAAATGAGATTGACACTTAGTGGAACTAGATAACCATTGTAATTAAAGATTTCTCCTCTTTATAGTACAGTTATCTATCCTAAACCCGATCACGCACCCATTGCATCTTGATCGATAAAACAAAATGACCCTATGTTTATACCTTCGCCTTGAGCCCATATTATTTTTCTCTTTCTTTAATTTCATGTTGGAGCACTTGATCACAATCTTTTGGCTATCTCCATCACATGAGTGCCACTAGCTCCACCACTTGGACTTGAACCAACTTATCTTATAATCACACTTAAGTATAGAGTTAGTCCAATAGGTTTCATCAATTAGCCAAAACCAAACTAGGGCTTTTAATGGGCAACGACACGACGCAACCAAGTCAAGAACCAGCTAGTCCTCAAGAAGAGGCAGAAGAAGCTCAACACCACTAGCTGAAAGCTCGATACCAACTGAAACTGAAGGCGCATAAACCTGCGACACTGCTAGTCCCTCAAGATAGAGGCACAGAGGCTCAACACAAATAGCAGAAAGCTTCATACCAATTGAAACTCAGGCACACAAAAGAGCAAAGCAGAAATACTCCCCCTCGCTAAACCCCACAACAAGTGAAGCATAAAGTTGCAAATTGTCACCATACATATAAATTCCCCCCTTGAGGGTAATTTGCAATCAATCAAGATGGGAAAAAGAAGCTCAAATGAGCGAAACGGAGCTAGGTCATGCCTATCGGAGCAAGAAATATGCATATGAGCCTAAAATGCATGTCAGAAGCTTCAGGTATATAGTCGTTAGAGTGAAAGAATGCTCTAAAGAGTGTTGATCCGATAACTAAGCAACAAGCATAAGTGCTAGCAAAGGCTCAAACTGATCACAAAATACGGAATATGAACAAAAAAGCTTAGTGAGCGTTTTAAGCCATTCATAAAAGGGATTTCAGCATCAAAAATAGCGCTGAACATGTATAGAACAGGAAATCGAACAAGTGCTAAACATGTCTACAAGGTGAACTACCCCTAGCAAAGTTCAATCATCATGCTATAGAATGAAATATAGACTTGGTTTTTTTTCAAATTTTATCGAAGATTTGTAGCGGTGATTAACCAAGTTAGCATATGATTGTGAGAGATTGAAAGCTTGTCATTGCCTAATTTTCAACTGAGCTAAGCCTATGCATAAGCAATCAGAAGCTTGAAGCATCGATTTCAGTCTTACACTACACGACTCAAGTTTAACTCAAATGTGCAATGAGAAATTGTCTCGATACCGTGATGTGCTGACAAAGCAATCTCATCTCGATCTTTTTAATTTTACTTAGACTTGGTGCTTTAGGGCAAAATATAAACATACCAAGCAAGTGAATGACTCATAACTAGAGACATAGCAACCTAGCATATATGACATAGCACATGTGACTTCAACACATTCTAACATGCTAGTTTGCCAATCTCAATGGTGAACAAGTATCAAGTTTTATGTTCATTACGCATATTCGTCGGCTCACAGATGTATAAAGTGATCAACAGGAGCCTAAGCTACAAGCATCATCATATAGCATCGGAGCAACTACTTAGAGCCTAATTTCATTCTAAAGATTATAGACATGAAGCTCGAAAATGCAAGATGTATACATGATAAGATGCATGCAGAAGTTAGTCTAGAAGTATCGGAGCAGAGAAACTAGACTAAAACAGAAAACCCAAAACAAAAGGGGGTATCAGAGAAGTCAGTCTATTGTACAACAGCAAAGTGTTTCCCCCATCTAAAAGGGAAACACACACAAGCTCTCCTCTCAACCAGCCAAATTTGAGAGATCCAAAAGGCTGGTGAAAATATCTGCAAACTGGTTATGGGTGTCTACATGCCTAAGGTCAATGTCGCGTTTCTTGTAGTGATCACGAAGGAATGAAAGCGACATCGATGTGTTTGGTCTTGGAGTGAAGAACAACATTCTTTGCTACACTAATGGCAGAAGTACTATCCACAAGCAAGGAACCCGACTGAACTCTAGACCAAATCACGCATGTAGCTACCATCCATAAAATCTGCGAAGCACAAGAAGCGGCAGCGACATACTCTGCCTCGGTAGTAGAGTGGGCAATGCTAGACTACTTGCGAGAAGACCACGAAACAAGCGGAGAGTCAAGAAATTGACAAGTCCCAGAAGTAGACTTGTGCTCAAGCCGACAGCCGACAAAATCCACATCGGAGTAACCACAAAGCGAAAAGGTCTAAGAAGAAGAGTACCAAAGTCCGAACTCAGGAGTGTATCGGAGGTACCTCATGATGCGTTTGACCGCTTGCTTGTGGGAAGACCGAGGGGATGCCTGAAAGCGAGCGCACAGACGCACTGAGAAGTGTATGTCTGGCCTCGTCGCCGTCAAGTACAAGAGTGAGCTAATCATGCTCATGTACTCCTTCTGGTCCACGAGCTCTCTGTCTTCATCCGTGTCCATCGCAATAGTCGTTTCCATGGGCGTCGTGAGAGGTTTGGCCTCGCCCATGTCGAACTTCTTCAAGATGTCCTTCGTGTACTTGCCTTGATGTACGAACGTCCCGTCTCGGTTTGCTTGATTTGCAACCCGAGAAAGAAGGTCACTCACCCATCATACTCATCTCAAACTCTCTGCTCATAGTATCTGCAAACTTGGCAACAAGTGCATGAGAGAAGCCACCAAAGATGATATCATCCACGTAAATCTGGACTAAAAGGGTGTCATTGCCTTGCTTGAGGAGAAACAAAGTCTTATCTACCCGTCCCATTTTAAAACCCTTTGAAAGCAGAAAGGTTTTCAAACGATCATACCATGCTTTCGGGGGCTTGTTTCAAACCATACAAAGCTTTTAAAGGTTTAAAGACATGGTTTGGAAACTTGGGACTCTCGAAACATGGAGGTTGCCTAACACATGCCTCTTCCTCTATATACCCGTTCAGAAAAGCACTCTTAACATCCATGTGGTAAAGCTTAAAAAACCCTTCGAAGCAGCAAAGGCTATAAGGATTATAATGGCTTCTAAACGAGCTACAGGGGCAAAGGTCTCCTCATAATCGATCCACTCTTTCTGCCAAAAACCCTGGGCTACTAGTCTAGTCTTGTTCCTTACTACCATCCCATCCTCACCATGTTTGTTCTTGAAAAACCATTTGGTACCTATAGGGTGGCATTCTTGGTGGAGGTGGAAAGGGTCCAAACTTGGTTCGCTCAAATTCTCTAACTCCTCATGCATGACATTGACCCAGTTAGGATCAGAAAGAGCGTGTCCAACATCCTTGGGCTCAAAAGAAGCAACGAATGCATGAACAAAGTGTGAGATTTCATACGCTCGCGATCGCATGACTTGCTGGTCGATACCGCCGATCATCTACTGCAGAGGGTGGATCTGCTGAACGCTTTGGGGCGTCTGCCTCGCCGAAGTCGCCTCCCCCTCGCCAGATGCTGTTGCTCCCCCCAGGTGCAGCTGGTGCCTGAGAGAGGTGGCTCGAAGGACCCAAGTAGTGGAAGTAGTGGGGATCGGGTCCTCAAGTAGACGTCGTCGTCGTAGGGTCGAAGGGGGCAGCCAGTGGAGTTGGCTCGGGACACCCCAATCGGCACCTTCCTGCTCCTCCTCCACAAGATCGTCTCTCCAATCTCCTGATCTCCTGCAACATCAAAAGCAGAAGAAACACAAGGCATAGTCTCGTCGAACGTGACCTCGCAGGTCTCCACTATCCGGTTAGTTTCAAGGTTAAGAACTCAATAAGCTCATGAATGCAAAGCATAACCAAGAAACACAACATCAGCAGAACGAGATTCAAATTTATCGAAATTGCCTTGCTTCAGGATGAAGCACTTGCAGCCAAACACCCGAAAATAAGACACCTTGGGTATCTGTCCAAATCACAACTCATAAGAAGTCTTTTTCAACTCAATAAGCTCATGAATGCAAAGCATAACCAAGAAACACACCATCAGCAGAACGAGATTCAAATTTATCCAAATTGCCTTGCTTTAGGATGAAGCACTTGCAAACAAACAAACACCCAAATAGGACACCTTGGTATCCGTCAAATCGCAACTCATAAGAAGTCTTTTTCATGAAAGCACGAAAAAATGCAATTTGAAACATGGCAGGCGGTGTTGATCGCCTCGGCCCAAAAACGCCTAGGAGTCCTATGTTCATCGAGCATCGTCCTGGCCATCTCAACAAGGGTCCGGTTCTTGCGTTCAATAACACCATTCTGCTGAGGGACATAGAGAGAGGAAAACTGATGCTCAATTCCATTAGAAGAACAGAAGGAAGCAAATTGAGAGTTATCAAACTCAGTACCATTATCGCTACGGATAGATCTAATGGTATCAGGAGGAAACTCAGTTTTCAACCTCAAAATCAGATCTTGAGCAAAAGAGAAAGCCTCATCCTTACCCTCCATAAAGAACACCCAAGAGTACCTCGAAAAGTCGTCCATGATCACTAGAACGCACCACTTCCCACCCGCTAAGCAAACCCGAGCTGGACCAACAGTGTCCATGTGTAAAAGCTTGTCGGGTTGCTTGGTCATCACTTGATTCATAGGTGGGTGAGAAGTAGCAACAATTTTCCCGTGACGACAAGGATGGCAAACAAGGTCCTTCTGAAACTTAAGCTTGAGCAGTCCTTGGATTAAGCCAAATGAGCTAAGTCTTGCAAGCAAGTCAAAACTCAAGTGACCAAGTCTCCTATGCCACTTCCATAGATCAGAAAAAGGACCAGCCACCAAACATCTAGAAGAGCCGAAGGAGTGAGAAAAATCAGCTCAAAAGACACGACCAAAGGGGACGATCCAGCAAACAAGATCGCCCCGAGAATCCAAAACTCTGCACAAGCCAGTCTTAAAACGCACCTCAAAGCCATCCTCAAGAAGTTGGAAGACAAAAAGCAAATTGAAATGCAAGTTCGAAACCAAAGCAACATCCTTCAGAACAAAATTCTCGTTAAGTCGAATTGACCCACGAGAAACTACCTTACCTTTACCACTATCCCTGAATGTGATATACTCCTTATGGGGCACGGGGTTCAGGCTGGAGAACCATTTGTTGCTTCCGGTCATGTGGCGCGAGAACCCGGAATCCATGAGCCACATGTTCTCCAACCGAAGTTCCTGCATCAATAGAAAGGCAGGAAGTGAGCATATGGCACAACACTGGAGTTAGTATACTAAGAAGGATACCAGTGTTGTGTCATAGGCCCAGAAAAGGTGTTAGAAGACACACCAAACTGTCCTCGTCCCATGGGTAGATAACGATCACCACCAAACTGAAAGGGTGGTCCGCTATGGAATGGAAAACCTCCTAACTCACCTCCTCGTCCCATCTAAGGATAGCGATCACCACCAAGCTGACACGGTGGTCCACTATGGGACGAAGCAGCAAAGCCTCTCACACCCGACTCACGGTCGTATTGAGGACGACTGGAACCGTGATGGGCACGACCACCACCCCGTGGTCTAGCAGCTTGCAACCTAACTGCCTAAGGGGGTGCACCTCCAGGCCTAGCCCACTGTCTCTGAGCACCTTGACCTTGCACACCATGGAGAGGGTGGTGTCTAGCCTGGTTGTTCAGCTCCAACTCCCTCCTAGCATCTCTCTTCCTCCGAAAGCAACACTCAGCTAGGTGACCCTCGCGGTGGCAATACTCACACTCAAACTTCACCACTCTCTTGGGTTGTTGATTCCTATGGTTGCGAGGGTTGTTCACACTAGCCGGCTGCTTGCCTCTCGGAAGGGGATCACTAGAGGCGTCGGGAAGGGTGTCAAGTGTGTTCCTAAGATGGTTAGGTTTGGGAACCCACACTTGCTTGCGAGGTGGAGCCTTGAGAGGTTTATCAAGGATGCCATCCTTGGTGATAGACTTGGGAGGCTCAGGTGAGGTGATCTTAGTGAGCTTAGGGGTAGCAGATGGTTTCTCACTCGGGCTCACTCTGCTAAACTCACCGATCTTGCCAAAAGCGCTAGCGCCCATCCCACCTGAAGCAAAGCCTACTCCCAGACCGCCAGTTCCCCTCTTGAACTGACTGATCATCATGCCCAACTGCGGCTCACTGACACCCAACTCAGGATGGACCGAAGGTATGTGTTTTCCTCCTCGGTTGCATCGTCATGGCGACAGTTGGCAATCTCAAGTTCTATCCCTGACAGACGTCGCTCACATGGAGCTGCTACACGGTTGCTAACTGAGCTGGCCTTCAAGGCTTCAACAAACTTGGCACTAACTTCTGCCAACTCAGTTCGCAAGCCTGGACAAGACTTGCACGCACCCAACAAAGAAGGCCTCGCCTTCACCTCCTCCAGCTCGTTCCTCAGGGAGGGACACTCTTTGCAATCACCCACCAAGTCTAGCCTACTCTTCAGCTCATCATACACCTCAATCAAAGAGGCATACTTGGTTTGCAGGGTGACAAAGTTTGTCATGTGCATTGTGCACTCATCACACTCCTCCTCATCGGTCACCCTCACCTTGGACCTAGCACTCTCAAGCTCCTTAAGCGCCTCGCCTATCTTAGCTTTGAACTTGTTGCGCTCTCTAGCGACACGCGAAAGTTGCTTGTCCTGAGCGAGAACTATTTCGGCCAAAGAATCACGCTCACCGAAAGAACGCTCAACAAGAGAAGAATTCGATACCTCAGAAGCATTGTTGTCGTCGTCAGTGTCGGCGTGCTCGTCCTGGCACTTACGGTCCTCCTCATCCAAGGCCATGATGCAGAAGCCGTCGGTGGAGCTGCCGAAGAAGCAGAGTTCGTTGAAGCGATCCTCCATCTTGTGTTCAGACTCGTCGTCGCTGGAGTTGCCGTCGGAGCTTCTCTCGATGTCGCTGAGGGAGGCTATGAAAGCACGCTTGCCCGCGTCATACGCCTTCTCGAGATCCTTCTTGCGGTAGCCGCCCTTGGTCTTCGGCTTCCTGGCCTTGTACTCGTGCTTGTCCTTGCGCCTGGGGTTTTTGTACTTGCCGGGGAAGCTCTTGTCGCGCTTGGGGCAGCTCACAACAAAGTGATCAGGGTCACCGCACCCGTAGCAGTCCTCACGTGCGCGACCACGCCAGCGATTGAAGCGGTTGTTGTGAAACCGCGAGAACCGACTGATGATGAGGGCGAGCTCATCATCGCCTAACACCTCCACCTGCTCCTCTGTCACTGTAAGCATAGAAGACAAAGCAAACGAAGTAGGTGAAGTGTCAGCGGAAGGAGTCGATCCACCCTTGCCTGAGACCAAAGCCATAGTATGTGAAGATGAGTTCTTCAGCTTGGCCTGAGTCAGGTGATCGATCTCGGTGGACTTGAGCTTGCTGAAAAGCTCGTCCACGGTGAGGGTGTCATAACTTGGTGACTCAATGATAGTCGACACCTTCACCTCCCATACCCTCCGATCCAGGGCGTATAGTAACTTGAGAGCCATCTCATGATCGTCATAGGGTAGGTTGGCCCGATTGGCACGCATCTTGTTCATAATCGTTTGGAAATGAGCGAACATGGCGTTAAACATCTCTCCCTCAAACTGAACAAAGTTCTTGTACTCACGCTTGTACGTCTCGAAGAGTTTGGTCTTGATCTGAACGGTCCCCTCTTGATAGCTCTGAAGCTTCACCCATATCTCTCGTGCCGTCTCAAGCTCAGAGACACGCTCGAACTCAGGAAGAGAGATGTTGGCCAAAAGCGCGTTATGAGCCTTGGCGTTCGCGTTGTGCTGGTCAATCTGGATCTGACCCACGCGAGCTGCAAGCACCACGTACTCGGCGTTGTCACATATCTCCCAAACGGAAGAGTCGATGCTGCTGAGAAAAACACGCATCCGAATCTTCCAATAGGGATAGTTTGTCCCATTGAAGTAGGGAGCCTTGCTGTTCTCTCGATCCATGTCGCCCTTATGATCCGAAACCGATTAAGGTATCGAAGTAGGGAGCCTTGTCGTTCTCTCGATCCATGTCGCCCTTCAGATCCGAAACCGATTAAGTTATGGACGCTCGTAGAGGTAGAATTTACGTACATATATTCATAGGGGTGAATGTGCGTGCGTGACTGGGCATAAACCATGAAATCTTTATGTTTTTTATTTTTTTCATTCAAACCAAAGGCAAAAGAGTCACTTCAACATCGTTAGCGTATCAAACTAACGAAAGCGTCGAGAAACCAAAAGGAATTTTGTTGTAGAGACCAAAGGATATTCGAGAAAAGAAGACAAACAAAAAACACCCGCAATTTTTTAGCCCGCGCGGAAGTAGGCCCAGTCAGCGCCTTTCTGCCGGCCCGTCCTGGTGCTAAATATATCCCTCACTCCCGTTCCCCGCCCGGGCAATTTAAATATTCGCCCTTCTTCCGATTGTCTCCTCTTCAGTTGCCTCTCTTAGAGCAACTCCAACAGTTTGGCAAAACCACTTGGCATCCTAGGATTTTTGCCAAAACCATAAAAAACCTCCTCCAACAACTTGGCAAAAGTGTTTGGCAATTTGGCAAGCTTGGCAAAATTCCCTCTTCACTTGCCAAATATGCCAAGTCCTCCACCGCTTGGCATCACGTGTATCCCAATTTGCCACTAGTTTTGCCAACTTGTTGGAGGCTCAATTTTATGATTTTGACAAAATTCTAGATGTCAAGTTCTTTTGCCAAGCACAAATAGCAGACTGTTGGAGCAGACCTCTTTTTTCACATGGCATTTGGTTTTGGGACTTGGCAAAACTATAGATTTGTCAAGTGAGTTTTAGCAAACTGTTGGAGTTGCTCTTAAGAATGACACTTTAAGATTTGCCCCAACAATCTATACAGTGCTACATATTTGCCTATTTTGGCTTCGTGGCTGTCCAACACAGCATGCCACCGTGGATAGGCTAAGGGAAAAGACCTCTCTGCCCTTCCCTCTATTTTGCTACAACCCGTAGCCCGAGGACCCCAGCACGGCGCGCCCAGCCGCGGGCGCGTTCCAGGGCAGCCAGGGCCAGGGCGGGCGACCGCCGTCGAGAACCCCCCGCGCGCGCCGACCCGAAGTCGTAGAGCCTGGCGCCCATGCCCGCGTCCAGTAGCACGTTGGACGCCTTCACGTCGTCGTGCACCACCTGCGGCTCGCACCGCTCGTGGTAGTACTCCAGCGCGCGTGCCACCTGCCCCGCCGTCGTTGTGGAGGTGGAGCTGCTTGTGCAGGTTCCCGATGGGCGCGAACTCCAAAACCAGCATGCCTTCGTCTGCATGCATCATGCATGCACACCACCAGCACGGAGTCAGAGACTCATGGAAACAACGCACGCCCATGGAATGGAAAGTAGAAACAAATGGAAACAACGCACACCCTTCTTCCCTGCAGCAGGCACGCACGACACATGGAATGGAAATAACTCGATCGTCTATCTCGCTGGTTGCAGAAGGCTAGGAGGCGGACGATGTGGGCGGGGCGGCGCGCTGGAGAGCCACGAAGATGGGGTGGCGGGCGCGAGGGGAGGGGAACAGATGGGGTGGGAGGGAGGCAGCGACGGAACTGGGGAAAGCCACGAAGCAGCGGTGAAAAATTAAGGGAAGGGCAGAGAGGTCTTTTCTCTTACCTCATCCACGGTGGCATGCTGAGTTGGACAGCCATGAAGCTAAAATGATAAATATATTGGGGCAAATATTTAAGTGCTATTCTTACGAAGGCAACTGAAGAGGACAGCCGAAACGAGGGCAAATATTTAAATTGCCCTCCCCGTCCATCTTGCCGCAAGAGTGCGTTCGAAACCCTAGATCAGTCGCCCTCGTCCCCGTAGCTTATCGAAGTTGAAGAGCGAGAGGAGGCGGCAGACACTGCATTTTCGGGCTTGGAGACGATAGTGGAGTTCCTCTCTGGCGGGAGTACCTCCTCATGGAGAGCTCGGACGAAGACTACGAGGAGGAGGAGATGGAAGTGCGTGCTGTGAAGATTACACCGCCGATTTTCATTCTCAAGGACCTAGGTATCCATCTGATCGAGAAATTTAATGCTGCATTCTAGCCCTAGTCTATTTTTTTGTTTCTTTTCTTTGTCATTTTGCGAAATGCTTTATGATGCTAGAGTATTTTCTTGCTCCTCCACGCCCGAATTTTTTCTGCACCCAATCTTCACGCTCTTCTTCAACACCGGCGAGGCGAGATCCGCCCCCATCTTCTCTATTTCCAGCGAGATTTATCTCGTCCAGCCCATTCCATTGAGTTAGGGTTAGGAATTTAGGAGTTCGGGGGTTTTAGGGGTGTGGGGTAGGGAGTGGGGGTCTTGGGTTGGTATAGGGTTTCGGTAGGATTGGAGCTGGGAGTCGG
Source organism: Coix lacryma-jobi var. lacryma-jobi (assembly GCA_009763385.1). NCBI lineage: Eukaryota > Viridiplantae > Streptophyta > Magnoliopsida > Poales > Poaceae > Coix > Coix lacryma-jobi. The sequence continues at coordinate 135,900,946 of CM019830.1, read as the reverse complement.
TCGGCCCGTCGGTGGGGTCGATTTGTGGATGAGGCGGCGAGAGCAACGCGGTGGTGGAGGATGGCCGGAGGGGGACATGAATCACCTTTGTTGCTACGAAGGTGGAGAACCGTCGGATAAGCTTATCACCTTGGCTTATCAGCCGTCGTACATTGTTTTTCTCTGACAACAAAACAACCAGCCGGCTTATCAGCCTCTGAAACCATCAGCCGAACAGCCGTCTTTTTACTGTTGCTTCAAAGATTTTAATGATTCTTCAAAAGTTTAATGGTGTTTTTTCCCCTTGTGTTGTCTTTCATTCGAAAGATAAGTTGGCACGGGAATGGGGCTGGGAAATGCTGCTGCTGCATTCAAGGTCCCCCTAAGTGGTCTGACTATTGCAACTACCTTCAACATTATTACCCACCCATTGCCATTCAGTGTTATTGCTGAAGTTACTGGCAACAGCTTGGTTGATGCGGCTGAAACTGTAAGTACTGAACTGTGCCCCTCTATTCTGAACCATCAGTCGAAGCCTGCTGCTAATTGTTTTTTTTGCTTGTTTTGTTCCTATGTTTAAACTGGCTGTCAAGTAGTGTCTCAAGAAGGAGGTTGAACTTGTGTCTTTGTGGGACCGTAGAGAAAGAATGCACGGATGAGGTCTTACCCAGAAGGACTTTCATTCTGAGTAGCCTATCCTGGAGTTTGCAGACAAAAGTCAAACGCAGGGAGAGAGACTTTCTGATGTTCTCACTGCAGCTTTGTTGGTATGTATCACAACTGTCCTTAACAAACGAAACAAATCACTTGTGATGTTTGACCACAGAATGTATTCATCTCTCTTCATCCTAATTACCAAATGTGTTCTCGCAGTCAGTTAGCTAAGTAGAGCAGGGGGAAAAATCCTATTGGGAACTATTTCAATATCTCTGCCCAGTTGCCACCATGACATAGGAACTATTGTACTCTTTGTAATAAGATAGTTTTTGATCTATTCCATGCAATCTTGAAAATACTACTGCGTCCTCATAATTCAGGTATCTGTACAAACTACAAATGAGTGTGAACTACCACAATATGACCAGATTCCTGTCTTACCGCCACAGTTTATATTTTATCTGATATCTATTTTGAATTCAATTGGTTTTTGCACATCTAGTGACCAAGTTGAGTCTTTTTAGCGAACTCACAAGGAGCATAAGTAAACCTGTCTGCCTAGCACTAAAAATAGTTCCACTGATCTATCTGTCATTTGGCTGTTTGTTATTAATTAATGAACACTTCCAAAGTTTAATTTGTTGTATGACTAGTTGCTAGAGCATGATCTGTGCCTTCCGTGCTTACTGTTTCACCTGCTATGGATTGCTTGGACTCACCATCACAACCTTCAGTAAAGTATATTGGCTCCTTGGATAGCATTTTGATTATGTTTGTTTGATTTTTTTGATACACTGGTAAACAATGGATTCTAGTGTATCACCAAGGAGGTGTGACCTGATCTGTGAGATGCTGAGTTTTGGTGCCAAGCCCACTGATCACTTAATTGTTCAGAGCACTGAGATCCGCATGTGCGCTTTAAGCCTTGCGAACCACCAATTTTGTGATCCTGTTCCTGCTGCTGCTGCTATGGTGGTACGTCCCTGCCTGCATCACACCTCTAAATGTTGTATTCACTAGGACGACCAGGCGCGCTGTCGCCGCGCCGATTTTTAAGAGGGGGAAAATTCGTTGAAAAGGAGAAAAAAAAGAGAGAAAATAAACAGTAGACGTCAAAACCATGAACAATAAAAAAATAGCATTGTTTCGTTTGGTTGCGTGGGCACCTAGGTTGTTTGGTCACTGGAACCGTAATGTTAGTGGCTGCCAGCTTTCCTCTACAGTCCTTTGTGGCAGTCCCTGCTGTGTGCGCCTGTGTGTTGCCTGGCTGGATGGTCTCTCTGGCGGGTAGGAGTAGGAGTATGTGCGGCCGTGTGTTGCCTGGCTGGATGATCTGGCCGCATTCATGCATCCATTTTTTTTGCCGAAGAAGCCGTGAAGTGTGTGGAAACTTCGGGCATGAGGCGCACACAGCAGGGGAGAAGACGACGAAAATGAACAGGTTAACAGTAACTCCGTTTCAGTACATCTATAGCTGTATATATTAGTATAGATTCCTTTGTTGTTACAACCAAATTATGTGACCTAACCACGAAGTGATGGGTTTACTGGCTTGAATTCAAGGGAATCATGAAGGAGACCATTAAAATGTGGCTGGATGAGCAAAAAAAAAGCTTTTGACCTGTTCGACATAGACTTGGATAATGATTTCGAGTTGGGTCGCCAAGTTCGGCAGCAAACCTTGTACTTAATGATCACCATGTTGGAAATGTCTACCTTTCCCGTTTGTGCATCTGCTGCTGCTGAGCACAAACCTGTTAAGGAAAAAACTTTTTAGTGGAATATTTCCTAGAAATGATGGGAATGACATGCTCCTCCTGAAGCAGCAAACACTACAGGGTATTGATAGTCTATCCTTTCTTGACACAACAAAGTGTATATAGTCTTTGATTATATTTCTGATAAATCATTTTGCTGTGCTATCACCAGAGGCAACACACAAGATCAGGAAAATCACTGGCGCAGATATTTTAAGAGGAAGATGGGAGATGGGGACCAAGGTATAGCCCTGTAAATTTTTGTCAAGTGGTGAAATCGCAGAATTCTGGTAACTATGAATTATATTTCTCTTGCAGAACTCCTCATGTGCTTTTGTTTTCTCATTGAAGCAGAATTAGGCAGCTGCCGAAGTGGAAGTAAGCTAAGCAAGAGGGGAGGCAGACACTGCAACCTTGAGCACAGAGATGATCATGGAGTGTGTCTTCGGCTGGAGTACCTCGTGGAGAGCTCGGATGACATCAGGAAGAACCAGATGGAAATGTGCACTGACGAGAATAGGACGGCCTTAGATTCTTTGTTCGATGATTTGGAAGAGGCCGATGATAGAAAGACTGTACCACCGGTTGGTATTGCAAAGTTTGTAGGTATTGATCTGATCGAGAGATTTATATGCTGATGTTATTCTGTTCCCCTTTGCTCGTTATTTTCTGGCTTGGCATGCTCATGTTAAATTTTCAATGCTGTCTACCTATCTGTTTGTTTGCGTCATAAGCCCATGTGTGTTGCCGTTTCCTCACCCCCCCTCTCCCGCTCCACAAACCCCAATCATGGTTATTTATATCTGATCAACAAGCATTATTCATTGTCTTAATTAATACTGTTGTTTCAAAAGATTTAATGCTTCTTTTGTTTCTTGTTACTCTTTTGGAAAGATGTGTTGGAGAAAACATGGTTGTGGGACAGGCTGCTGCCATTGAAGAGTTCTATTGAGTGGTCTTACTATTCCGACTACCTTCGGCACTATTACAAGCGCAATGCTAGTGTTGTTGCTGAAGTTACTGGCAGCTTGGTTTTCTTTGACCGAAGTTGTAAGTATCAAACTGTCCTTTCTAACCATCATCCAGAGCCTCCTAATTTTTTCTCTTCTTTGTCTTCTGCTATGTTAAATAAACTGGTTGTCAGTAGTGTCTCAAGAAGGAGGAGGAACTTGTGTCTTTGTGGAAGACTAAGGTGGTGCGTTCCCCAATTGTGATCTTGCCTGTCAACACTATTGTTGAAAGTAACCTGATCCTGGAGCATGCACATTCATCATGTTTGCTAAAGAGGGTAGACTTCCAGTTGCTTCCACTGTTGCTTTTGCGGTATGTGCCTCAAACTGGGCTTAAATAAAGCAAAAAAAAAGTGTCATATTCACCGCAGTAATACTACTACTCTCCAATGCTACTAGCCAGATCAGAAAGGAAAAAGACGACATTTAAAACTAGTTTTGTAAAATACTTGCATTAGTTATTGTTACGACGATATATGTGATGACCACCACCAACAATATTATCTTTGGTTTGAATGCATATTTTAAGGTTTCTAGTCCTATCTTCACAGTTCTGTTTTATCAATATTGAAATACCTGCCTATGGCACATTTGATGACCGATTATGGCTGGTTCTTTTAGTAAAAATTGGCAAGCAATGTACTGTCATCAAATGGTTGTGATCTGCTGCAAACGGTGCTTGATCTATCTGAGCTTTTATTTATTTATTAATTTTATCATTGCAGATTTTGTATCTATTTGTTGTGTTGCCATTTTATTGTGCCAACTTGACCCTGAGTCCTACATGCTCACTGTTTCACTACCTCTTTGTATCCAACTCAGCACATGCACTTTAGTAATCTAGTACTTCTTTTATGGCTTTTGACTAATGCAAAACTTTGGTTTCAAGTGTATTAGCAAGGAGGCTGACCTGATGTGTGATTCTTAAGCATGGTGCTAAGCCTACTGATGGCATCATCCAGCAGAGCAGCATGATCCGCATGTGCGCTTTGAGCCTTATGCACCTACAAGGATCCGATGCCATTATGCCGCTGCCGCCATGGTGGTAAGTGCCCACCTGCATCACGCACACTCCACCCACTCTGCCAAACACACTCAGGTTTAACTAGCATCGTTAATCTCTTCTATGTTCAATACTTACTGGCACTTACTGCACTAATGGCTTCAATTAAAGGGCATCACAAAAGAGTGCAAATTGATGTGTGATTGGATGAAAAAAGAGGACAAGCTTATCACATTCAGCCTTTTTGCACGTCACGAGCTTGAGAATGCCGCTTGATTCGTGTCAGAACTTGGACGTTATGCTCAGAATACTGAAAGGGTCTTCCTTTCCTTCTTCCAAGGTTAGTGGAATGGGTGATCAGAATGAAGCTACTGTTGTATTTCTTTTGGTTCCTCCTTCCTGGTTTGGTGGGGCAGTCCAGTTATTAATGCTGTTAAGCCCTATTGTTTGTAATATAGGGTTTATTTGTTTAGTTCTAATTGTATTCACATGGGTCATTTAAATGTTGGGCATAGATTTTTTTTTGACTTAGTGTTTATATGCTGATTGTGTCTTCTGTTAATCAAATTCGGCTTTATTCATATCATTTAATGGAAATAAAAAGAGACTGAAAAGTTGGGATATTCCTAGAGACCTTTGTTTGGATAGGAATGCTTGGAAATTAGCTCTTGATGTGCCTGAACTGTGACTTGGCTCATGTTGGGTTTCAAATCTAGCCTACCCCAACTTGCTTGGGACTAAAAGGCTTGGTGGTGGTGGTTGTTGTTGTTGTATTCATATCATTTAATGGAAGCCTTGTGCCAGTGTTAAATTTTTACACTCATTGGTGGTAACCATGCCAATCACTCAGGATAAATTGGACATGTTAATCTTAGGTTATCATGATGGTTGTGGCACCTATTTTGTTTTTGTGTAGTACTTGATTAACTGATTCATGATATTTCTTTTCTACTGCAGATGTGGCTTGATCTAGTGGCTAATAGCTAGAAACAATGATGGTGGGATGCTCCATGGAGGAAGTTTATTTTGGCTGGAACACTTTGCTCACCAATATGGCAGTACATGCCTAGTGCTGTTGGGCATGGTCTGTGCTATTTAAATTTGTCGCTCCAAAGAACGCTGTAAACAAAGGCATCCATAACTGCAATTTATAATGCTAGAAATTGTTATGAATCTAGTGTGAACACTAGACCAAAATGGTGGCCAATTAAATGAACATGTGAGGGAGGAAAGTCTTCTAGTTCACACACTTCACCCCCTTATAAATAGAAGGGGTGACTTCAGTTGTAACATAGATATGGTGGCTGGCAGCCTGTGACGACAACAAGCGAAGAAATGCGGTCATGTGTTGCCTGAGTCGTGGACTCGGGGACACGTGTCGGTGGATGGGGTGCACGGAGGTGCATCCCATCTACGACGTCGGTTTGGTGGTAGAGCCAGGGAAAAACCATCGGGTGGACGGTTTCCAGGTTTGGGCCTCAAAACCTGGGCGTGGACGGTTTCCGAGTTTGGCCACAAAACTCGGGCTGAGGGTTTCCGAGTTTGGCCACAAAACTCGGGCTGAGGACGGTTTCCAGGTTTGGGCCTCAAAACCTGGGCTCTGATGGGTTTCCGAGTTTGGGCCACAAAACTCGGAGCGGACGGTTTGCTGGTTTGGGCCATAAAACCAGCAGCGGAGTTCACGAGGTGGACGTCCGGAGCGGTGGCGGCACGTGGCGGCAATCGGGAGGTTGCGTCGAGGCAACGCTACGAGTTGTGCGGACGTGGCCGTCGGATCACCAGCTATCCTGAGTTGGTCCAGAATAACCCTAGGGTTTAGCTGGTTCGCTCACTGTATCTGTAGGGGTAGAGTGGGAATAATGTTAGTATAAGTAGAGGGAGACACCCACCTCCCTCAGCATCTCAGTTATTTGCTATTCTGTCTTAGGGTTTCCTGCCTCCCCATTCCCTGTTGTAGCCACTGAGATCCGCAGTTCATCTGTGTACTGGAGATTTTGAGAAAACGGGACCGTAATCCCGTTGTCTCCTCGTGGGGATGACTTGTGCCTGAAATTCGTGTCGTCGATTCGCGTTTTGGTTGTGTTCTTCGCGTTCTTCGTTTTCTCACGAATTTCCCGTCACTCGATCTCCCTCTACGCTGCGTCTCTGCGAAATCCGTTTGAATCATTTTGTTCGTATCATTGAGGAGGTCATTTCGACCAAAGGAATTCATCTAACTCCTCATGATCGAATAGATCGGGACGATTTCGTTTTCGTGGCGCTTTTTCGGTTGATCCACCTTCCCTTGTGATTTCCCGGAGTTCTAGTCGATTTGAGCGGATGATTTCTTGGGGATAGTCTCCTAACTACCCCGTGATCATCTTCTCCAAGTTTGGGAACTTGGGATTTCGATTTGGATCGAATTTGGGAAGATTTGGAGAGGAGGCGATCAAAATTGCCCTCTCTGCAAGGTCGCGGACAGTCCGCGGTTTACACCGGCGGATAGTCCGGGCGTCGGGGTCGGCCAGACCAGTAGCCTGACTCCGCGCTGTTGGAGTTGTGTTTTTGATCGGCGGACAGTCCGCAGTTCAAAGTCACGGACAGTCCGGGAACGTCCAGGGAGGTTTCAGCAGAGTTGTTGTTTCTCAGTTTTTGCCGGCGGACAGTCCGCCATCGGCTCGCGGACAGTCCGCAGTAGGGGCGGACAGTCCGGGACTAGGAGTCCGGACAGTCCGGGACCGTGCTGAAGGGTGCATTTTAGTGCAAACGCCGTACCGGCTTTTCTGCTTGGTTTTCGGACTTCTCGTTTGGCCCTAGAGTTAACCAAGAAACATTTCTAGGTATCTTTGCTACTTGTTAGCATTGGTATTTGGAGATTTCTCGACGTAGCCTCCAATCTACGTTCAGGACTCGGTTTTCCAAAGGTGAACTTGAGCCGGAGCTTTTGGTCTTTGCTTCGCTTGTGCTTGGTGGTGCTCCGCTGTGATCCTAGGGATCATCCACCCTCTTCCAAGGGTCGTGAGCATCACGGTTTCGGTCGGTGCTTCTCGGGGTTGATTTTGGGACATTTGGCCAAAGTTTCTGAAGGAAATTTTTGAGCTCCCATTCACCCCCCCTCTGGTCGCCTTGCTAGTGCTTTCTCGGTCCTTCAATTGGTATCAGAGCGGGTTAAGGATCTCCTACCTTAGCCGGTTCCAGATCCACAGACGGCGACATGGATCGCGGCGTGGGCAAACCGCCGTTTTTCGATGGGACCAACTATGCGTATTGGAAGATACGCATGTCGGCATATCTGCGGAGTTTGGGTGCTTCCATTTGGGATATTTGCAACTCTGCCGATTACGTGGTCTTGGCTGCTCGTGTCTCTCAGCTTCAGATCGATGAGCACGATGCCAATAGCCGAGCCCGTAATGCTCTTTTCTCATGTTTGAGCATGAGTGAGTTCGATCGCGTTTCTCACCTCGCTACGGCTCGGGAGATTTGGGCTACCCTCATGCGTTTCCATGAGGGAACCTCTCAAGTCAAAACCCGACTCTACAAGTCGTTCAAGCGAGAGTATGAGAACTTTCGACACATGCCTGGCGAGAGCATAGAAAGTTTATTCGCTCGCTTTCAGGTGATTGTCAACAGGATGAGGGATAACAAGAAGTTGTTGCCTTTCGACGATCATGAGAGAGCTTTGAAGCTTTTGCATACTCTTGATCGATCGGTGTGGGATTCCAAGGTTCAAGCGATCATCGAATCGCCGAACTATGAGACCCTCACGTGCGACGAGCTCTTCAGTAAGCTCAAGTCCAGTGAGATTGATGCCATGGCGAGGGCTTCTTATGAAAATCCTTCTGGCTCGTCGATGGCTTTGGTTTCTGGCTCTTCTGCTAACCCCTCTGGAGGTTTTGCACTCTCTTCTCTCTTTTCTGTTACAGAGGAGCAGCTTGAGTCGCTGGGGGATGACGAGCTAGCCTTGCTTGTCAACCGGTTCTCGCGGTTTCACAACAACCGCATGAACCGTCGCCGCGGAGGACGCTCGGGATGCTACGAGTGCGGCGACACCGATCACTTCATGGCCAACTGCCCCAAGAAGAAGCACTCTTCTGGGAAGGGCGACCATGGACCCAAGTATGACTCCGTCAAGCGCAAGGAGAAGTACGTCCCTCCAAGGCACAAGCGGAGAGGCGGCTTCGACAAGGAGTACATCAAGAAGAAGTACTTGGAGAAGGCCCAGGCTGAGCAGCGTGCGTTCTTCGCCACGCTCAGCGACGTCGACGGCTCGGATGACGACTCCGCTTGCTCAAGCGATGACGAGTCCGAGAAGAAGAAGAGGATCGAGGACAAGCTGAATGGCCTCTGCTTCTTCGCCGGCGACGACGGCTTCTGCACCATGGCGCTCGATGGCGAGCTGGGGAACTCCCCTCGGAACGACGACGACACCTCCCAGGTATCTCTCACCTACGACGATCTTTCTTCCGAGGTTGAGAAGCTTACTGCCGCGCTCCTTAGTCAGGACAAGTTGCTTAGGCGAGCCGCTAGAGAGCGCAAGGAGTTTAGGCAGAAGTGGGAGGACACGGTGAGGGAGCTTGAGTTTGCTAAGTCCACCATGGTCGTGTCCGAGGAGGCTGAGTGTGAGATGTGCACCACGCACATGACTGATCTTCTCACTTTGAGGAGTAAGTATGCTGCGTTGGTAGGAGAGGTGGATGAGCTGAAGGCTAGACCTTCGCTGCTGGGTGCGTGCAAGACTTGTCCTGTCTTGCAATCTGAGTTGGCAGAGAAGAATGCCAAGATTGTGTCTCTTGAAGAGGCCAACTCAGGTAGCACATGTGTGGCTAGGTGTGTTCTTTGTGAGAGTTTGGAGATGGAGATTGCCAATGTGAAGCATGGCAAGATGCAAACCGAGGAGGAAAACACATACCTTCGGACCATCTTGTCATGAGTGTCTTGTGGTGAGCCGCAGCTCGGGATGATGATCTCCCAATTTAAGCGAGCTGCTAGAGGTCCCGGTGTAGGTTTTGCTCAGGGTGTTGATCTTTCTACTTTTGGGAAGATTGGAGAGTCGAGTGGTCTAAACCCGAGTGAGAAGCCCAACTCCACCACTACTCCCAAACTTACCAAGCTTCCACCCAAAGAGCCTCTCAAGCCTAACACCAAGGATGGGGTCTTTGTTGAGCCTCCGAGAGCTCCACCCAAGAACCAGCAATGGGCTCCCAAACCAAACCACCTCAAGAACAAGCTGGACACCATGCCACCCATCCAGGAGGAGTTGCCACAGAAGGGCAAAGTGATCCACACCCACCACCGTGAGTACCAACAACCCCCTATGAGAGCGGTGAGGTACCACTGTGAGTTTTGTGGGAGAGATGGACACTTAGGAGAGTTCTGCTTTAGGCGCAAGCGAGAGGCGCGCCGTGCTCGGGAGATGAACAACCCGGACATGTACCATCCTTCCCATGATGTGCATGTGCCAGATGTTCAGAGGAGAGCCCCTAGGAGAGCTGCTAGGCCCAGAGGTCCAGAACCTCAAGTTCCCAGGCCTAGGCAGCAGAGAGCTCCGAGGAGAGAGGCTAGGGCGAGAGGCGCAGTGCCTCAAGTTGCTAGGCCTAAGCCTCGTAGAGAGCGTGCCCGGCGGGAGCCTGCAGTTGTAGGCTATGGACCCCATGGTGGTGGCTTTGTAGTTGAGCATTTTCCCCCACCGCGTTTTGAGTATCGCGATGGACGCTCCTCCCTTAGCGGACCACGTTTTCCTTACGTGGTGATCGCTCCTCTCGTAGGCGTGCTAGGAATGGTTTTTATTCTGACCGTTCTTTTGAGCAGCCGGCCCAACACTGGTATTCCCCTTACTTCACTAACCCCAGTGTTGGACCGTATGCTCACCCTATGTCTTTTTATTGATGTAGGTAAAGCGATTGGAGAACGTTTGGTTGGTGGATTCCGCGTGTTCGAGGCACATGACCGGGAACGCCAAGTGGTTCTCCAGTCTTAGTCCGGTCACCGGAAAGGAGTACATAACCTTCGGCGACAACAGCAAAGGTAAGGTGCTGTCTCGTGGGTCGGTGCGGGTTAATGAGCATTTTGTGTTGCGCGATGTTGCTCTTGTTTCTAACCTGCATTTTAATCTTCTTTCTGTTTTACAACTATTTGACGACGACTATGAGATTCGTTTTAAGCCGAATCTCAGTTGTATTTTGGATCCTCAGGGCAATCTTGTTTGTGTGATTTTGCCCTTTGGAAAAGTCTTTCAAGCGGATTTCTCGGAGTCGTTTGGCATTTCCCGCTGTCTTTTGGCTAGTCCTTCCTCCTCTGATCTTTGGAAGTGGCATAGGAGGCTCGGTCACTTAAGCTTTGACTTGCTTGCAAGACTTAGCTCACTTGGCCTAATCCGAGGATTGCCCAAGCTGTCGATGGAGAAGGGTCTTGTTTGCCATTCTTGTAGACATGGAAAGATGGTTGCCGCTCCCCACCATCCAGTGACTCAGGTCGTGACTAAGCGCCCTGGAGAGCTTTTGCACATGGACCTTGTTGGTCCGGCTCGGGTGAGCTCGGTTGGGGGGAAGTGGTACGTGCTTGTCGTTGTCGATGATTTTTCGAGATATTCATGGGTCTTATTTTTAGCTGAGAAGACCGAGACTTTCTCCTTTGCTCGCAATCTGATTTTGCGTCTTCAGAATGAGTTCCCTTTGAACTCTATGCGAGCAATACGGAGTGATAATGGTTCCGAATTCAAAAATTCGGACTTTGAGAAGTTTTGTGACCGCTTGGGTTTGGAGCATCAGTTTTCTTCCCCCTACACACCGCCCCAAAATGGTGTTGTAGAGAGGAAGAATCAGACCCTTGTTGAGATGGCCAGGACGATGCTCGATGAGCATAGGACTCCTAGGCGATATTGGGCCGAGGCTATGAACACTGCATGCTACATTTCAAATCGCATTTTTCTGAGAGCTTTCTTGAAGAAGACCTCTTATGAGTTGCGTTTTGGTAGACAGCCCAAGGTGAGTTATTTTTGAGTTTTTGGTTGCCACTGTTTTATATTGAAGAAAGACAACTTGGACAAATTTGAGTCTCGTTCTTCTGACGGTGTGTTTTTGGGTTATGGCACTCACACTCGCGCTTATCGTGTGCTTAACCTTGATACTAACCGAGTCATGGAGACATCAGATGTCACCTTTGACGAGACTCTTGTTTGTCCTTCTTCTCGTTTTGAGCGTGCAGGTGATCATGAGGTTGGCGAACCTCTTTTCGATGATGATGAAGAAGGTGCTGAAGGGATAGATGACCCAGCACCTCCTCCACCTGCTGTGCCGCAAAGAGCGGCTTCTACGACGACTCATGACCCCGACTCCTCTTCTTCCTGGGGGCCGTGGGATCCTCCACCTCGCGCGGTACCATTTGTACCCGGGGTGGAACCAGCTGCTGTTGAGGGGGAGATCACGTCTGCACAAGAGGCGCCACGACACATCCAGCGCCAACACCCCCCTCAGCAGATGATCGGCGACATTGACGAGCGGGTCACTCGGTCCAGGTCTCGTATCTCTCACTTTGCTCATTCTGCTTGTGTTGCTGATTTTGAGCCCCGAGATGTTGGACACGCATTGACGGATCCGGATTGGGTCAATGCTATGCATGAGGAGTTAGAAAACTTTGAGAGAAATCGAGTTTGGGTTCTAGTGTCTCCACCTTCTGAGTGTCATCCAATTGGGACAAAATGGGTTTTCAAAAACAAACAGGGAGAAGATGGCCATGTTGTGAGAAACAAGGCCAGACTCGTAGCCCAGGGATATAGTCAGAAGGAGGGGATAGACTATGAGGAGACATTTGCTCCCGTAGCTCGTTTGGAGGCAATTAGGATACTCTTGGCTTTTGCTGCATCCAAAGGTTTCAAACTTTTTCAAATGGATGTCAAGAGCGCCTTCTTAAACGGCTACATAGAGGAGGAGGTATATGTTAGACAACCCCCCGGTTTCGAAAATCCCAAGTTTCCAAACCATGTCTTTAAACTTCACAAAGCCTTGTATGGTTTAAAACAAGCCCCTAGAGCCTGGTATGATAGGTTAAAAACCTTTTTGCTTGCTAAGGGTTTCAAAATGGGATGTGTAGATAAGACGCTCTTTCTCCTCAAGCAAGGCACTGATACTCTCTTGGTCCAAATTTACGTGGATGATATCATTTTCGGTGGTTCTTCTCACGCTTTGGTTGCCAAGTTCGCAGATACTATGAGCAGGGAGTTCGAGATGAGCATGATGGGCGAGTTGACGTTTTTCCTCGGACTGCAAATCAAGCAGTCTCGGGAGGGAACGTTCGTGCACCAGGGCAAGTACACTCGTGACATTCTGAAGAAATTCGACATGGGTGAGGCCAAGCCTCTTCCAACACCCATGGCGACCACGACGGCCCTGGATGCGGACAAGGAGGGAGAAGCGGTGGATCAGAAGGAATACCGAAGTATGATCGGGTCGCTGCTCTACCTGACGGCGACACGCCCGGACATTCAGTTCGCGGTGTGCTTGTGTGCGCGCTTTCAGTCTGCGCCGCGCACCTCGCACCGTCAGGCGGTCAAGCGCATTATGAGGTATTTATCCTTCACTCCAGAATTTGGGATTTGGTATTCTGCTTCCTCCACCCTTTCCCTTTGCGGTTATTCCGATGCCGACTTTGCTGGTTGTCGTATTGAGCGCAAGTCCACTTCTGGGACTTGCCAGTTTATTGGATCTTCTCTTGTATCGTGGTCTTCTCGCAAGTAGTCTAGTGTCACCCAGTCTACCATGGAGGCTGAGTATGTCGCTGCGGCTAGCTGCTGTTCCCAGTTACTCTGGATGATGGACACTTTGCGTGACTTCGGTCTGAGCTTTTCTCGTGTTCCATTGCTTTGTGACAGCACGAGTGCGATTATTGTTGCTAAGAACCCCGTGCTTCACTCGAAGACCAAACACATTGATGTGCGCTTTCATTTTCTGCGAGACCACTATGAGAAGGGTGATATCGACCTTCGCCATGTCGATACTCATCATCAGCTTGCTGATATTTTCACCAAGCCTTTGGACCAGTCAACCTTTAATCGGTTGAGAGGTGAGCTTGGTGTGTGTTTTCCCTTTTAGATGGGGGAAACATTTTGATTCTGACTGACTATTTTTCGGTTGTCTTTGCTTTCTTTTGCATTTTCAGCATACGCTTTTACATTTTGAGCTTCATGAATATAGTCTGAAGATTGTAACTATGCTCTGTGTAGTTTTTACTCCGATGCCTTATGATGCTGTAGCTTATGCTCATTCTGATCGCTAATACATGTTGTGAGCTGAGCTATTTTTGAATGGTGAACTTGTTAATGAACTTAAAATTTGAAAATGTTCACCATTGAGATATGCAACTCGCATGTGTAGGATGTGTAGAGGTCACTTCTGCTTTTCATATATGCTAGGTTGCTATGTCTCTAGTGTTGAGTCGTTCACTTGCTTGGTATGTTACCTTCTGTTAAAATCTGAACCAAGTTAAGTGAATTGGAAAGACCGAGATGGGATTGCTTGTTAACACCTCACAGTTTCGAGACTGTTTCCCATTGCACTTTTGGGTTAAACTTGAGCTGTGTAGTGTATGACCGAAACTGTTGCCTTAAGCTTCCGATTGCTTCTGCATAGGCTTCGCACAGTTGGAAAGTTAGGCAATAACAAGCATTCAACCTCTTGCAGTCACATGCTGTTTTCTGAACTTGTGTAATTTCACCACTGCAACTCCGATTAAAAACTGAAATCACAAGTATATGCCTAATTTGGTAATCAGCATGATGAGTGAACTGTGCTAGGGGTAGTTCACCTTGTATACATGTTTAGCACTTGTTTGACTTCCTGTCTATACATGTCATGTGCTATTTTGATGGTGAATACTCTTTTCGGCTAAAAACTACTCATATGTTCATATTTCATATTTGGTGATCAGTTTGATCCTTTGCTAGCATATTGTGCATTTTCTGCATCATTAGATCCAAACTCCGTAGAGCATCTTTGCATTCTTTTGAGTATACTCCTGAAGCTCCTAACTTGCATTTTGACTCATGTGCATTTTGGAAGGGGGAGTTCCTTGGTCTTTTGCCTGTCGATGCCTTTTCTTGATAAGTGCATTTTCAACTAAGGGGGAGGAAAATGACAAATCATGTCTTGGGGGAGAGAAATGACAAATCATGCGTTCATGCACTCTCCGAATGTTGCATTTTTCGAGGGGGAGTTTGCTAGTTGTGTTGAGCCTTTGCCTCTGTCTTAAGGAATTAGCAAACATTGTCTTCAGGGCATTTGTTTTCGATTGGTTTGGAGCGTGTTTGGTTCGGAGCGAGCTTTCTTGCTAGTTGTGTTGAGCCTCTGTGCCTCTATCTTGAGGGACTAGCATTTGCTTCGATTCTCCAATTGGTGTCGAGCTCTTTTGCTAGCGGTGTTGAGCCTGTTCTACCTCTTCTTGAGGGCTAGCTTTGCTTTGCTTGGTCGCGTCGAGCCGTTGCCCATGTCTTTGGGGACCAAGTTCTATTGCTCTTTCCACTTGACCTTCTTCGGCTTTGCTATGCTTTTGGGTCATTTGGTCGAGTTCTCTCTTCTCCCTTCCTTCTATTTCTATTATGATTTGTGTGAGTGTGTAGTTGACAATGCACTCATCAAGGGGGAGATTGCGGATACATGGGTGTATGCCGAGTCTCTGAGTGATGAGTGATTGTCAACTGGGACGATGCGCATGTTCTTTGGCTTGTGTTGTGCAGGTGTCGAGCACGGATACAGTGATCAAAGGCGAGGTGAAGGTCAAGTAGAGACGTGCCGTGCCGATGGACCGAGAGTGGCGAAGGGCGGACATGAGGCTTGGGCTGAGGGACTAGAGGCCTGAGGATCAGCTGTGGTGGCTGGCAGCCTGTGACGACAACAAGCGAAGAAATGCGGTCATGTGTTGCCTGAGTCGTGGACTCGGGGACACGTGTCGGTAGACGGGGTGCACGGAGGTGCATCCCATCTACGACGTCGGTTTGGTGGTAGAGCCAGGGAAAAACCATCGGGTGGACGGTTTCCAGGTTTGGGCCTCAAAACCTGGGCGTGGACGGTTTCCGAGTTTGGCCACAAAACTCGGGCTGAGGGTTTCCGAGTTTGGCCACAAAACTCGGGCTGAGGACGGTTTCCAGGTTTGGGCCTCAAAACCTGGGCTCTGATGGGTTTCCGAGTTTGGGCCACAAAACTCGGAGCGGACGGTTTGCTGGTTTGGGCCACAAAACTAGCGGCGGAGTTCACGAGGTGGACGTCCGGGGCGGTGGTGGCACGTGGCGGCAATCGGGAGCGAAACAAATGCCAAAAGCTTTGGCTCAAACTTGACCCCAAAAACCGACACTCGAACGTAGATGGAAGGCTACGCCGAGAAATCCCTAAATACCAATGCTAACAAGTAGCAAAGATGTCTAGAGAGGTTCCTTGGTTAACTCAAGGGCCAAACGAGAAGTCCGAAAACCAAGCAGAAAAGTCAGGAGAGCAAATACACTATAATGCAAGCTTCAGCAGGGTCCCGGACTGTCCGCCGGTACGGTCCCGGACAGTCCGAGCCTACTGTGGACTGTCTGCGAGGGGATGGCGGACTGTCCGCCGGTGAAAATCCCCAAAACGCAGTGTTTCTGAAACCTCCCTGAGTGATCCCGGACTGTCCGCGGATCACAATGGTGGACTGTCTGCCGGTCAACCAAAAACAAAACAGCCGAAGAACACGGCCACTGGTCTGGCTCGTCCCCGACGCGCGGACTGTCCGTGGGGTGGTTGGCGGACTGTCCGCGACCACCAGTGAGGGCTATTTTGGTCGCCCTCAACTCAAATCAACCCAAATCCGATTCAAATCAAAATCCCTTGATCCCAAACTTGGAGAGGATGATCACGAGGTAGTTAGGAGACTATCCCCAAGAAATCATCCGCTCAAAACAACTCAATCAACGGGAAATCGAAGGGGAGGGTGTATGAACCGAAAAAGCGCCACGAAAACGAAATCGACCCGATCTACTTGTTCGTGAGGAGTTAGATGAATTCCTTTGGTGGAAATGATCTCCTCACTAAGATGAACAAGTTGATTCAAGTGGAATTCGAAAAGACGCAACGTAGAGGGAGAACGAGTGACGGGAAAATCGTGGAGAAACGAAGAACGCGAAGAACACGAACAAAACGCGAATCCACACCACGAATTGCAGCCACAAATCGTCCCCACGAGGAGACAACGGGATTACGGTCCCGTTTCCTCAAAATCTCCAGTACACAGATGAACTCTGCGGATCTTAGTAGCTACAGCAGAGGAGAGGGAGAGCAGGAAAACCTAGAATGCAAAATAGCAAATGACTGAGATGCCGAGGGAGGTGGGTGTCTCCCTCTACTTATACTAACACTGTTCCCACTCTACCCCTACTGATACAGAGAGTGAACCAGCTAAACCCTAAGGCTATTCTGGACCAGCTCGATGATGTTGTCGATCCGACGGCCACGCCCGCTCATCCGGTAGCTTCGCCTCGACGCGACCTCCTGGATGCCGCCACGTGCCGCCATCGCCCCGGACGTCCACCTCGTGAACTCCGCCGCTGGTTTTGTGGCCCAAACCAGCAAACCGTCCGCCCCGAGTTTTGTGGCCCAAACTCGGAAACCCATCAGCGCCCAGGTTTTGAGGCCCAAACCTGGAAACCGTCCATCAGCCCGAGTTTTGAGGCCCAAACTCGGAAACCATCCACCCGGTGGTTTTTCTGTGGCTCAACCACCAAACCGAGCCCGTAGAGGGGATGCACCGCTCGTGCACCCCGTCCACCCGCAAGTCTTCGCTCGTCGCTGTCCCAGGCTGTCAGCCACCACAGCTGATCCTCAGGCCACCGGTCCCTCAGTCGAAGCCTCACGTCCGCCCTTCACCGCTCCCGGTCCGTCGACACGACACGTCTCTACTTGACCTTCACCTTGAGTTTGATCACTGTATCCGTGCTCGACACCTGCACAACACAAGCCAAAGAACATGCGCATCATCCCAGTTGACAATCACTCATCACTTAGAGACTCGGCATACACCCATGTATCCGCAATCTCCCCCTTGATGAGTGCATTGTCAACTACCAACACAAATCATAATTAAGCAGAAGAGGAAGGAAGAAGGAGAAGCGAGAACTCAACCAAATGACCCAAAAGCATAGCAAAGCCGAAGAAGGTCAAGTGGAAAGAGCAAGACAAACTTGGTCTCCAAAGACATGGGCAACGGCTCGTCGCAACCAAGCAAAGAAAAGCTAGCCCTCAAGAAGAGGTAGAACAGGCTCAACACCGCTAGCGAGAAAACTTGATACCAATTGAAGAATCAACTGAAATTCAAGCAAAACAGATCTAGCCCTCAAGAAGAGGCAGAACGGGCTCAACACCGCTAGTGAGGAAACTACCAACTGAGGAAAGCCTGATACCAACTGAAGAGCATAAAAACAAGGGTGCTAGTCCCTCAAGAAAGAGGCAAAGGCTCGACACAACTAGCTCCCAAAACTGCAATGCTCCGAACCAACTGTTACCAGCTCGAAAACTCAGCAACTCCCCCTCAAATAGTGCACACAACCAGGAATTTTCCCCCCTTAGTTCAACTCGGAAAGAAAGCACATGATTTGTCAATATTTTCTCCCCCTTAGTTGAAAATGCACTATCAAGAATCTCTCCCCCAAATGCATATGAGAGTAAATGCAAGTTAGCAGCTTCGGAAATATAGTCGATAGAATATGAAGATGCTTGACCAAGTGGTGATCGATGACTCAACAATATGCACAGAATGCTAGCAAAGGCTCAAACTGATCACTAAATACGAAATCTGAACATTTGAGCAAAATGAGCAGTTTTCAACCAAAAAGGTATTCACCATCAAAACAACACTAAGCATGTATAGACAGGAAGTCAAACAAGTGCTAATCATGTATGCAAGGTGAACTACCCCTAGCACAGTTCAACCATCATGCTATAGAATGAAACATAGACTTGTGTATCCAGATTTTATCGGAGCTGCAGCGGTTAAGAATTACACAAGGTCAAATTTCAGCATGTGATTGCGAGAGGTTGAAAGCTTGTCATAGCCTAACTTTTCAACTGTGCGAAGCCTATGCAGAAGCAATCAGAAGCTTAAAGCAACAGTTTCGGTCATACACTACACAGCTCAAGTTTAACTCAAAGTGCAAAGAGAAACAGTCTCGAAACTGTGATGTGTTGACAAGCAATCCCATCTCGATCTTTTCAAAATTACTTAACTTGGTTCATTTTAATAGCAGAATATGAATAGACCAAGCAAGTGAAAGACCCAGAACTAGAGACATAGCAACCTAGCATAGATGAAAAGCACAAGTGAATTCAACATATTCTACACATGCTAGTTGCATATCTCAATGGTGAACAATTTCAAGTTTTATGTTCATTAATCAAAATTCACCATTTAGAAAATAGCTCAGCTCACAACATGTATCAGTGATCAGAAAGAGCATAAACTACAAGCATCATTATAGCATCGGAGCACACACTAAACAGAGCATAGTCACATTCTAAAGATTATATAACTGAAGCCTGAGAATGTACACATGCATGATGAAAAGCGAAAGAAAAGATACCAAATGAAAAATGAAAAGTTAGTGTATGATACAAAAACCAAATGGTTTCCCCCATCTAAAAGGGGAAACACACACCAAGCTCACCTCTCAACCTAGCAAAAGTTGATTGGTCCAAAGGCTTGGTGAAAATATCAGCCAACTGATGATGAGTATCGACATGGAGAAGGTCGATATCACCCTTCTCATAGTGGTCTCACAGAAAATGAAAGCGCACATCAATGTGTTTGGTCTTAGAGTGCAGCACGGGGTTCTTAGCAACGCTAATCGCACTCGTGCTGTCACAAAGCAAAGGAACACGAGAAAAGCTCAGACCAAAATCACACAAAGTGGCCATCATCCAAAGCAACTGGGAACAGCAGCTAGCCGCAGCAACATACTCAGCCTCCGTGGTAGACTGGGTGATACTAGACTGCTTGCGAGAAGACCACGAAACAAGAGAAGATCCAATAAACTGACAAGTCCCAGAAGTGGACTTGCGCTCAATGCGGCAACCAGCAAAATCAGCATCCGAGTAACCACAAAGGGAAAGGGTGGAGGAAGCAGAATACCAAATCCCAAACTCAGGATGAAGCATAAGTACCTCATAATGCGCTTGACCGCCTGACGATGAGAGGTGCGCGGTGACAACTGAACTCGCGCGCGGAGACACACCGCGAACTAAATGTCCGGGCGTGTCGCCGTCAGGTACAACAGCGACCCGATCATACTCTGGTACTCCTTCTGGTCCACAACTTCTCCATCCTTTTCCGCGTCCAGGGCCGTCATGGTCGACATGGGTGTTGGAAGAGGTTTGGCCTCACCCATATCGAACTTCTTCAGGATGTCCTTGGTGTACTTGCCCTGGTGCACGAACGTTCCCTCTCGGGATTGCTTGATTTGCAACCCGAGGAAAAACGTCACTCGCCCATCATGCTCATCTCAAATTCCCGGCTCATAGTATCTGCAAACTTGGCAACCAAAGCATGAGAGGTGAAAGGATCAAGATGCCCAAGAGGGGGGGTGAATTGGGCTTTTCTAAAACTTCTTGCAATAATAAAACCTATCAAGCCCCAATTAACCCCCTAGTGCCTAGAAGAGTGTATGACAAGAATCAATAGCACAAAAGATTATCACTAAGCCAATTCTACTCTAGCATGGCAAATCAACTTGCGGAAGAACAAGTAAATGCGAAATTGAATTGCTCAAAGGTAAATGCGTAGTAAAGAGAGTAGAGATGACACGACGATCTTTTTGCCGAGGTATCGAGGTGTCGGCACACCCCCTAGTCCTCGTTGGAGCACCCGCGCAAGGGTATCGCTCCCCCTTGATCCGCGCAAGGATCAAGTGCTCACTACAAGTTGATTCTTCGCCACTCCGGCCCGGTGAATCGCTCGCTACCGGTCACAACTTGGCTTGGGTCATCCACAATGCCTCCAGATGATCACCAAGCTCTCCGATCGCCAACAAGCAAGAACTCTCACTTGACCAACGCAAGGCTAATGAGATGGGTGGATGCACACTTGCTACTCTCTCTTCACTAATGAGGTGTTTGATCACTCGATTATCAAATCTCTCAACCTCACTAGGCCTCTTGCTCTCACTTGGAATCACTATGTGTTTGTCAACCTTTCAAATGAGCAAGAGTAACAGCATGAATGAGGGGGAGGCATATTTATACCCCCCAACTCAAAACATGCACGAAGAGGTAAGTCCAGCCAGTTTACGCACTGACCGGACGCACTGTCGGGGTGACCGGACGCGTCCGGTCAGTGCCCAACGGCTACATGACGTGCGTTCTGACACTTGTACGAAGTGTTGATCGGACGCTCTCGAGCGTCCGGTCACCACTGACCGGACGCGTCCGGTCCGCATTTTAGCTCTCTGGAACCTCTCTGCATATGACCGGACTCACCACCCTGGTGCGTCCGGTCGATTACTGAGGAGCGTCCGGTCGCAGCCAGACCCGCTCCTCAGCCAACACTACTGGCCGGACGCATTCGGTCAATAGGGTTGGAGCGTCCGGTCACCATTTGAAGTCCTAAATGACTTCAGTTTGCGATGCTCCCTTCACGAACTTTCTTCCTTATGATCTTAGGGACCTTTCTAAGCTACCTAGGGCTTTGGTTAACAAGTGTGCACCACACCTAACTCAAAAGTCTCACCTAGGTCAAGCTACCCATTCAAACCCCTCTTAATAGTACGGTCAAAGAGAAAACAAAGACCTATGCTACTCTAAGTGTCCTTCAACACCACATGACACTTAGAACTAGCCTATCACCGTCTTCATCGTCCATCCTTTGAAAACCGAACGAATTCCATCAATAAGGGGGCATGAATACCATAGTGCCCTCGCGATCATCATTACCATGACCTAACTCAACTGTTTCTACAAAACACACATTAGTCATTGTAATTTACCGTTGTCATCCAATCACCGAAATCCACTGGGGCCCTAGATGCTCACAATCTCTCCCTTTTTGGTGATTGATGACAACCTCAAGTATGTTTGAAAGAGAGGTGAGGTTTTCAATAGCTTGGTTCATATAAGCATGTAACAATAAGATCAAAAGGGGTTAGGCATGCTTATACGAACCAAGTCCACATAAGTACTCAACATAATAAGAGTTAACACAAGTACTTATGAACAAGCTCATTTATCGGAGTATAAGTGCGGAAGCAAAGTAAATGAGCATAATCAAGTGACATGTAGAATAATAACGAGTGAAGCAAAATATGTCACAACTGAGCATGAACGAGTGACATGAAGTATATAACAAGTGTACCATCACATGTCACAACCAGAAGACATACATATATCGAACAAGTGCCAAAAGATAAGCATGTATGCGAATATGAGTGCAAGATCACACAAAAGATCCAAAACCCTCTCACAAGCTCCCCCTAAGTCTAACATACGCTCTCTCCCCCTTTGGCATCAAAGACCAAAACCTAAGGGTCGGAAGGCGGGACGGGAGCAGACAAGTTGGGCGACGAGGTGCGTGGGAGTGTCTCAAACTGAGCAAGGTAGGCCTCCTCGTCGGACGACGAACTGGGAGCTGTCTGACCCTCGGTCACTGGATGTGAAGGAGAAGCAGTCTAGGTCTGCTCAACAGTCTCGGGAGCGGCCTCTGGCTCTGGAAGCTCTGCTGACTCGGGAAGCTCTGGAAGCTGAGGCTCTGGAGGAGGGTCCACGGTCTCGGTCGCTACCACTGACACGATCGTCGAAGGCTCAGGTGCTGAACTGATAGGAAGTGTCTGACTCTGAGAGACCGGTGGCTCGGACGACGCTACTGAGGAAGGTAGTGTCTCTGTGGTACCAGTAGCTGGAGCAGAGGTCACCGGCAACTAAAACTCTGGCGGTGTAGGCAGGCCGGTGAGCTCGCTGAAAGAAGCCTCCAGACTCCTCGGGGTCACTAGGACCGACTCCGTCTGAGTAGGAGTGAAGCCTGACCGGAGTGGTGTGCAACCTGGCAGCTGCCCTGGCTGAGGTGAGGAAAACCACTGCGGGTACTGAGGGAAGGGCGAGACCATCGATGGAGGCACTGACGTGAAGAAAGAGGTCGACGGTCCGGGCTGTTGCAGCTGAAACTGAGTCGGCGGGGGTAACTGTGGAATAGCGGCCATCCTCTCCATGAAGGCAAGTGTCTGTGTCTGTAGCTGAATCATCTGCCTCTGGAGAGCGTCCTGGCGCTCCTGTGCCTGAGCTGCTGCCACTGCCTGTGCCTCTGCCAGGCGAGCCTGCTCCTGTGCCTGTCTGCGCTGCTCCTCAGCCTGACGCTGAACCTCCTCTGAAAGACGAGACTGCTGCTGCTCCATCCTAGAGAGGATAGCAAGAAGTGCTGGGTCGGAGCCTGCCATACGAGAGGAGGTGGCCTCGGAGTCGTGAGCACCCTGTGGACGCATCCTCGGAAGAGGAGCGTAGTCGTCGTCGGTGCTGTCAGACGGAAAGTCATCGTTAGGGTCCTCATCCTCTGCCTCAAGCGCTGCAAGCTCGGCCTCAGCTAGCTGACTGACAGTCGCATCCTGCTGTGCCTCGGTCTCGGTGACCTCTGGCCTCTGACGCTGACCCCTGGGCCTAGTGTCTGGACGAGCCCCTGCTATCTGGCGAGTGTTGTACTCAGGGAACTCCGTCGGGGACTGAAGCAACTCTGAAAACAACCCCGGAATCATCCGCCGCAAAGAAAGCAGATCACGTGAGCATAAGGTAGCTGGCGGTGTCCCTTGAAGCCCTCGGCAAGAGTGTCCTCCATCTCAGAAATAATGACATCCCAAATGTCAAACTCTAGCTGTGAAACCAAGTGGTGAACTAACCAGATCTAAATACGGGTGCGCCCCTCTCTGTAGCCTGTCCTGGGTAGTAGAGTGCGCCTCATGACCTCGTTCACGAGACGGGCCGTCGGCGTCAAGTCACGAGGACGCCGGCTGGACCCCTCGCCGAATGGCTCCCGGAAGCAGGCACGCACAAGATCTGCTGGGGGAATCTCTCCTGCGTGTGGTCTCCTAGGTGGCTCTATCTCGCCATAGCAAACCGTGTGCACTCTGGTCGGATAAGCGGTCAAACCGAGGTACTCGCAAGCACGGGCACTGTAGAGCCTGTAGGACCTCCCCCTGAAGGCAAAGTGAAGGAAGCAGTGATCTAGGGAGATCCATAGGGACGCATAGAATTGCCGAACCCAATCCTCAATGTACAGACCGCCTCGTCCAAGAAGATCCGCTAACCCTGGCAGATAGGATAGCATAGGGCGAATAGCCTCTCCAGCAACTGCAACAATAGTCTCCAGCGGGCAGACTCTGTGGGGACGGATATGGACACCGCTGTTGACATATGCTCGGTAGAAATCCTCCTGTATCACAGTGTAGAACTCCTCTGTTGCCTGAGGGTGCCGGGCTGCTGGGAACCACTCCTCGTACGGAATCAGTCGAAGGGCCTGCACCTGACGTGATGTCGCCGCCCGTAGGTCCAAGTGCTCCACAGGTGGGGGTCCCTGTGGCCTCGGAGGGGGTCGACCACCCCGCCTCTGCCCCTCAGGTCGAGGAGACACCTGAGTGCGAGAGCGGGTGGACCTGCGGAGGGGCTGCTGAGCTGGCTCCTCTGTCTGACCCTCTGCCTGGGTCTCGGTAGTGGTGCTGGGCTCTGGAGCGAAACCACCCGCGGTAGCTGTGGCAAGAGCTAAAGCGGCCTCTGACGGAAACTGAAAATTCGGAGGGAGGACGTCAGCCGGGTCGTCAAGAGAGTACTCGTGACCGCGAACCCGGACGCCGCCGCCCTCTGACTGAAGTAGTGCCTGAACCTGCTGCTCGGTGAGGAGGTCACGAACTCTCTGACTGCTCTGCTGTCCACTGCCCTGACTGGCCTTCTCTGTAGACTGGTCGAGAATCTGGAGCCCGCCTGTCGAACCCCCCTGCTCGGCTCTCTCGGCTGCTCGAGCTACTGCAAGCGCGATTTCTGAATCCCGATCGCGGCGCTTGCGCTTGTTGGACACCAACTTCTGCGGCTGCTTCCCCTTGTCTCCAGGGGGAGGGGGCGGGGGAGGAGGATCGGCCCTAGGACCTCCGCCAACGTTCTTGCAGCGAACCATCGCTACACGAACAGAACCACTGCAACTGACTGAGAAGCGCTGCCACTGAAAACCACGGCCACTGACGAGACTCACTGCCACTGAGTACCACTGCCACTGACACAAGAGAGGCTGGACTGAACCTCAGAGGCTTGGCCTCGTTCCGTATCCGCGAGCTTGGCCCCGGATTTATCTGGCACTGTGACACTGCTCACTGAAACGGTCCCGACTCGCTGCAACAGATAGATAGGGATATACATAAGCATATAGTCTAGAGATAAGAGAACCCTAGTGGAAGCAAAGCATAGAGAGATAAGAAAGAGGAGGCGTGGCTTTGCTACCTGAAGAGACGCGACGAAACGACCAAGCAGGGGAAAGGGACCGACACGTTCGGGCACCACACCGTCTCGCCGGAAGGATCTGCGCGAGAGAATGGCCAAGAACCGGGTTAAAACGGCATGAACGTTGGTTTAGGCATTTCGTCGAACATGTGGTAAGCAGGGTGTATGGGGAGGTGAGGGAAGCTCACTGGGAGGGTGGTGGCCAGAGGGAGGTCGCCGGAGATTATCACAATGCGAGGACGACCGACGAGGGGAGCACCAATCTCCGGCGGGGATGGCTCCGGCCGGGCGCGACCGAGGAAGAGGGTGGGACGGTGGCGCTGACGCGTGGGTAGGGACTCGGGCGCGCGGGGGAAAAACTGGTGGCGCGGGCGTGGCGGAGCAGTGAGGGCGCGGGCGCGGCGCTGCGGTGCGGAGGCCGGGGAGGCGCGGGGAACGGCGGAGGAGCGGCGGCCGGCGGCGCGGGTTAGGGCACGGTTGGTGCGAGCTCGGGCGCGGACGAGGAAGAAGACTAATGGGGCCCACATGTCGGTTGAAGAGCAAGATGCGCCGTTTAAGTGCCGACCAGACGCACTCGCGAAACGACCGGACGCACGGGATCGAGCGTCCAATCGCATGCAGAGAGGTCCAAAACGGCATTTTGGACGACCGGACGCGTCCTGTCAAGGACGATCGGACGCACCCAGCGTCCGGTCCTGAAGCAGCAAACGATCGGACGCATGAACACACACCTGACCGGACGCGCCTAAGGAACTGTTCACTTGCGCGCGCTCTGCACTGACCGGACGCACCCTGTGAGTCCGGTCGCAGCGTCCGGTCACAGGGAAAACCCTGTTTTGACTCGATTTTTCGCGCCGACTTCTCCCAACCAAGTTCCAACTCAAATAAGATGCAAATAAACACT
Organism: Coix lacryma-jobi var. lacryma-jobi; assembly: GCA_009763385.1. NCBI lineage: Eukaryota > Viridiplantae > Streptophyta > Magnoliopsida > Poales > Poaceae > Coix > Coix lacryma-jobi. Next base: position 135,875,192 of record CM019830.1, on the reverse strand, counting down.
AGTTGGAACAACGAGGAGAGACCTCTCTCAAACCCTCAAATTTCTCAAATATTTTGCCATAGGCTAAAGTAGTTTTCTAGATAAAATAGGCGATAAAAACCCGAGGAGACAACATGTGGCCACCAAAACTAGGGGTCTTAACCAATTGGAGCCTCAAATGCTCCCCCTAGCGGTGGACGAACACAACGGTTGCTCAAAACTTAACCAAAAAGAAACGACAAAGGAACAAACATGCATATGCAATGCAATACGAAATTTGAATCTAGGTTGCTTGTCAAGTTTGCTCATGGGTAAGCTTCTTCACACGCTTTTTAGGGCGATTATCTTAACCATGTCTGACAAGCCTATGTGCATAGCATAATTTAAATATGGCATATTATACAATGCAATGCAAAAACAACCCCCTTTCACCTTTTGACAAAGTTACTTAGATCAAGCACATTAAGCTCACTTCGCAATCTACAAAGGGTGTTCTCATCTAGGGGTTTGGTGAAGATATCCGCCAATTGATCTTCGGTTCTAACTCCCTCTAAGGATATATCTTTCTTGGAAACATGGTCTCTAAGAAAGTGATGGCGAATATCTATGTGCTTTGTGCGAGAGTGTTGAACCGGGTTGTTAGCAAGCTTAACCGCGCTCTCATTGTCACACAACAAAGGTACCCTTTCTAGAACTACACCATAGTCTAAAAGGGTTTGCTTCATGTAAAGGATTTGTGCACAACAAGCACCCGCGGCTATGTATTCCACCTCGGCGGTAGACAAGGCCACACTATTTTGCTTCTTTGAACTCCATGAAACTAGTGATCTCCCAAGCAAATGGCGCCGTCCGGATGTGCTTTTTCTATCTACTTTGCAACCCGCGTAATCCGAATCGGAATACCCAACGAGTTGGAAGTTAGCTCCTTTGGGATACCAAAGGCCAATGCTTGGGGTGTGCTTTAGGTACCTAAGGATTCTCTTCACCGCTATGAGATGTGATTCCCTAGGATCGGCTTGAAAGCGAGCACACATGCACACACTAAACATGATGTCGGGCCTAGACGCGGTCAAATATAACAAGCTACCAATCATAGAACGGTAGAGAGTTTGATCAACCGGGTTACCTCCCACATTTAGGTCGAGATGTCCGTTGGTTGGCATTGGAGTCTTGATAGGCTTGCAATCATCCATGTTGAAGCGCTTGAGGAGGTCTTTTGTGTACTTCTCTTGAGATATAAAAGTCCCCTCCTTCAATTGCTTGACTTGAAAGCCTAGGAAGAATGTGAGCTCGCCAATCATCGACATTTCAAACTCCTTCGACATCAAGTCACCAAATTCCTTGCAATAGGCTTCATTTGTTGACCCGAAGATGATATCGTCAACGTAGACTTGACAAATGAAGATCTCTCCATCAAGCTTCTTGGTGAATAGTTGACGGACCAGGATGTCAGAGATATCATCAGAAGATGATTACTCCGACTAATCCCGAACGGCGCAGGAGATCCGAAGACTTGTTACGTAGTGTACTTGTATTAGGACTCCAATTTGTAACTTAGCCGAGTTGTCAAAGGAAGTCTTGTAAATAGAATAGGACTCTTCCTCTGTAACCGGCTTGGACTCGGACTGTGCCATGGATTACCCGGATATATAAGGGGAGCCGGGCACAGGTCCTAGACAATCAACCATTGAATCATAATCATACACAAGGCACACGCCAAACTGGACGTAAGGTATTACGCTATTTAGCGGCCTGAACCAGTATAAATCGCTGTCTCTGTGTAATCGCCGGGTCCTACGAACACCGATCCCCACCGAACAAATAGTCCTGAGATTACTCAAGACTAGTTGCTGGTTAACAAACACCGACAGCTGGCGCGCCAGGTAGGGGCTTTCGGCATTTCGACGATCAAGAGCCTGGCGAACCACGTCAACATGTTCTCGGCGGGATCAATTTTCGTTTTTGGCTCGTGGACCTGCGTTGCGGATGATCAAGGGAGTCTTCATAGCCGACTCGACACCCAACCGCAGCCGCAAGCCATGCCAAAGACGGAGCTCCTCGCCCAACAACTCGCAAGACTGCAGATCCAAGATCCACAGCACCTGGCAGACAATCTAAAAGCATCCGACTCCTACCCGGACTCGAACTCTCAAGGGAAGGACCCGGATCACCTCCAGGCCATCTCCTTTGGACTGCGCAACACTGCTAAAAGCTATCAAGACCTAGTCGGAGCAAAATTCAAAGAGTATCAGCAGATACCTTTGACAAGAGCCCAAAAAGGACTTGTTTTCAGCTCCACCAAGGAAGGTAACATTGTCCATTGGCCAATTCAGCCTGCCCCTGCTAGACTGATTGGCACAATCGACCAGCAACTACCGTATCAGCACGGACATCAGCTCCCCTTTGAGGAACACGACACCTCAACAGAACTAATCTCCAGTACCTCTACCCTGGAGTCAGTAACACCAGGATCCAGCCAAAGTTTCAACCGAGAAGTTTTCATGACAGGACATCAGTCATCTCTACGACCTCCAACACTGCCAGATGTTTTCCAAGATGACGAAACACTGAGTATGATAACTGACAAGGATCCGGAGGTACCCGGAGAGACCGAATCCTTAAAAGCTGAAAGAATCCGGAGGAACAAAGCCAAAGAAGCTCGCTGAAGGCGGGCTACTCACCGCAAGGAAGCTGTGGATCGCTACAATGTACGGCTAGAAGAATATAACACTCGGAGGCGTCTGGAAGCATTGGTAGAACGCCAGACTCGCGATGAGGAGAATCACTCTCACGATGATAACAATAGGCGGCGCCCCGATTGCTCTCGCAACCTTGAACCTGAGTTCATGAGGGTAGCGGGACACAAAGTTTTCCAAACCCCTTATCAGAATATCCTGGCTCTAGCCACGGAGATGGGTGCTAAGGCCAACCGCACTCCGGATGAAGAGCAATGACTAATCATGCTCCAGACCACTGCGCTTCAACTCCAGGGACGCAACCTCGGGTCCTTAGCTGATGAGCAAGATTCATCTCACCCAGGCCAGAGGCGACCTGTCCAAGAGAGACTTGGTAGGGTCCCAACAAGGAGTCGCCTGGGCCCCCGAACACCCGATCGAGCCGAAGGAGGAGCCGAATCCTCATACAGAGGACCCCCAGTTGCAGCACTCGATGCGGTTGATCGCTTCCCCTGTTTCTCCCAAAGGCTTCGAGCAGTCTCGTTCCCGCCAAAATTTAAACCCGGGAACTACTCTAAGTACGACGGGAAAACAGAACCCAAACGGTGGCTTAGGCTATACGCTCAGGCCGTCGAGTTAGCCGGAGGAAGCAACGACGTCAAAGCACTCTACCTCCCAATGGCTCTAGAAACAATGCTGCTTGCTTGGTTTGACAGACTTAAGCCCGAGTCCATCGACTCCTGGGAGCAACTGCACTGTATCTTTATTGAAAACTTTGCTGGTGTCCCAGAAAGATAAGACCCTCGGACCAAGCTCAGAACCTGCAAGCAGCAGAAAAACGAATCAATGAGGGAGTACTATAGGCGATTCTCAGAAATCCGCTCTACAGTCTCCGACATCACAGATAGAGAAGTCATTGACCTCTTTGGCAACGGTATTTGCGAAAGATACAATTACAAAGATTTCATCAAACAGGACCCGACCACCGCTGACGAATTCCATCGGGCTGTAAACTCCATGATGGCGACAGAGGAACGCACACAGGAGCGCTTCCCCGATAGGAACACGCAAGGTGATCGGGGCAACAATCAGAAAGGCAACCAGGCACCACAGCAAAACACCCGAAAGAGGGCAGGGGACAACACTGTTGCTGCCATGGAACCTCAGAAGAAAGGAAACAAGCCCTGCACCTTTGATGACCTACTCGATGGGCCTTGCCCCTTCCACCCAAAGAGTGGACATCAAGCAAGGCACTGCCGACAGCTCAAGGAGCGAGGCTTGAACCCTGACTTCAACAAAAACAAGAAAGATAAAGGCAAGAAGACAGCTGAGGACCCTCCACAAGATGCCGGTGGCTTCCGGCATCCCAAAGGCACCATCAATGTCATCTTTGGGGGTGTGACCACCAGCGACAGCAAGAGACTCCAAAAGCTCTCTCTGCGGGAAATCATGTCGGCTGAACCAGCAACGCCTAAATACCTAGACTGGTCCGAGCACTCGATCAGCTTCTCCAGAGCCGATCAATGGACTAGCGTCTCCAATGCAGGGCACTACCCGCTAGTATTGGACCCGACGGTTGCAGGCTACACGCTCGGAAGGGTACTCATTGATGGCGGGGCAGGACTTAATGTCATATTTGCAAGCACCCTAAGGAAGATGAACCTGGACCTTGCAACTCAACTCACACCATCAACCGCTCCTTTCTACGGCATAGTACCTGGAAAAGCAGCTGTACCACTCGGAAGGATCATACTACCTGTCACTTTTGGAACTCCAGTCAACTATAGAACAGAGTACATCAGTTTCGAGGTAGCGGACTTCGAGTCATCATATCACGCTATATTCGGGCGACCTGCCATTGCCAAGTTCATGGCAGTACCCCACTACCCGCACCTCTTATTGAAGATGCCGGGTCCTAAAGGAATCTTAACCTTCAGGGGTGATTTGAAGCGTTCATTCGATTGCGACACAGAGGCTATCCAAATCGCCGAAAAAGCTCAACTCGCCCTGGAGGTACAAGAGCTCGCTCAGATGGTGCATAATACCAAGCCTGGAGATTCAGAGATCCCGACTAAGAAGGCGGGTACTATCCAACCATCAGCAGAAGTCTCCACAAAAGCTATCGACCTGGAAACCGGTGATCCCTCCAAGACAGCGGTTATCAGTGCTCACCTATCTGAAGAATAGGAATTCGCGCTCACCAAGTTCCTTAGAGCAAACAAAGACATATTTGCTTGGAAACTAGCAGACATGCCTGGGGTCCCAAGGAACTTGGCTGAGCACAAACTGGAACTAAAGGAAGGTTCAAGGCCTATCAAGCAGAGGTTACGACGATTCTCACCAGAGAAAAAGGAAGCAATCAAGAAAGAAATAGCTAAACTACTCGCGGCTGGGTTCATCAGAGAAATCCTACACCCCGAGTGGCTAGCCAATCCAGTACTAGTCAAGAAGAAGAACTCCATCGAGTGGCGCATGTGTGTCGACTACGCGGACCTCAACAGGCATTGTCCAAAGGATCCTTTTGGATTACCAAGGATAGACCAAATAGTTGATGCCACTGCAGGTTCTGCCTTACTCTCTTTTCTGGATTGCTACTCCGGGTACCATCAAATTGCCCTCAAAGAAGAAGATCAACCCAAGACATCGTTCATCACTCCTTTCGGAGCATAGTGCTACAAAACCATGTCCTTTGGATTGAAGAATGCGGGGGCTACATATCAACGAGCCATCCAAGACTGTTTGGGTGATCAGATTGGCCGCAATGCAGAAGCTTATGTTGACGATGTCGTCATAAAAACAAAGGATCCGACTACCTTGATTTCAGACCTGGAGGAGACCTTCAACCGACTACGTGCTTATCAATGGCGGCTTAACCCAACTAAATGTGTCTTCGGGGTACCTTCAGGCCAGCTACTCGGATTCCTTGTCAGTCATCAAGGCATCGAAGCCAGTCAAAAGCAAATTTCCGCTATCATCAACATGAAGTCACCTGCCTCTGTCAGAGACGTCCAGAAGCTTACCGGGTGCATGGCCGCATTAAACCGGTTCATCTCACGCTTAGGAGAAAAGGGACTACCTTTCTTCAAATTTCTTAAGGCTGGCGACAAGTTTCAGTGGACAGAGGAGGCGGACAAGGCTTTTGAACAACTCAAAAGCTATCTCTCGAATTCCCCAATACTAACGCCACCAGAGCCCAAGGAACCGATGCTGTTGTACATTGTTGCTACCACACACGTTGTGAGCACGACAATTGTGGTGGAACGCAAAGACGACAAGCACATCTACAATACTCAGCAACCAGTCTACTACATTAGTGAGGTACTCTCCGACTCCAAAGTCAGGTACCCGCAAGTACAGAAACTGCTCTACGCACTACTCATATCTTCGAGGAAGCTGCGACACTACTTCGACGCTCACGAGATCACGGTAGTCACGGATTTTCCTCTAGGAGAAATTCTTCACAATCGTGATGCTACCGGCAGAATCTCTAAGTGGGCAGTGGAATTAGGCGCACTCAACATCAAATTCACTCCCAGGAAAGCTATTAAGTCACAAGCTCTAGCTGATTTCATCGCCGAGTGGACAGAGATACAGCAGCTTCAAGACAGCGCTATTCCTGATCATTGGAAGATGTATTTTGATGGGTCCCTAAAACTCGGAGGAGCAGGGGCCGGGGTCCTTCTCGTATCACCTGCGGGAGAATAGCTCAAATACGTTCTGCAAATATTATGGCCGGCTACCAACAATGAAGCAGAGTACGAAGCACTACTCCACGGGCTCAAACTAGCAGCTACTCTGGGCATCAAAAGACTACTAGTATACGACGATTCCTCTGTGCTCATTCACCAAGTCAATAAAGATTGGGATTGCACCAAGGAGACAATGAACGCTTACTGCGCTGAAGTACGCAAGCTTGAGAAGCACTTTACAGGATTGGAACTCATTCACATTACTCGGGACCTCAATGTAGCAGCTGATATCCTTGCAAAATTGGGTTCTAATAGAGCGCAGGTTCCTAGCGGTACCTTCGTACATGAGTTATCCAAACCTTCAATTCAAGAAAAGGAAGAGATCGAGCCAGTACCCTCTAATCAGGTCCTATCCCTCTCACCCGACTGGACACAAGTATTCATCGACTACTTCAAAGAGCATAAACTCCCGAGTGACAAGGTTGAAGCAGAGCAAGTCACCAGGCGTAGCAAAAATTATGTTCTAGTCGGGGACAAGTTATATCGCCGTGGTGCTTCATCAGGAGTCCTCCTCAAGTGTAACACACCAGAAGAAGGCAGAGAAATCTTGAACGAAGTTCACTCGGGATGTTGCGGCAATCATGCAGCTTCAAGAACACTAGTCGGGAAAATCTTCAGGTCAGGATACTACTGGCCTTCAGCATTAAAAGACGCAGAAGACTTAGTCCGCCGCTGCCAGTCATGCCAGTTTTTTGCAAAACAACAGCATGTACCCGCACACGAGTTAATCTGTATTCCTCCGTCATGGCCTTTCTCGTGCTGGGGGCTCGACATGGTGGGTCCTCTTAAGCGTGCCCCAGGCGGATTCGAGTACTTATATGTCGCAATTGACAAGTTTACAAAGTGGATTGAGTATATTCCCCTGGTCAAGTTCAATGCATCCAAGTCAGTACAATTCATGCAGAGCATCTTTCACCGTTTCGGAATGCCACACAGAATCATCACTGATCTTGGGTCTCCCTTTACGGCAATTGAATTCAAGACATGGGCTAGCGATTGCGGCATCAAGATAGATTACGCCTCAGTAGCCCACCCACAGTCCAATGGTCAAGTTGTACGAGCAAACTCCATGATCCTCGCAGGATTGAAACCAAGACTCTTCGACCTCCTAAAGGATCACGGTGGCAAGTGGGTTGAAGAATTGCCGAAGGTAGTTTGGGGGCTACGAACACAACGAAGTCGGGCAACAGGCCAAACTCTTTTCTTCTTGGTATATGGCACTGAAGCAATCCTCCCGGCTGATCTTATATGGAACTCCCCACGTATAGAACAGTACAAAGAAGGCGAAGCTGATGATACTAGGCGACTAGAAGTCGATAGCATCGAAGAAGCCCGACTAACCGCATTGTTTCAGTCTGCAAGATACCTTCAAGGGATGAGGCGGTACTACGATAAAAACGTCCATCACCGTACTTTTCAAGTGGGAGACCTGGTACTAAAGAAGATACAAAATACTACGGGACGCCACAAGCTCATGAGTCCATGGGACAGTCCTTACATTGTATCCAAAGTAACAAGACCCGGGTCATTTGAGCTAGTCACTGAAGATGGTTCTCCACTGCCAAATTCATGGAATATTGAGCACTTGAAGAAATTCCATACTTAAGGACTATGCTACAAGTCTGACCCAGGGCAATTGTAATTATTAGTTGGATATTAATAAAGTTTGAAGTTCATAGACTTTGATATTTATCCAAACTTCACATGACTACTCAGTCGCCTATCAAGTCACTGCAGAGGCAGGACTCTACCTCCGATTAGTATTAACTACTCGGATAGCTTGGTTCAGCCGAAACCATACTCGAGTTACGAGCTTCGAGCTCAATACAACTCACATGATAGTATGGCTTAACACCCGGCTATCAGCCTATGGCAAATATGGAATCCACCATAGTGGAAACCAGTTTCCATGTGGCATAACAAGGCGGGATGAGTACCCAACTTGTTATACAACTATCGGACAGAGGTCCACTAACTTTCGCACTCAAGCTGCGATCCTCAAGAGGATACGATCCACCCAAAAGGAACCTACGTAACGGTCCTTCAAGAGGTGCCTGATCGAAATTATCCCTTGAACAAGGGTACTAAGAGTAGTACTCGGGCAAGACTAAGTTCTCTACGGAAAAAGTTAGAGAAACAAAGTCATACGACCCAAACCTAAGGTGCTAGAGCGCACTTGGATAGACTCGTCTAATCAGACGCCTGGTCATACATCCACAAACAAGCAAACTCAACCCATTGCGAAGGACTCTCTTGTCGCAATACAGAGTTGAACTCATACGAAATTCACAAGAATCAAAAGTGACATATATTTTTGATATCTTAATATTAATGTTTACAGGAGTTACAAAAAGTGCCCAAAAGAGCAAGGAGTCTACTCCTATACAAGATCTAAGATCTGCGAGTACTCCTCTGCAGTGGCCTTCACTTCTTCCTGCATCGCCGCAAGATCTTCATCGCTCTTATCCTCAGGGAGGGTCATCAGAGCACTCAGATCAAATGACGGCATATGTCGCCGAAGGGTAGCCATCAAACCTTGTACGACGGAGGTTGACATATTCTTGATGTACTGGGCCAGCCGCTTTGGTGCAGCTTTGGCTCGATCAATCAACGACTCCTCGACTCCTTCAGGCGCTGGTATCATCCTAAGCAGGGGCTCGACGGCTTGCTCTAAAGCTCTCGTAGACTTCAAAGCCTGCAGAAGATCTTGGTCAGCACCTTCACGGATCAGTTTGGCTTCTTGAAGAGTACTCTGTGCATTAGCACATACCTCCTCAAGCTCCGCCTCCTTACGATTGAAGGCGTTCTGCCATCCTGAAGCCCGATTATTTGCATCTGCAAAAGTTCAAGTCAGTACCGTAAGAACAGACTACTTCTACGGACAAGACTAAGCGAACAGATTTCAAAAGTACCTTCCAAGCTGCTTTTTCGATGACTTCTTCAGTTCCTTGATCTTCAGCTCAGAGCTCGCGGCCTTGCTAATCAACTCAATTTCTCGAGCATTAGCAGCATCACGCTCCGCTACCACAGCCTCGAGATTGCTCTGCAGCTCGTTGATCTTATTATGCAGCACCTGGGTGGCTACCTTTTGGCTGATTTGATCTTGGGCAATATACTCCTTGAGCTGCTCGACTTCACGGGCTGTTTCCCGGCGGATCCGGGTAACTTGATCCCGGACCTTGACGTCAAAGGCCTGGAAGCACAAGTACAACATAAGTACTCAGACGAGTCTACAAAGCTACAAAAGGAGTAGGATCTTTACCTCAACAAACTGATGGAGCGCATCAACCGGAGCCTTCGCCAGATCGCTCAATTCCTTCAGTCGGGTGAGATCCTGGTTATACCCGAAGACGTCCAGTGTCACCCCTTGGCGAGACAACTCGGGTGCATCCAGGGATCCTCCCTCTTGGCGGATCGAAGACTCCGCCTGAATATGCACCACGACCATCTCCAAAGTTGGTTCATCAGGCTGCCGAGTACGAAAAAACCAATCACTCCAAACTTGATCAAACTCCAATTGCACCGGGGAACGGAAAATGGAGTATGGCCAACCAACCTGAGGCAGTGGAGGAACACCCGCGTCAGGAGCCACAATGGGCACGGCTTCAGGAGCAGGGAAGAATCAGGCAGCACATCTACCTGACTGAAGGTAGGTGGCGCATTGGAATCATCCTTCGCCAGAGGCTCCGGTTCCTCTACCGCCCGAGGAGCAGGGATAGCACTTGAAGTCACAGCAGTCGGCTTTACCTTCCTGAAACACAGACGAGCACTAGTCTCAATACAAGTATTCCTTGAATTTCATGAAAAGTACAAGGATATGACTTACTTTGTGAGCTTCAGAGTCTTCGGCAACTTCAACAGCAGCTGCGGGTCAGAAGAGTCCTCTGCAGCTCCGCTACCAGAAGTACCCTGCTCTGCTCCGGTACCTGATACAATATCATATATGAGACAAGTGATTATCAAAAAGTGGAAGAACTACAAAGTACTCGGGTTTTCCCTTACCAGGAGCACCCGGCTTGTAATATTTATCAGATAACTATTGAGACAAACAAACTTTACGACAAGCACGACGATTACCAGTGCGAGCCTTCTTTAGGATGGGTCCCCCGGCTTCTATACTTGGAGTCGGCAACCTCTTCCGACTGCTTTCTGCTTCAGGGTCTATGAGCATGACATCAGAATCAGTAGAATCCGAGTCAAGCCAACCTAGATCAGCAGAGGAGCTTTGTTTACTTGGCAGATCCTCACTCCAGATGGGTCCTTCAAGGGCTATGCCTCCGCCTTCTTGAGTCGGTGGCGGTAGAGGAGGGCAGACATTGTTATCTCTCCCTTGCTCCTGTTATGCTGTTATGAAGAAGCACATAAACAAGTCAGAAGGATTTCTATTGAGAAAACTAATGACTAGTTAAGTTCAGATTCTTACCGGAGGAGGAGGATTGATAGAAGAGAAGGTGACCATTATAGGAGACAGGTGTTCATGGCTCTTGAGCAACCGGTTCACCCTCCACAAGACTTCATAATTTGATAGCTGGTCGACGGCGTGACGACTCGGGTCATTCTTCCCCAAGAACTCGAACCCAAAGTTCGCCCGTTGCTGGAGAGGATGGATGCGTCGGGCAACAAAGTCTTGGACAATGTTGTACCCTGTTAATCCATCGATCTTTAACGCCTCTATCATCATGAGAAGTGGTTGGATAGTGTTGAGTTCTTCCTCCGTTAGCTTCTCCTTCCACTCGCGGCACTTCTGTGGCGGCCAACCATCATGACGGAGAAGAGCCGGGGGTGGATTACCCATGTAAAACCACCCGGCAGCCCAGTCTTTAACAGTATCTGACAATTCTACTGTTACATACTGATGGGCTACTCTGCCTAACCTGAAGGCTAGCCCCTCCGACTACTTAGGTCCTAGCGTCACTAGGTTGACACTTGAACCAGAAAAAATAGCGGAAGAGGGCGAAGTTGGGGCAGATTCCCAAGAAAGATTCGCACAGGTGGACAAAGATGGACATATGAAGAACCGCATTGGGGGGTAATATGGTTTAGAGTCAAACCATAGTAATGCAGCAGCCCGCGGAAGAAATCGGATGCAGGCAACCCCAACCCCCGCTCCACCATGGCCTTGAACATAACGATCTCTGTGGTGTTGGGTGCGGGAGTTCGGTGATCGATGGGCACCCTCCAGCCGTCAAGTGCCTGCGCCCGGAGGTATCCTTGCTGCGCTAGAAAAGCTAATTCAGCCTCAGTCGTGTCCGGCTTCTTCCACGCCAAAACATCAGTTGGCGGGTTTGGGTGCTGAGGCCTTCCGGTGATGGTGATCTTGGCCTTCTTCCCAGCAGCAGATTGCCTTTTTGGACCCATGTTGGTGACAAGGGATTTTCTCTGCATCAACTGGCAATTGGCTAGGAGGTTTGATGGCTAAAGGACTCGTGGATTGAAGGCAAGAGCTTGATGAAAGCGTGAGGAAAGCAAGGCCCGACGGCGGCTTATTATAGATCTGTTTCGATAACCGTTTGGCTTTCACTGATGGCGTCATGGTAACGTTAGAAACCCTAACAGAGGGAAGCACGTGTCAGATGGCGTCAAAAACAAAGGGCAAAAGCGGTACACAGACAAGCTTTTCCAATCGCAAGAGACACATAGTACTCGGATAAAAGAACAAAGGACTCGGAAATTATTCCAAGTACTCGGATTCTTGATTTTATTACTCTGAATTACAATAGAGATACATGCAAGCATCTTGAGATACAACAACTTCAAAACGAAGTAAATCAAGGTGTAAAATGCTACTCTAGTCAAATTCAAGGCAATAGCCTCTGATGCCATCGCACCAAGGGTAGGTTCAGTGGACGACTCGTAAATCAGAGCAGACCTTGGTAAACACTAGTCTTTTCCCGTGCATCCCAAGGTGGGTCTTGGTACCACCCCAGTATAAGGAACTCGGGGGAACCATTAACCCTCGCCGCCCTTTTGACAACCTGGACTCCGAGGTATCTACAAGTGGTAGTCACAAGATTTCTTGTTGGGCGCCGCTCTGTATTCCTCTGGCTCAGCGCCCACTTGGAAACCACCCTGGCGATGGTCCTTCACAAGAGTGTCTTTTTCTTTTGGTGCACTTCATCACACTAAGAAGGAAGAGACCAGGGGGCCGGCCATCTACTGCTGAGTGTACTAAAAATTCATGGGACTAAGAACGTTCTACACTCCAATGGGATATTAAGCCCTTTGCTTCCCAAGCAGGGTAGTTATAGGCAGTGTTTTCTCACTGCTCTATGGAAATGGTTCACAACAAGAGTGACGCTGAAGCAATAATTCACCTAATGTTTACTGTTGTGCATGTGACGTCTCGACATGGGTAAACCAGGACTGATGTCCACATGCACGTCACAGGCACAACAACGCAAAGTTCTACAGTTTTGAAAGGAAAACGACAAACTTCATTACTGACCATAGTTGGAACTAGTCATCACGTCAATTAGTTGACCTATGTATATTTTACAGTGGGGAGTGATACTGATTGTTTGTTGAAAACATTACCCACACTAAATCTGAATAATTATTACTCGGTGGTTTAAAACATTGGAGTTGGGTGGCATAATCCAGCTCGTCAGACACTAATATGAATCACCCAACATGTATGGTTTCTACAGATCCTAAGGAACCGACTACTAAGTACTCACGATCTCAGGCTAGCGGGGCACAGGTACTATCCATAAGGAACATGTTTTTTCTAGTTTCAAGAATCCTTGGAAAAGTTCACAAGATCTCAAAGTTATTTATAAAACAAGAGGCTCGGGGGCTACACCAATGGGTGCGCTTTATAAAAAGCCACTGCCATAAGAGTCTTTAAGTTTCAGGAGCACTTCAAGATTTCTAAGACAGCATACTCAGAGATTCCTCGAGAAGAAGCTAGAAGATAACTCGTGAAGAAATGATTAAGGCTCGGGGGCTTGACGACCAGGATGTCAGAGATATCATCAGAAGATGTATTACTCCGACTAATCCCGAACGGCGCAGGAGATCCGAAACTTGTTACGTAGTGTACTTGTATTAGGACTCCAATTTGTAACTTAGCCGAGTTGTCAAAGGAAGTCTTGTAAATAGAATAGGACTCTTCCTCTGTAACCGGCTGGACTGACTGTGCCTGGATTACCCGGATATATAAGGGGAGCCGGGCACAGGTCCTAGACAATCAACCATTGAACAATAATCATACACAAGGCACACGCCAAACTGGACGATAGGTATTCCGCTATTTAGCGGCCTGAACCAGTATAAATGCTGTCTCTGTGTAATGCCGGGTCCTACGAACACCGATCCCCACCGAACAAATAGTCCTGAGATTACACCTAGTTGCGTTAACAACCACCGACAATATGTGGTGTCGACTTCCCAATGGTGAAGCCCTTCTCAATGAGGAAGTCCCGAGGCGCTCGTACCATGCTCTAGGGGCTTGCTTGAGCCCATATAGCGCCTTGGACAACCTATAAACATGATTAGGATATCTAGGGTCTTCAAACCCGGGAGGTTGATCAACATAGACTAGTTCATTTATGAAGCCATTTAAAAATGCACTTTCACATCCATTTGATATAATTTAATGTCATGATGTGATGCATATGCAAGGAGGATACGAATGGCTTCGAGTCTTGCAACCGGTGCAAAGGTCTCTCCAAAATCCAAGCCTTCAACTTGAGAGAACCCCTTTGCCACTAGCCTTGCCTTGTTTCTAACAACCTTGCCTTGATCATCTTGCTTGTTCCTAAACACCCATTTTGTT
>CM019830.1:135838255-135860512 GCA_009763385.1 Coix lacryma-jobi var. lacryma-jobi | reverse complement strand
GACTTAAACTTAGTGGATATGACTATATCGCTAGATTCTCTGCTCCAACCACAACTACGGAAAGCAAACGATTCGCAAGTTGCAACCACAACCACAACTACGGAAAGCAACATAAACTTAGTGGACATGACTATATGACCAATACCTCCACTGCAGAAGCCACCCTCAATAAGCTTGCCTCACCCCATGGACGGCCTATCAGTTGCAAACCTATAGGAAGGCCCTGCTTGTCATGACCAACCTGAGGAGAGAGCGACATGTCACCAAAGTATAACTTTTCTGCCTTTGATCAAAATAATCGGTTCTCTTATACAAGTTCCCAAGTTGTCTATCAGAAACAACAGCAATGCTACTGACATCAACAATACAAAAGGTTTTCTCTACTCCCGGGAGTAGTTACTCTCATCCTTAAAAAAAACACACTTGCTTATGTGTGTATACTTATTTATCAGTTTGAGTATGTTTATATACTTATTTTAAGATATTTCAAATCTTACTTACGTGAAATTTTTCGAAAGAGCTCATATTTTAATTATATTACTAAAATGTCACTACAGTAGTATATAAAACAAGTATATAAAACAAGTATGATCATACTCTATGTATTCTTGCATACTTGACATACATGGTAACCTAAAGGTCTATTATGATCATATACTTCGTCTACATATACTTCGTTCAGTCATAAACCCCATAAATCAAGAGATATACACATAGGAGTAACTACTCCCTGGGAGTACGAAATAATTACTATACACACACACACACAACAGGTAACTGGAAGATGAAACATGTATTTGTATGATAAATTGATACACTTACAGGAACAGTTATTGCTGGGAGACCAAGAAGGTTCCCTGCTATGACGAATCGCATCAAGTAAGCTGTAAGAAAGGGCAATGTTAGAAAAGGCGCGTGTTGTGATCTCCATAGAACAAACAATCATAATTACAATGAGCATCAAATAGGTTACATCAAGCCAACAAACAACATACCATTTTCATAGTAAACCACCCAAAAATAATATGGATTGTGAACAAATCTTCCCAGTTCCCAGTCTAATAAGCATGATTTGCTACACACAATGAAACTAATGCACCCAAGTTCTGTTCTCTTCAAACTTAATGATTTATCAAGCAAGCAAAAATAATGACCATTTTGTTTTCCCTTGTACCAGCTTGCTTGATTAGTTGATTGCAAAAAAACAATAACACACACTACCTGCCAAACAACACATATCTTACATCTGGTTTTCAGCGTCTTTGTCAACATAATTAGCATTGTGAAAATAATAAAATTCATATAAACTATTCTTTTGACAAATTAAAGATCTAATTAAGATGCCTAAATTACAGTATCCTGCTCACAGTTTACCTGACACAACATAATCTGACTCTCCTGACTTCAGAGCACTTGGAGGTATTTTTGGAGCAGTAATGCTGGAAAAAACAGCACAGTTGCTTAGTTATTACAGCAATATAAACCTTCTTGATGTAGCCATATGCATAAATTGAGGTGCACTGTGCACCATCGTTTTAGGGAACATAGATATATACTTGTAGATCACACATGTCACTTATTCCTGTCTGTCTAGAATTATGTGCCTTCACTTAGGCTACAACTACATACTCCCTCCGTTCCAAATTATAAGTCATTCCAAGAATCTTGGAGAGTCAAAGTTTTTCAACTTTGACCAAAATTATATAACAAGATAATAACACCTATGATACCAACTAAGTATCATTAGATTCTTCATTAGTTATATTTTCATAATATACATATTTGATGTCATAAATCTTTGTGCTTTTCTCTATAACTTTGGTCAAAGTTGAAAAACTTTGACTCTCCAAGATTCTTGTGACTTCCACACATACTGCTTTTATTATTCTATATTTTAACACAGAAAGGGAACGATCAAAACTCTTGACAGTCGGTGAAGGACTTTTTTGGGTGGGGGTTGTTTTTCGGCGAATTAACAACTTGCACATACTAGTACTGCATTCTAAACATCTAACCAAACCCCCAGCATTTTAGTTTTTTAGTGAAGCAAGTCTACTTCTCTTGGTCCCCACCGAGAGGTTTAGGGATTTAGAACAGAACCTTAAAACCTCACTCATGAAACTTGCTGTACACAGCTGCCTGGTGTTGAAACTGATGAAAACAGCTTGTCTATTGTTTCCTGACATCTCAAACTAATCCGGAACTTCATTGTTGCAGCTGTGCTTACATACATGATTTTCTTTGACGAATTCTTTCAACATTCCATTCCAACATGATAAATTCAGTAATTGAGGCAACCCCACCGTACCCTTGGATACTAAACCTGCACTATTTCTAAAAACGGCTCTACCCATTGAACATCCTTCCTCCATGTAATCTGATGCTCCAAATCCCCTGGATGATCATTTTGATAAAACAGCTTTTGCCACAATTTCTGGATTAGTCTATTCTTACAAGTGTCATCTTACTCACCGTGTATTGTCAATTCTGGTGTTGCTGCCCCCAATTATTCAGACCCAGAGCCAGAAGTTGTGCTTGTAGATGAAGATAGGGACCCGGTAGAAAGAGTCCACGAAGCACTGCAGTGCCTTCCACAGTATGATCCTTCAATGCGTTGGACAACCGAGGAGAATCCTCCTTTCCTTTACTGGAAGATCCGTGACTTTGCTCATGCATACCGCTCGGGGATCACAACTCCTTCAGCTGTAAGTGGATCATCAGACAGAATGTTGCTTGCTTGCTCTCCTGCATCTTAATTTGATGTTTTAACTCTCATCCATGGGATAGGTTGCCGAGTATGTTATTGCAGGCGTCGAAGAGTGGAACAACAAGAAGCCCCCAATGCCAATGTTGATCTATTTTAATGCAGATGATCTCAAGAAGCAAGCTGAGGCTTCCACAAAGAGATTTCAGCAAGGTTGGCCACAACTTAGCCACCCATGTTCCTATTTGTTAATAGTTGACACTTTATGATTGTACAGATCTTCTTTTCCTTGAATTCAAATGGCTTCAAGTAGAAATTCCATTTTTAAAATCTCATCTGATATGTTTTGCTACTTGTGCCCAGGAAATCCGATATCCATTTTAGATGGGGTCTTTGTTGCCATTAAGGATGACATTGACTGCTTCCCATATCCAACAAAGGGTTAGTTTAATTGACAGCTTCCATGTTTTTCTGTGTCACTGTTCAAGAAGTACAATCCATAACATGTTTTCATTGGATGGCAGGTGCTACAACATTCTTTGACCAAATCTACACTGTGGAGAAAGATGCAGTCTGCGTGTCTCGGTTGCGGAAATGTGGAGTCATCTTTATCGGGAAAGCAAACATGCATGAGCTAGGCCTTGGAGTAACTGGAAACAATCCAAATTATGGGTATGATCAATTGTTGCACAACTTCTTAGTCTGTTAAAAACGTTCACCCTTATGTACAATGTAGTTGTTTTTCTAGTTGAAGCCAAAGGATATATGGCCACTTTGTCAAGTTATACATGGATAAAATAAATATTCTTCCATTTTTCTAGACATTCAGAACACAAGAGAATATGACATCTTTTCCTATCGCTTTTCTTAAAAATTGCTCAAAAAATTGTTTCCTTACTACATCCCGGATGCAAACTCCATGACCTCGAGTAGAGCTTACTTAAAATCAGAATTCTTCCTGTGTTGTTTGAGAAAAAAAATCAGAATTCTGGAATGCACATAAATATGATATTCAGCATTGTCATCAATTAAAGAACCTTACTCTCTAAAGTCACAAAAGAAAAAGGGCAATCCACAATTGCCATTTATCAGAATGATCAGATTTTTCAATCTGCTGTTTTGTTCTTCAGTTCTTCTGTTATGTTTGTCACTTATTTTTTCACTTTTTCTTAACTTCTCTTGCAGGACAGCAAGAAATCCACATTCGGTTGATAGATATACTGGTGGTTCTTCGTCTGGTCCTGCTGCATTAGTATCATCAGGATTATGCTCAGTAGCAATTGGAACAGATGGTGGAGGTTTGTACATATAGAAGCCTGATATTAATTGTCACAGATTCTTATCTGTAGTCTGTTTCTGATTGATACCTTTTATCTACAACAGGTTCAGTTAGAATTCCATCTGCACTTTGTGGTATTGTTGGTTTCAAGACAACATATGGGAGGACAGATATGACTGGGTAATAAAAAAGTTCCATTGAATTGAATATTTACAATAGTTATTCTTTTATCTGTCATATTTATTATATATGGATTGGACTACCTTCCAAGAGTACTAATGCTAGTCACAAGCTGGCATCCACGTGGTCTGAAAGTCTGAAACAGCTTATTGTTTTATTTTGCATGGTATTGTCCAAAAATCAACCAATTTAGACTATTTAGTTGCTACATGAATTATCTTATACTGAATCTCATTAAAAATCCTTCAAAGTCTTGAAATTTCTTGTTGTATGATTATATATGTTGTTTGCAGGGTACTTTGTGACTCTGGGACTGTTGAAGTTGCTTCTCCTCTTGCATCATCAGTTGAGGATGCTATACTAGTGTAAGCTACTTGGTGTGCTTACTGTGCTATATATACCATGAGATCCCCTGCATAAGCCTGTAGTTTAGCTGTCTCATTGAGAAAGTTAGATGTTTTGCCAATGCTTCTTTTCGTGATACTGGGTAACGTTTGATTATCCTGTTGATAAAACTGGATATTGTTAACTGTATTATATGGAATTTCAGGTATTCTGCAATAGCAGGCTCAAGACCTATGGAGAAGCTTACCCTTAAACCAGTAATATATTACTCTCTCCGTTTCAAATTATAAGACATTTTGGCTTTTTTAAATACATTGTTTTTATTATGTATCTTGATGTAGTGTTATATCTAAATGCATATACAAAAAACTATGTATCTAGAAAAGTCAAAACATCTTATAATTCGGAATGGAGGGAATACATCCTAATATTTCCTTCCTTTTAAATATCAAGAATGCTGGTATTGCCTTTCATGTGCCTTGTTTGCTGTCAGGTTATACCAATCAGCCTTAGGCGGTTGACTTTGAAATGATATCAGATTGTTTTTTGTTGTTGTTTTCCATAGCTAGATAACTTCCTTTTTTTGCTAGATAACGTTTTTTTTGCTAGATAACCTTATCTATTGTTCCCCAGAAATCCTGCATGACTTATAACTAAATAACATTTTTTTTGCTGAATATAGCACATATGATTGAGCTCACAGCATCTGCATTTCTGTTTTTTCCTTGCAGTCACCACTATGTGTCCCGAATTTGTTGCCTCCAGAAAACAGCAATATCCTGGGATCAGTTAAAATAGGAAAATATACAGAGGTATGTTTGCGCACTTCAAACATTACTTTGGTATGTCCCTACCTATTCTCAAAAGAAATTTGCTTTTGTAGTGGTTTAATGATGTTTCTGATCATGAGATATCGAGTACATGTGACGATGCACTTAAACTTCTCTGCAGCGCTTTCGGATGTCAAGTAAGCCCATTCTATCTCAATGACTTAGACAATAACAACACAGGATTAATGTTTCTCTTAGTTATAGATATAGAAGTTACAATAGATCATTCGCCTTCTTATATAAAAAAAAGGATCATTTGACTTAAGATGGAGAAATTCTTCTCAGAATAGAAGCATATGTGTTATGATGTTGCTTTTGATGTATATAAGGTAAGTTATGTTTCGATAAATCAATGCCATCAACTTCAACTAATGGCTATGACAAAGTTCAGACTATGAAATGTATATGTTCATTGTGTTTGCAGTTCCTCTAATTCATAACTGATATTGAGCTGACCACATGGTATCTATTGTATATATGCACATTCATCTCTTCTAACATCTCAACTAACAAGTCCTGATTTGCTTCTTTGAAGATAGAAGAGATAACATTACCAGAGCTTGAAGAGATGCGTACTGCCCATGTTGTCTCAATTGGCTCAGAGTCATTCTGTGACCTGAATCCTCATTACAAAGCAGGGTACCTATCTGTTTGATGGATACCATTTCCATAATGTTATCCCCAGCGTAGTTATGACATTTCCTTCCAAGGGGAAACACTTCTTGAAATTATTGGTCTACAACATTTTGAAAATTTAAGTTATTTGTTAGAATGGGCTATCTTAAGCAAAATATTTTCTGTGCTGTACTATTGTTCTCATTCTCCTCATCTCTTCCAGAAGGAAAACTGAGTTCACGCTGGATACTCGAACAAGTTTGGCACTTTTTGGGTCGTTCACTGCAACTGATTATGTGGCTTCTCAAAGTATAAGGTGAACATGAGCATGCTTAGAGGTTATGAATTCAGTTTTTGTTTTAAGCTTATCTTGATTTGTGCAATTGAACCTAAACTTTCTAGTATCTGTTAATGACCTACTATCGCAATAACGACTGGGGTGTCCTGCAACATGTGTTTCTTGTAACTGTTTGTTTCTTTTTCTTATATTGTGCTAAACATGCGCTTAATGTACCTTTTGATGGGGCTTATATAGGAGGAGGATAATGCACTATCACATGGAAGCTTTCAAGAAGGTCGATGTCATAGCAACTCCTACAACTGGGTAATAAATGCAGAAGTTTTCTTTATCACATGAAAAATATTGCATTTTAAAAGTTTCTCCAAGTACCCTAAAAAAATCTAATGCTATTTTTTTTCACATGAGAAATGTATATGATGTTTTTTATATATGTTAGTAGTCAAACCTGAGGAAGATTGATCTCTCAGCAATGGATTATAATGTAAAAGAGATCTTTGGAGTTATATCTTATCTGGAAATAAATCAATGTGCAGGGGGGGAGCTTGGTTAGACCAAGCTGGCCCATGTCCTTCTTGCCCAATGTGTTCTCCACTATCTTACCTAAACAATAACTTTGGTACTATCCTTAGGTGGTTAATGCTCAATTATATAGACTGCGCCCCTCCGCCTTCCCTCTTTGTTCCGCCACTGTCAGTGTCGTATAGAAATAGCTAGATACTCCCTCCGTTCCAAATTATAAGTCATTCCAAGAATCTTGGAGAGTCAAAGTTTTTCAACTTTGACCAAAGTTATAGAGAAAAGCACAAAGATTTATGACATCAAATATGTATATTATGAAAATATAACTAATGAAGAATCTAATGATACTTAGTTGGTATCATAGGTGTTATTATCTTGTTATATAATTTTGGTCAAAGTTGAAAAACTTTGACTCTCCAAGATTCTTGGAATGACTTATAATTTGGAACGGAGGGAGTATGTAGTTGTAGCCTAAGTGAAGCACATAATTCTAGACAGACAGGAATAAGTGACATGTGTGATCTACAAGTATATATCTATGTTCCCTAAAACGATGGTGCACAGTGCACCTCAATTTATGCATATGGCTACATCAAGAAGGTTTATATTGCTGTAATAACTAAGCAACTGTGCTGTTTTTCCAGCATTACTGCTCCAAAAATACCTCCAAGTGCTCTGAAGTCAGGAGAGTCAGATTATGTTGTGTCAGGTAAACTGTGAGCAGGATACTGTAATTTAGGCATCTTAATTAGATCTTTAATTTGTCAAAAGAATAGTTTATATGAATTTTATTATTTTTCACAATGCTAATTATGTTTGACAAAGACGCTGAAAACCAGATGTAAGATATGTGTTGTTTGGCAGGTAGTGTGTGTTATTGTTTTTTGCAATCAACTAATCAAGCAAGCTGGTACAAGGGAAAACAAAATGGTCATTATTTTTGCTTGCTTGATAAATCATTAAGTTTGAAGAGAACAGAACTTGGGTGCATTAGTTTCATTGTGTGTAGCAAATCATGCTTATTAGACTGGGAACTGGGAAGATTTGTTCACAATCCATATTATTTTTGGGTGGTTTACTATGAAAATGGTATGTTGTTTGTTGGCTTGATGTAACCTATTTGATGCTCATTGTAATTATGATTGTTTGTTCTATGGAGATCACAACACGCGCCTTTTCTAACATTGCCCTTTCTTACAGCTTACTTGATGCGATTCGTCATAGCAGGGAACCTTCTTGGTCTCCCAGCAATAACTGTTCCTGTAAGTGTATCAATTTATCATACAAATACATGTTTCATCTTCCAGTTACCTGTTGTGTGTGTGTGTGTATAGTAATTATTTCGTACTCCCAGGGAGTAGTTACTCCTATGTGTATATCTCTTGATTTATGGGGTTTATGACTGAACGAAGTATATGTAGACGAAGTATATGATCATAATAGACCTTTTAGGTTACCATGTATGTCAAGTATGCAAGAATACATAGAGTATGATCATACTTGTTTTATATACTTGTTTTATATACTACTGTAGTGACATTTTAGTAATATAATTAAAAATATGAGCTCTTTCGAAAAATTTCACGTAAGTAAGATTTGAAATATCTTAAAATAAGTATATAAACATACTCAAACTGATAAATAAGTATACACACATAAGCAAGTGTGTTTTTTTTTAAGGATGAGAGTAACTACTCCCGGGAGTAGAGAAAACCTTTTGTATTGTTGATGTCAGTAGCATTGCTGTTGTTTCTGATAGACAACTTGGGAACTTGTATAAGAGAACCGATTATTTTGATCAAAGGCAGAAAAGTTATACTTTGGTGACATGTCGCTCTCTCCTCAGGTTGGTCATGACAAGCAGGGCCTTCCTATAGGTTTGCAACTGATAGGCCGTCCATGGGGTGAGGCAAGCTTATTGAGGGTGGCTTCTGCAGTGGAGGTATTGGTCATATAGTCATGTCCACTAAGTTTATGTTTGCTTTCCGTAGTTGTGGTTGTGGTTGCAACTTGCGAATCGTTTGCTTTCCGTAGTTGTGGTTGGAGCAGAGAATCTAGCGATATAGTCATATCCACTAAGTTTAAGTCTGCTTGCTGCCACTTTCTAACGCTGCTTGAAGAGCACCAAATGACATGTTCTGTACCTTGGGTACATACATGGTAACATGGAAAAGTTGATTTACAAGGTAGATAAGTTTTTAGTATATATATTTAAAAGCTACACAGCTTGTTTATGAAAATGGAACTTTAAATTTAATCATGAATGGCAAGGGAATAAGCATATTTTTGCTGAAGCATTTATTCCGGAGTATCTTGTGGTTGTCGAACTCTTGGAAATTAACTAATAATAATTAAACATGTGAATGAAAAATAGTTCCCCTTGCTTGCAGGAGCTGTGTCTGAAGAAACGGAAGCGGCCCTCTGCATTCTATGACATTTTGACGAAAGCCTGAAACGTTGTTGTATATAATTCCGCTGTTTGTGATGATGGCATGAGGGTGGTGTGATGGAACTGAGAATGGCTGAGAAGAGTGTCATCTTCTCAAATTGTCTGTAATATTATTGAAACAGCCGGCTTATCAGCTGTACATTGACTTATTCTCTCTCACAGAACACTATTGATTGAAACAGCTGAAATCAGAAGTAAAAACGACCAGCCGAACCGAACAGCACCAAATCATCATCGTCATCGTCTTGACGGGGATGGCCGCGGACCACCCTCTGCTATAATAAGGCTGATGTAGAATGTTTTTTTTATATATAAGGTAGGCGTGAATGTTGTCTTGAGTCGTGACCCTTCTTCCTACCTGCTCTCAATCTTTTTTTTTTATTTTTCGGGAGAAAAATGTTTTTTTTATCAGGATCGGGAGAAAAATGTTGATGCTGATCCAGTGATCCTCTTCCGATCACTATGGCCTACGGAGGGGCATTTCCGGTACTAGTTAAAATCGACGGGTGATGAGCATGTGCAAAAGGGAATCAGCCACTTGTCCTGCCTAGCTACCAACTCTGGCTGGATTCGTACGGGCGGCGTGGCCACCACCCCATTCCACAGAGGAGAGGAGAGCATACTGGTGCCTGCGGCTGCCGGCTGGTGCCACCTCCACTTCCACCATTGATGGCCACGAGACTATCCGCGCCATTTTCCGAAAGGCTCGCCTCACTGATTGATACATGTTGCTGCTGCAAAGTCAAAGAGATCGACTGTATATTTCTTTTGTGTTCCTCGCTAGGTTCTGATAAATGTGTGCCAATAGTTCCAAGCAGATATCATTCCTTTAGTCTGCGAAATTGACTTAGCATGTACTATATTTCGTTAAGAGATACTCGCCTCGTCCCACTGAAAATACCGTTTTAGATTTTGAAACTTCTCGTTTGACCATTTATCTTATCTAAAATTTTTGTGTAGATATTTTTTTGTTTATGGTTTATTTTATCACTAGAGATACTTCAATAATAATTTATTTATTTTATTATTTATATAAAAAAATTAAATAAGACGAACAGTTAAAGGAGAAGTATGAAAGTAAAAAAAACACACGATATTTTCAATAGGACAAAGAGAGTAATGCCTAACTTATTCTTGAACTAATTTCTCCATCTTAAAACAAGATGTAATTTAGGTCTCTTCTTAATTAAAGTATCCAAAGTTTTGTCAAATTTACATGAAAAAATATATCATGAAAATATATTACATGTTGAATCCATTTCGTATATATATTTGTTCAATTTGAGGCGTTTGGGCTCAAATATTGTGCTAGAATTGTATTCTTTTCTACACCGAGATTACTTTTTGAGGAAGGCAAATTAAAACCAATTTGCTATTTTACATCTCTTGGCGTGAACTAATTCCCCTCACATGGGGAAAAAAAGTAAGGTCTCCTTTTGGACAAAGAAAAAATAGAGTTCTAGAAATACATCCTCTAAATCCCTTTGGAACAACGAACTTTGCTACAGATCCTATGAAATGACTTGTTTCATAGGAATTTTAGAGAAATTCTACCAAGATGTTGAAACTCATGGAAAGTTTGCTTTGTGCCTTTGTGTCACTCTCACTCTCATCAAATTTGTGTAATTTTTCTTACGCTGCATGCGAACATTCAATCTTGTCCCCCTTTGGAATGTGTTCTTGTGTTTTTCTGAGAAAATAAATTAATTGACGTAAAATTCAATCTTGTCCCCCTTTGGAATGTGTTCTTGTGTTTTTCTGAGAAAATAAATTAATTCACGTAAAATTCAATCTTGTCCTCCTTTGGAATGTGTTCTCGTGTTTTCCTGAGAAAATAAATTAACTCATGTAAACTTCAATCTTGCCCCCCTTGGGAATGTGTTTTTGTGTTTTTCTGAGAAAATAAATCAATTCATGTAAAATTCCTGCATTCTAGAGGGGTCTTTATTGTTTTTCTATCTTTTCTCAGTACACATGATTCATGATGTTATAATATTTATTCTTATATAGTTTTTTCTATTCTTACGTTTCCATAATCCTATGATTCAAAGAGGCTGAAGATCTGAATATGACATGGTTGCCAACGAAGGTGGAGGGAGGTCCTAGTTTGGTGATAAAATGCTAGGCACAGGGAGAACCACGTGGCGAATAATAGTACAGTAAGTACAGGAGAAGACTTTAACATTTTTGCAAAAAGTAGAGTAGCAATGAAAAAAAAGATGAAAAATCGAGGGAATAATAATAATAATTGAAAAAGAAGAAGGGCGTTTCCGTTATGCGCGTGCGGCTGCCGCCTCCACCTTTCCTCGTTCCGTCGCCGCCACCTCTGCTCCTGTCGTGTCGCACTTCCACCATCCCAGGCCCTCCTCTCCCGCCCCTCCTCAGTTCCGGTGCCGCATCGGGTAGGCCAGCGGCGGCGGCGGCGGCGCCGCAGATCAGGCCTGGTGACCAGGCCGTCCAACGACCGAGCCAGCCCCTCGCGAGGGCGAACCCGGGACGCCTCTGAACTGAAGTGGCGTGTCCCTCCTCTGACCAACGTCCCAGCAACAACAAGTGAGCATCCACACCCGACTCGCATTAACAGATCCAATTCCTCTGGTTGCTTCATGTCATGGATGCATGGCGAAATGGATTGCGAATTGATGTCATTGTGTGGGGCTGTACGTACTGATTGATGAGTATACATGACCTGACATGGCGTCACGCCACAAACCTTTTGTTTCCTTGCTTTACTCGATTGCTCGGTGTACATGGCAGACCAACCGGTGCATAAAATTAGATTTACTGCCGTGGTTTGTTCTATGCTTGGATCGATTCAGGTGGCGCAAGTGCTAACTTTTTTTAGCAGTCCAATGGACGCATCCGTTCCATGCAACCCTTTCCGTTTTCCTGCATCATCATCTGCTAATCCATAGGAAATCATGTCTTGTTTTCTCTGGAGTATTCGACTGTTTAAAGAGAAATACCTCCTCTTCGTTTAATTATACTCTGTTTTGCATCTGTCTCTCCATGGGCACAAGTATAATAATGGTGCCATATCAACTATATATACAGAGCTGACTGATGCGATATGGAACCACTGCTTCCAAGGCAAGCTCGCCTTCAGGTATCGAAGTCAAACCAAAGGAGGTTGAAGCCATGTCCCTCATCGTAGCTGCAGCTGGAGGAAACCTTCTTGTCAGAAAGTTTGCCAATTTAACTCCCTCCCAAGTAATCACCTATGTTCTTTGCTCTACTTTTTTTTTTTTTTTGCCATTCCTGTACTTCTGTGTATTATTGCCAGTTAGATTATGATGCCTCGAGCTAGCTAATCCTCTCAGCTCATTTCCATGCAACAAGCTATCAGCATCCATTACTAATGTCTTATGATCATATACATGGTCCATCCTGTTACCTATTCGTCCCTTTGCATACATTCCATGCACACAACACATCCACACACACATCTAGTTGCTAATATTGTTGTTTCTTTGCCAGACATGATGAGGAGCGAAGTAATTGAGGCTGGAAAGCTCGTGAACCTGTGGAATGAATGGGGTTTACAGATCCTGGTCCTTGTAAGCTTCGGGTTACAAGTATTCCTCCTCGTTTTCGGAGGAGTCCGCCGTCATAGCCACTCCACCGCCCTGATGTTCTTCCTCTGGTCGGCATACCTACTGGCCGATTCTACGGCGATATACAACCCTGGGCCACCTATCTGTGGACACTAGGTCAGATGAGCATCAGCTTGGTGGCGTTTTGGGCGCCGTTCCTACTGCTGCACCCTCGGTGGCCCAGACAACATCACAGCATACGCGCTTGAAGACAACGCGCTCTGGTTACGCCACCTGCAAACACTCGCCGTGCAGGTCCTAGGAGCTGCTTATGTGATATACGAGTACATCTACGACAGTGGGGCACTGCTTTTGCTGGCCTCCTTGTCCATGTTCTTTGCGGGTCTTCTCAAGTATGGCGAGAGGATATGGGCTCTCAAGTGTGGCAACATTAGCAGCATCCGCAGCAGCATCAGCATCCGAAAGGGTCAAGACTGACCCTTATCAGTTATTGACTTTGGGTACGAGCGAAGAGGATTTGCTGCTTGGAGCCCACTCCCAGTTCGATATCTGCAAAGGTGTCTTCGCTGATATCATAATGCTGCCAAATCCCTCGCTTCGTTCGCAATCTAAACCGCGCTCCGTGATATCTTATCTGGGAGAGGAATCTGTACAAGCTGGTCGAGATGGAGCTGGTCTCTGATGTATGACTTCCTCTACACCAAGGCAGCGGTGATCCACACATGGTATGGCTTCTGCATCCATTTCGTTTCTCTGTTTGGCACAGCCACCACGTTCCTGTTGTTTCAGCTCAGCATCAACAGGAGTGGAAATCGGTACAGCAAAGTGGATGTGGCTATTAGTTATGTTTTACTGGTTGGGGCTTTGGTCCTGGAAATCATATCAGTGTGCAGGGCTATACTATCTACCTGGACATGTTCTTTGTTGCACCGCAGGGGCAGGGGATGGGAGTGGCCTCTCCACATTGTCACCTCCCTTGGTCAGCGTGTTCATCCAGCAAGTAGGAGACTCTGGTCGGGCTCTGTTGGGCAGTACAACTTGTTCCACCTGTGCACCCGCAACACCAACGAGATAGGGAGCAGACTAGCAATGAAATTGGGGCTCGAGGACTGGTGGAACAAGATGCACTTCTCAGGCACTTTCCCCGCACGCTAACTCGTCTTTGTCAATACAAGATATCAAGAAATTGGTTCTGCAAGCACTGCGAAGCAAAGAGCAAGCTCTGCAACACCAAGATACTGATTTGAACTCAAGAGGCAGTTTTATACTGAAACGTATGGAGGCCTACAAGGACTTTGCTCGCTGGAGCGTCAACATTGACTTTGACGAGAGCATCCTTGTTTGGCACATCGCAACCGAGGTGTACATCAGGAAATCCAAGGCCAAACATGCAAAAGAGCTCCTTGAGGCTACTGAGGTGTTATCCAATTACTTGATGTTCTTGCTGGTGGTAAACCCAACATGCTTCCTGGCGCTGCACGACACAACATACATCTCACCTCCTGCGAACAACTAGAAGGACAGTGCCGAATGCGATTTGGTGATAAGGACAACCCAGTTGCGCCATCCCCTGTAAGCTGGAACCCGTACTACTATTCTTAAGGAATTATTCCACCATGATGGCCCTAGTTTGCTCCAGGATCCCACGGAGGGAGAAGCTCGCAGAGGTGGCGTGGAGTTTCTCCCAATTTGCACTGGTATGGGCTGAGTGGGCCTCAAGTTCATTCATTTGTTTGAAAATCTGCTTCTTATTCTTGGAACAATGGTCCAAATTGTGCCTCATTTAACTGTTTGTGCTCTCTCAATTTGCAGGTATAGCTTCCTGACCATTCAACTGAAACACATTTCGTTGTAAATATGTTTGAAGATATAGAATATCTTAAACAAATTTTTGTTTCATACTTGCTGACTTTACTACAGAACCGGCACATCTCGCACATGCCTATATTGAAAGTTGCAACCAATAAGCAGTTCCAATTTGATTTTCTTTGAGTGAAATTTCTTCGCAGCTCTCTCTTTCTCTCTCTCTCTCTCTCTCGCTCAAAAGGCATAAGGATCATTTGAATTTTTGTTTCTTGGATTTCGTTAACTATTGTATAATGAAATTGAAATAAAGGCATCTCTATTTTTTTTTTGTTTTTAGACCTTAGTATAATAAACAAAGTACATACTAAAGTTCAGGGTGCACTAGTTTTATTTATTGTCCTTCTCTGTCTCAGGGATCAGTAAGGGCCACCAATCCACATGGGGACTCCATCCGCGGACAATGGCTAATATGTATGCAATCTTGCTCGCCAAACGAGCTCTTGAGCATAGAGTTGCAGTGGAAAGATCAGCGTGACACTTTGGAACTGATCCTGGGGGTGTGGGTGGAAGATGTCGTTGTAGCTGCGGATCATTGCAGCCAAGAGTCCCATTCCAGGCAGCTCAGTAATGGCTGCGAGTTCTACCATCGTGTCATTGTTGGCCAAACCACTCAAGTACTACTCTGGGGTTTCGAGGGCACCGATCAACTTTGGTGAAGGATAAACCTGCAAGTGGAAATAGCCCGTTCTGAAAATAATCCCCTGAGTGAAAATTGTGGAAACTTGGTTTAGATGAGTTTGCACAATTTTCATTTGAAATGGCCTCTCTGTTATTCATGGAAAAAACTGAGGATCATGACTTCAAAAAAGAGTAAATATATTTATCTGTAGATGAACGTAGTAATTTAAGTTGCAGGATTCACATAACAGCACCACATGCATCAAGGTTAGCTTTGGACTCTCCATTCAACAGTTTATCATAAGGTGAGTCTGGCTGGTTAGTGGTGTGTGTGTACAGGCTTACTTGAATGGCTGTGTTATTTATGCTTATATATCTTTCATGATCAGGGTCATGATCGGCGTTGAATGTTGATTAAAAGGCTCAGGCTGATGGCGCAATGATGATGCAGCGTGTCAGGACCATGATCGCCCTTGACTGATCTGCCCCCCCTGTCTGTGGTGCTTGTTTTCGACGTAGCGATCAGGCCATAAACTCCGTAAAATATCCATTATTATTTTTGTGTATACATGCTGTTGTGAATTAACCATGAGAAATATATATGGTCTTCACAGAGATTGTGTTTTCACTTTAACGCTTCATGGTGTAACTTTCCTGTTTGACATGCATCTTTTTGTGTTGGCAATATTTTCCCCCTCGTTACGCACCACCTTTGTGCATGGAGTTTTTAGCAGGACGTTGGCATCTTGGAAGTTGATAGAAGATGCCAAAATCTGGATGAGCAAGTTTGTGTTGTTGGAGCATCTCCAGCAGTCCCTCTTCCTATCCCTCAATGAAAAGAACTATCATATTAGAGATTTGGTAGCTCCAGCATTTCACCAAACTCATCCCAATGAGAAATTTTTTTCTCAGTCCCTCAAATAATAGCCTTCAACCCCTCAAATAAAGAGGAGAGCTCTCCTCCTCTAATACATGTTTTTCTCATGGGGATGAGATTTTTCGTTTCTGCTGGAGAGGAGACTATCAAAACTCCAAAACACTTTTTGTATCTCCCTCAATAACTAGTTTTTGGGATTTTTTCTCCCCCATAACTAATTTACCTATTTTTGTTTTCTTGCTCAAAGAAAGCAGAATCATATGTTCTGTGGAGTTGTATGAGGATTTACGTGGCTACTGCACTTACAAGTCACCCACTTTGATTGATTGACAGACACTAGTTTATGAGTTAGAAAAAAAATAGCTACAGTATATTCTTTTTTTTAGGGGACCTCTGACTTTATTCAATCACCCATACAGTATAAATATTCTAAGTAATTTCACAGGGGCCTGCTCTAACTCGAAAGTCAAAGCTGATTTTTTCTTTTTAAGTCTGATGAATGAAAGAGGCCCAGCCACCCAATCCGTTTTCCAGCCCACAAAGAATTGTTAGTTAGAGAAGCCCGCTTACTTCCCCCTTGCAGTGCGGGAAGGGAAAAATCCTGCGCGACGCGACGCGGCGGCCGCCGCCTCCATAGTCCATTCATTCCCACCACCGCCGCCTCCATAGTTCCATTCCACCACCGCCGCTGCCGCGCCAGCGCCCTCTGCTAGGGTCAACCCCCGGCTCTCTCCTCTTCGGGCTCAATCTTCTCTCCCTTACACTCAAATCCAACGACCAAAATTAGTGTGATGGTATTCTCCACCTTACACGCCCACGCCTGCCTCCTACGTTGGCGCCTGCAGCCCACAGTTTGATTCCCACTCCCACATTATTTTCCTTTTTTTCTTTCTTTTTTTCTTTTTTTCTTCCTTATTATTCTTTTCCTTCGTTCTGGTTACCGGACGTCACAGCCATATCCTTTTCTTTTCCTTTTTTCTTTTTTTCTTTTTTTTTCTTTCTCCTTATCCTTTTCTTCTCTTATTACTGTACGTCGAAGAAACAACAGCGTGGTCATGTGCTCGTTGATCTCGCGCCGTTTACCCTGGCCTCGTCCCGAGCTCGTTGCTGGTGGCCTAGCCGCTCGTGTTGCCGCCTGCGCTCGCCCTGTGCACCGCGCCACACCACCTAGCGCTGCACCGCCGCCGACGCCGGTCTGCTCGTGATCTTGTATGCTCGTGCTGCTCCTCCACGATCTCATGCCAACACATGGTGGATGAGGACAGGCCGACGCTCCCACGCGAGCTCGCGTGACATGGCAGCGTGGCCAGCTCCCGCAGCTGCAGCAGGAAAGCTCCCAGAGCACGCGCCTAGGACCTCTGAGCGTCTCGCCACGGGCGGAGCTCGTCGGGGCCGGCACGACAGTGCCAGTCGCGAAGCTCGTGTTCCCATGTCCGCTAGCCGGGGGTGGAGCTCGCTGGGGCCGAGGCCGAAGGGGGCAGGGGCAAGGGCGGAGCTCGTGCTCCATGGCCGCGCGCGGTGCTTGTGGGCAAGGGCGGATTTACCAATAATGCGAGCTCTAGCCTCCATCAGACCTGCCCGCCGACAAGCCTTCGGATCCCAGCTCCAATTAGTAACGAAAAGTTTATCTTTTAATGTAATTAGAATGCTATTTGTGAGATTGTTATAAATGTAGATATACATAAATATATCTCTATTTTGCTATATTATTATCATTTTATATGATTGTTACATTACATAAATCATCAGTGCAAACTTCGCCGTAGGTGAATTTTTATCCTGGATCGCCAATGTCGTGGGTCTGGCTCGTGGATCTCCCATCTCTGAGGCTCGTCGAACCTCGGCTGCCCGACCTCTAGCCCGTGCTTACAGCGATGATCTTGGCCTTCACTATGATAGGCTAATAATATTTACTATCCAATTGGAATTAATTTGGATGGTTGGTTTTGATGGAGTTGTTTTTCTGAGTACATTTTCTAGGGTGTGCGGACGACACCACTAAACAGCAAACGTTCACCAGATTCAAATCTGGCGAACGATCAGACAGCTTCCGTAACTTTTCTTTTTTGGCAAAAAAAAATTCCGCAACTTTCCTTTTTAAAAAGTTTTTTATTTTCAGAAAAAAAATCATATTTTTTTTTGAAAGCTACAAAGTTATATGTATAACTTATATGTGTAACTTATAACGATAAGTTATATGAAAACACAAGAGTTATAAAATATAACTTATTTATAAAAAGTTATTAGATACAAAAAAACAAATTAATTTATAACTTATGCCAAAACTTGCAAACATAACTTGTACTAAAATTTAGAAACACAAAAATTATGAAAACATAACTTATGTACAAAAGTTTATCAAAACACAACTTGTGTACATAAATTAGTTCGTACAACTTTACATAGTTTAATCAATACAATTTATGTTATTTATACATCTTATAGACTTGCCCAACGAAGTTTTGATAAAAACTTGTGTTAATAAGTTCACCTCTGCAAAACATTATATTAAAAATTGTGGTAGCATAAAAATTTTGTGTAGAACTTAGTAATTTTTTTAAAAGAAAAACATATATATATATATATGTATAATTTGCTTGTATAGCTTAGATATATAACTTACAAATGACTTAGATATAAAGTTATACATATAACTTCTCAAGAATTTAGATATACAAATTAATATTATAGTATATTAGTAGAAAAACAAAAATTATGTACGAAATATTTTTTATAAAAAACAAAAGGTAAAATAAAAAAGAAAAAAGAATAGAAAAATAAATAGAGAAAAAGACAAGAAGAGATATGTGCACGTGGGTTTTTCTCAACAACCTCTGCTTCCATGTATTAAGGCAGCAGCCTCCGTTTCCATGTATTAAGAGCATCTCCAAGAGTTTGTCAAAACTCACTTGCCAAATCTTGTGATTTGGCAAGTTGCTAAAATATATGGCAAGTGCAATTTTATGGTCTCTCCAATGGTTTGTCATATGGGCTTGCTAAAACTAAAAAAAATTAGGCCCACTTCTAAACCACCATAACTAATTTCTCGCCACTCGGGGTGACTCCGCGACCGCGACTCCGCCACCGCCGCCGGCAGCTCCTCGCCGGGCCAGCTCCCAAATCCCGGCGCACGCTCGGCAACCGGCGCGCGGCACCCACGCAGCTTCCGGAGGCTGCTGGAGCGCCGGCGGTTTGGGCGGCGGCGGCACCTCGGGCGGGGCGTCGTCAATGTAGAGGATACGCGCGAGGTCCGCAGGGCCCGGGAACCCGGTGTAGGAGCGCGCGGGGCGGCGGTCGTGGCGCTCGGCGTCACACCCGGCGGCGCGCGCGCACGGCGCGCAGAGGGAGGCCCGGTGGACGGCGCAGCGCGCGGCGGCGGGCGCGGCGCGGCAGCCCTCGCAGAGCAGGGCGCGCTCGTGGGCGCCCGCGGTGGCGGCGTGCACGGGGACGTCGCAGGGCAGGCACAGGCGCGCGCTGTGCTGGGCGCAGTAGACCAGCGCGCGCTGCGCGCCGCAGTAGTCGCAGACCATGGTGCCGTTCGCCGTAGGTGCAGGTGCAGGTGGAGTTGGAGGGGTCTCTCGTGCCTCGTCCCCTCGGGATGGTTTGGGTGGCTTCTTCGTACGTCCCGTCCGTGCGTGCGTGAGTAGGGCGCTGACTATGGCGGCGGCGCGACTCGACTGGAGGCTGGCCGGTTAGGTCAGATCGGGCGGAGCCTCCTCGCCGGGCCAGCTCCCAAATCCCGGCGCACGCTCTGCCGGTGGACGCCCTGTACGCCCTGCTGAAAGGTCCAAATTGACTAGAGGGGGGGTGAATAGCCTAATTGTAAGGACCTGTGTGGCCTAGAGGGGGGGTGAATAGGCCTGTCAAAAATCACAGCTCAAAACTTAATTAGATAAGCCCGGCACTACCGCTCTGTGCCCGTCACTGCCGCTGCCCGGCACTGCCGGCCCCAGCGCGGTACTACCGCGCAGTGTGAGACCAGAAGCTGCAATTCGAAATCCAGCCACAACTAACTGATTCTATATGAATAGAAATGCTACAACAAGTTCTATGAACCAGCAGAACCAACTACTCCAAGCCAAATAAGAGGAATAAAGTAGATCGGGCCAAACCCTAGAATCTATCACAAGCTCATGAATATGAAGAATGAAACTAAGCAAGCACAAGAGACAAGTGATTTATCCCGTGGTTCAGCTCGCCACCAAGGCTTGCCTACCTCCACGTTGTTGAGGTTGACCACTTAGGTCATGAGCTTTGCAACTCTACCTCGTTCTCAAGTCAAGGAACCAAATCCTTGAGGTGAGGGGTAATAATACTAGCTGAACAATCGATTACAAACCTCCCTTGGCCGCCACACAAGTTGGCAAGGCTCTAGGGTGACGCCTAGCCGGCTAGGGTTCCAAGAACCCAAGAGTAATAGAAGCAAATCCACCGGCTATGGCTCAAATCAAGTGCTCTAGGAAGTAGATCTCAGCTAGGGCTTCTCTTTGATGAAGGTTTAAGCCTCCCAATCACTTGGAATCAATGGAAATCGAAGGATTGGTGAGAGGGGAGTTGAGAGCCTTCAATGGGGAAGAGAGAAGCTTGTCTGGAGGTAGGTGACGAGTTATGGTCGTGGATAACCGTTGGGGTGGCAGGGAGATGGAGTAAATATCTCCTCCCTGCCAACGGTTACAATAAGTCGCGGCAGTGCCGGCCGAAGCCCGGCAGTGCCACGGCCCGGCACTGCCGCGACAAGAGCGGCACTGCCGTGCCTACCAATCTGACAGGGTTGGATTGGAATTCAGTGCAGCTGTCTTTGGTTAGAAACATGGATGGCTTGGGTTGGTTTGAGCACATGTCATTCAGCCATAGCAATGTATTTGCATTCCCCCTTGATAGTACGGCATTCCTATAACTCAAATTCAAATGAAAAAGCTTGATATATCACTTTGAGTCCGGATCCGATGAAATGTAGTATGGGGGGTCCACCAACGTACATACACCATCCTTTCTTATCATAACCTGCTTATCAACTTCATGAATCTCATTAGTTCTCCAATCGTGTGGTCATTATCACCAAAACCCACAATTAGGGCTTGATTGCACTTACAATCTCCTCCTTTTTGGTGATTGATGACAACACAATCGAAGCTTACAATAAAAGGGTACAATACTTGAGATTTAGAAGCTTAGGTGTGAAACCTCCCCCTAAATGTGTGAATGAGAGCTGAAATCTCGAATTGGCATTAGAGGCCAACATTCACATATTCAAAAGTGAGAGATAGGTTCAGTTTCACATCTAATAGCTTTGTGGGGTGCAACTAAACTGTGTCAAGAATAATACGTGATGCGAATGACAGTTTAAGCACATCAGAGATGTTTGCTGTCTTTCTGCCAGAGCGGCACTGGCGCGACACTGCCGGAGCCCGGCACTGCTGGCCCTGGAGCGGCACTGCCGCTTAGGCTACAGACAGCAAACGCAGCGGAATTAACACAAAGCCACAAAGCATAATCAATAACAGAACTAAACAAGATAACACAGGCTAGATAAGCAGGTAAAAGTACATGTCCACATCCAAGCCTAAGAAGTAGTACCATAGAGTAATATTACAAACATAGAGTTTTGAACGAATCAAACTCCCTCACAACTCACAACTACTAACATGATGGGGACATGAACAGAAAGAAAGTGTTGTACCCCCTTCTCTTCACCTAATTTCTCCCCCTTTGGCAACAAGTCACCAAAAAGAGAGAAGTAGAGAAGAGAAGAGTGTCCAAACACTCACTCATCATCCGAAGCTATCTTGTCCCACTGAACTTCTTCTTCCTCCTCATCATCATCATCGTCATCATCGTCGTCGTCGGACTCTACCACGGCCTTCCCCTGACGGTGAGTGGAACTGGTGTAGTGGGTCGAGGTCGAGGCACGTGTAGAACGACGGGGTGGCACAGGCACTATCTCCTCCTGCTCCTCATCTCCATCTGAGTCTATGCCATCTGAGTCGAGATTGGAGAGGTCGAAGTGAGGTGGAGAGCGGGGTGGAGGTAACAGCGAACGTCCCGCCCGCTCTCGCTCTGCTCGCTGCTCAACGAGTGCCTGGTGAGCTGTCTGGGCTGCGTAGGTGCAAGTAGAGAAGA
>CM019830.1:135804764-135837755 GCA_009763385.1 Coix lacryma-jobi var. lacryma-jobi | reverse complement strand
GCTACCTGCTGCGCTTGCACTTCCCCGCCTCCAACAACGTCGCTGAGTACGAGGCCCTCGTCAACGGGCTGCGTATCGTCCTCAAGCTTGGGGTCCGACGCCTCGACGTTCGAGGGGACTCGCAGCTCGTCATCAACCAGGTCATGAAGGCCTCGAGCTGCATCGATCCCAAGATGGAAGCATACTGCGGAGAAGTGCGCAAGCTAGAAGACAATTTCTACGGCCTCGAGCTCAACCACATCACTCGAAAGTACAACGAGGCCGCAGACGAGCTGGCTAAGTTAGCATCCACGCCGGCACCATCCCACCAGATATCTTCTCGAGGGACATTTTTGAGCCATCCGTCAAAATCGGCCCGGGGGCTGGCCCTCGACGCCACCCCTCGAGCCGGACACGGGGGCTCGACCTTCAACGCCACCCCTCGAGAACGACCCCTCGACATCCGCTGAGGCAATGCAAATCGACGCACCCGCCTCTTCTTCATCATGACCCCTCGACTGGCGGACGCCCTTCCTCGACTACCTAACACAAGGCGTGCTACCAGAAGACAAGACAGAGGCCCGACGCATCGCTCGAAGGGCCAAGACCTACGTCATCTACGGCGACGAACGAGAGCTGTACCATCGAAGCCCATCAGGAATCCTTCAGCGCTGCATCCCCCTCGAGGAAGGACGCAGGCTCCTCGACAACATGCACTCGGGGGCTTGCGGCCATCACGCAGCGCCAGGGACCTTGGTGGGGAACGCCTTCCGCCAAGGCTTCTACTGGCCAACCGCCATTGGAGACGCCAAGCGCCTGGTTCGAGCCTGCCAAGGGTGTCAGTTCTACGCCAAGCAAACGCACCAGCCCGCGCACGCCCTGCAGATGATCCCCATCACTTGGCCGTTTGCCGTCTAGGGGCTCGACCTCGTGGGTCCCCTCAAGATGACAAATGGAAAGTACCGCATGTGCTCGTGGCCGTCGACAAAATTCACCAAGGGATCGAGGCTAAGCCTATAGGCAACCCCACCTCCGAGAAGGCCGTCGAGTCTCATCTCCGACATCATGTACCGGTTTGGGGTGCCTAACGTCATCATCACCGACAATGGCACACAATTCGAGGGCAAAAGTTCATCAACTTCTGCGACGACACAACATCCCGCGTGAACTGGGCCTCGTCGCATACCCTCAATGGAACGGGCAGGTCGAGCGCGGCCAACGACATGATACTCCACGGGCTGAAGCCGAGACGGTTCAAGACCTCAAGAATTTTGGAAGAGGTGGCTGAAGTGCTCCCCTCGGTGCTATGGGGCCTCAGGACTAACGCCGAGTCGAGCCACCGGGTTCACCCCGTTCTTCCTAACCTACTACGCACCGAGGCTGTCTTGCCTACGGACCGTCGAGTACGGCTCCCTCGACTTCGAGCCTACAACGAGCAACCAATGGCGAGAGGCTCGCCAATGCCAGGGACCAGCTCGAGCAGGCGTGAGACGTGGCGCTCATCACTCCGCGCGCTAACCACAACACACTTCGATGCTACCACGACAGCAACGTGCGCAAAAGGGACCTGGCGGTGGGGACCTCGGGCTTTGACGGAGGCAAGATAATCGAGGGCGCCACAAGCTGCCCTCTCCATGGGAGGGCCCATACACCGTAGCTGAGGTGCTCAAGCCAGGAACATACAAGCTCTACGACGGTCAAGGCAGGATCCTGGCGAATGCGTGGAACATATCTCCGCTACGTCGCTTCTACCCTTATGGGCCTCGAGGCCTTTTACATTTTGTTGCTTTGTACATACACGTCAATATGAATGAACAAACTCGTGCACTGTCTTTCATTTTACTTAGAAATAGGTAGCCTCGACCCTGCCTGCTCAGGGTCGAGCCTCCCTCGGGGGCTGACAGGAGGGAACCCCCCCAGACTCCGAAAAAAACGCGCTTTTCTTTTCAAAAATTCGACCCTTCTCGATTCGTATCTCGAGCATACTAGCAAGTCTAAGTCCGTAGATACTCGAGCCTCCAAGAGGGGGGGGCGTCGACGTAGACAGCCACCCACGCCCCCGGGCTACGGTACCCTACTTACGCCTCCCCTCGAGGAACTCGTGACATGTATCAAAAGAACATAGGACCAAGCCGGTAGAAACTCGAGTAGCGAAAAGAGAAATGGTCGAATAAATTTGAAAGAAAAACAACTTCTTTAAACAAATAAGTCATACGCATATGTTGGCCTCGACGGGCCACAGCGTGCTGCAAAACCATGATGAAGAAAGGACGGGACGTGCACTAAGGGACCGGCGTGAGCTCGCCGGCGACGGCCACCGGCGGCGCTGTGCAGGGAACTGTAGGGAACGGGCGCGAAGGTCAACTGGCGCGCGCGTGCAGATAAAATGATGGGCTGTTCTGGGCGACGGGGCGGGGTGGTCAGGGGCTGCCAGACGCGTGGCGCAAGCGGCGCTGGCGCGCGGCCATGGCCGGGGCCCCTAGCTGTAGGTTGAAGATGAACAGGGCTAGGTTTAGGGTTTGACTATGGGTTGATTTCTGAATTTTGCAAATTACTCCCAAACACTTGAACTGCACGGAAAAAAACTCAAAACACCAAAGTTGTCTAGAAAAGGACATCTACAACTTTGGTCAAAAAGAATATTTTCAAATTCCATACAGTTTTTGAATTATATTAGAATCAGAAAAGGGGACACTTTTAGGATTTGAATATTTCAAAATTAATTTGATTTTAATAGAAACTTGAAAATCTGCAAATACCAAAGTTGTCCTTTTGACAAGATTTACAACTTACCTTTTGAACCAAATCCAAATTTTGAATAGTTTTTGAAGTATTAAAAGAGGGGTAAAACTAGAGTTTGGAAATTTGGGGGTTTTTCAAAAGGGATTTGAAATCTGTTTTTGATTTGGGTTTTTGAACAACACAACAAAGTTCAAGACATAAAACTGAACAAGAATTTACACACGCAAGTCACAGAGGTGAAATTACCATTTTGCCCTTAAGGGAAGATTTGGGCTTTTATGTTTTTCGAAAAAGAAATCATTACACGGGTATTAAGCAACTTAAGTGCATGACACGAATGATTATGACTAATGTATGATGACATGTCAGGTTATTACATCTAAAACCAGAGGTGTTACAGCCTTCCCCCCTAAAGAAATCTCGCCCCGAGTTCTGCGTCTAAAGAAGGACAAGGCAAACCTTACATCTACAAGTGTCGAGACAGTCAGGATAGTTCTTTGCTAAGAAGTCTTCAGATTCCCAAGTGGCTTCTTCTTTCAGAGTGTGGTTCCACTGGATGCAGTTAGTTTTACCATCTCGATGGTAGTTCTCGGGTAGACACGTCCTTGAATCCAACACACGAATGGGTCATGACACGTATTCTATTGAACAAGTGGCGTCGCGAACAGGAGCGTATCAAAAGCGGAGGTAGTTTATGAGAGAAGAGTTCATGAAAAAAAAAGGAGTACGAAGAAGAGATTACGACCGAAAGAACGAAGAAGACTATGGGGGAACAGGAACAGTCCATTGGGAATGCGTTTCTTCCAATATGTTTGGAACGAAGGCTTGAAGTTGCCGTTAAGAACAACTGCCCTGATGCAGTAGTCAGTATCGAGTACAGGCAATCTCGAGTCAAACGCCCCTTCTGTCCATGAAAGGCTTGGGGCATGAACCCTGAGACGATCGACGCTGAAAAGAATAGCTTTGAGAATCGGTCAGGGAAGATTTGCCAATCGAAGTGGGCTCATACTGAAGAGGAAGAATACCGTGAGTATGTCTGGCAGAAGGACAGTGGTGTCCGCCAGTTTAAGGAAGAGCCAGAAGAGGAGAGTGAACGATTGAGGAACAGGAGTTGGAGAAGTGGGCACCAAGAACGGGTTTGGCGTCCTAAGAGAAGCCGGATGGAGGTAATCGTTCGGCTGATACATGCATGGCGTTCTTTCTCCCGTCAGAGTTTGTAGCTCCGGAGAATCAAGATGTCCAGGATGAGACATATTCAGACTGATGTGAAAGTGAATTTTAGGATTTATTGGCTCATCTCGTCTTGGCTGAAAGGCAGTATTCGATAACCAATCAGGGCACCGACACTTGAAGCCGTATATATGAGGGGGTATGTCAATGGCAGCCATATTAACCAAGATGTTCATCGAGGAGGGGTGGCTGCTATCAATATCATGCCATATACCACCTTTAGAAAGCTTGGCATGACAAGTGAGATTCTATTGAAGACCGACATGGTATTGAGGGATTTTGCGGGAAAT
Source organism: Coix lacryma-jobi var. lacryma-jobi (assembly GCA_009763385.1). NCBI lineage: Eukaryota > Viridiplantae > Streptophyta > Magnoliopsida > Poales > Poaceae > Coix > Coix lacryma-jobi. The sequence continues at coordinate 135,833,514 of CM019830.1, read as the reverse complement.
TCTTCTGACACCCAAGGAGCAGTCCATGTCGAGTTAATGATGGATCTAAGACCTGATCACTACCTTCTTCGTCATTGAGGGCAAGGGGGCATACAGTTGCTTGTTTGGGAGAGAGTTGGACACATGCAAACTGTTGTGTGCCATCAACTATGCATCGTTCCTCATACAGTGGGATTGGAGATGATATTGAGATCGTTCATGCTGATGATTCACGTTAGTATTGCTAAATCAGAACCAATCTATTGGGTATATGAGGTGTCGAGTGTTTCTCTGGAAGAGCTTGGGAAGCAGATCCTGTATGCTTTGACGAGGACCAACAGCCGATTCAGACATATCGGCTTCTAGAGTAATTTTTTAATATAGCTAATGGTAATGGAGGAAGATGAAATCTAGAGCCAAAGTCCATATCGGCTGATAAGGAATAAAGTATTAATAATGAAGCCGAGTTGGATCAATGTGTTGCGAGTTGGGATCTTAGATGTGCTTAGAAATCTGCAAGCCTTTAAGGGGACTTCAATTATTTCTTCATTACCAGAGTTCATAGAAGTTCACGAAAGATCAATACAAGGGTGACGTGCAACAGAAGCTTTTGATGAAGTTGAAGATATATGGAGGCACTTCCACGACTGGGGATTGTTCCGAGTTGTACGTGACGGCCGGTAGCCTATAGTAGGATCGGCCTTATTTTTGAGTTTAAAGGAAATATGATTAGCAATTTTGCTTTAGCCGAAAATGTTGAACCCAGAGAGGGGTATTCGGCTGTAACAAATTTTTGATCGTGGTGTGCTGCCTGTCAGTTGAAGCTTCGGCACTACTGTTAAAGCCGAACGCGTGAAAGTTGGTAACTCGAAGGATATTTTATACAGCCGATGTAAAGCATCGCCTTTAGCAGAAAAAATATTCCAAAGATTTAAGTTATAGCCATATTTTTATCGCCTTTAGTACAGATGTTCATGACCCTGGTGACCCTAGCATTTTTCAGGATGGCAAGTTATCGGGGAAAGAGAAAGGTGAAGTGCTAGTAGAGTAGTGCAATGCCGGATGACATGACATATCGGAGGAGAGATCTAGTTGGCTAAAGTAACGTCATACATTCGCAAATGTTTTTCTAAAGAGATGTCGCAATCGGGGGAATCATTGAAGAATCGGAAATAAACATCATTTAGAGAAGAGCAAGTTCATCTGCTGCGAACTTTATTTACAGATCTGTCCTAGTAACAAACTATTCTCGGAATAATGTGTTCACGATAGATTGTGGGTCAGTGATTTCAGCAATAGCAGCAGCATGGTTATCATAAACTTCAAGATCTTCAACTCATCCGGGTCGCCTGCGAAACCAACTGGTAGGGACGAGTAGTTTTCTTTGGTCCATGAACTCATTGCTGCCAACCCGAAGGCGACCCCGACGCGTACACCTTGGATGACGACCTGATCTATACGTCCGTTCACAGAGTCAAGACGAGCTTCGACAGAATCCCCACGGGCATTCACATTGAGGGCGACTCTATTTGCTGCCACCTTCAAGCGGTCATTCTCTGCAGATAAGGCTGAGGCAGGATATGATAAGCGGAGATGGATTCAATCAAGAAAAAGGAAAGAGCCGAGGTTCTGCTAACCTACAATAATGTTGCAGAGTTGCTTCTGATGCTCTGCCCACTCGGCTTCCTCAATGCTATGCTTCTTGCATGCTTCCTCCAGTTCCTTCTGGGCTTTATCCCTTTCCTCGCGGTACCGTGAAGCATCTGAATGAATCTGCTAAAGTGAATCATTAGATTCAGAATCTCGTAGTTGGAAGGAAGTTCAAAGAAAACTTTTTAGATCTACCGCTTCTAGAGAAGGAGCCCAAGCGTGGCTGGAGGGAGATTCCACCCTAGAAAGAAGATGAACAGCGAATCAAGAAACAAGTTATCACAAGGGGGCAAAGTTAGTTTCTTACCTATGCCGGTGAGTTCGTGTTCGACTTCCTCCTGCCTCCCCTTCAACAGGATTTTTGCCGTGGCTGCCGTCCCCTGCCATTGTTCTCAGACTAAAAACTGGGAAATGGGGACTTTTGCAAGACAGGCTATTCAACTGGAGTCACAGCCTGTATACGGACACCTTTATAGAACCGTAGCTTGCACATTGGAAGACCAAGCGTTGGAATAGAGTTTTGCACAGCTTATGGGCTGTTACTGGGCCAGGCCGAATCTTTGGATAAATAGAAGGAGTTTCAGGATCAGGAGGCTAATGGGATTCGGTTAAGATTTTTTCAGTTTTAATTGGCTGTTTGGAAGCTCATATTGCCAATTAATAATAAAAGCAGAAACGAGGAGAATTCCTTGAAGAGGGCTGTTCTGACGTCATTGGAGATTTGAAGAAAAAGATCGAAACTTCAGATCTGAAATGGCCAGTTGCAGTGTTGTCTGCTAGGTGAAGTTTTCCGGTGCGGTCACCACGGTAACCAATGTGTATGCATCGCCGATTGAAGCAGAAAGATAGAAATCAGTGGTCGATATGCGAAAAAGCAGAACACACAGTGATCTCGGAAAGAACGGTCATAGATTGATTTCAAAAGGACAAACAAGGGTGCTTCATATTTACAAAAGGAGAAAAGGGTTACAGAGAGTTAATTTATCCACTCCATCCTACGCCTAATCGGGAGAAAATGATCCAAAGTGTCGGCCAGATCCGATCCAGCTACCTTCATGTCATCTGCGGAACGTTCTACTCTATCCTCTAGATCTTGCTCACAGACATCGAATCTGTGGTAATCGGTGCCGGAATGAATCTTCACGGCAGAAAAAGCGAGTGCCGCGCCGTACCCCATGCCGGCTCTGGAGATGAATGGGGAGGGCGCGGTTGACTTCGTTTACCCGTTTCAAGGGTGTTGTGCCCGTTAACATCGGCCGTGACGTCAAGCTTAGTGATGGCAGCCTCGAGATCATGGAGTTTGGCCGCCAAAGCTAAGAAAAGAAGAAATCGGTAAAAGCAGAAAAAGAGAGTACAGAAAGAAATGGCAAGAAAACACTTACTGGTGGCTCTTTTTCGGGCGGCGTCATGCTCTTTGGAAATTTGGGTAATTTCCTGATCCTTCCTTTCCAGGTCAAGCTGAAGATTTATGATTTTCTAGGACAAATCCTCGGTGAGATCGTCGCTAGTCCTCCTGAAACAAAAGCAATGGAATGAAGCCAGAATCTTTGGAAGGGAGAAAAGAGGGAAATGACCTTCTCTTGGAAGAGCTAGAGGCACCGAGCTCGAGGCTATGGCGGCTCGCTTGGGAAGACATCTTCTGGCTGATTTTTAGAGTGGCAAGGGAGAAGAGGGTTTTCTGGTTTAGAGGCTGAAGCAAAGGAGTTTGGAGAGCACATGCCGAGATGAAGTAAAGGGGAGAGTTTAAAAGACCCCAAATGCATCGGGAGGTGAATCGGTAGGTGCGGTAATGATGATATGAGAAGACGGATGCTTCTGGAGGTTCCGTGTCAGTGTGAAAAGAAAAGAATTTTAGAATAAAATATTTATCCCAAAATTAGGGGGCATGTGTTAACACCAGATTTTCGCACGCATAAGAATATGACAGGTGGATCCGGTCAGCAGAGGAAACAGATTTGGCAAACGATCGGCAGCTGTTTGATCCTCCGAGTTTCGGTAACTGTCTACGCGGTCGGCTATTTCGCGAGGCCATGGTTCCATTCGGAAAACGCGTATTGTGAGTAAAGCCGGCTTGTACGAGAAGACACGGGGTGATGGAAGGCACCAAATAATGTAGGGTTTATATCTTTCCGTATTTCATTGTAAAGTCGTAATCGTCTAGGACTCGTGTTTTCGTCCAGAGTATAAATATAAGCCCTCGACCATTGTAAAATTGTTCACAACCACATCAATACAACCGGCCCCGTGCCATCTTCGAGTCCTTTTAGTCGTGTCGTCGAGTTCTTCGAGAGGAATCATGGATCCGTCGACCTCCGTAAGTACCGGCAACCTTGCTATCATGTCTAGTATCATGCGGTGGATTTAGATATGATGCAAGTAGTCTCGTATGTTAAGCTTAGTATCGTGCGGCGGATTTAAGCTTATGACGGGAAGTTTTTGCCTATGACTTGTATCGTGCGGCGGATTGAGTCATGAGTAAAAATAGTTACCGGCTCTGTTAGATTTGGCAGATCTAATAGATTCATCAAGTTATCACGTGTTATATGTTTTATTTATTTAATTCATACAACACTTTTTGCCCAATCTAGATTGATCTTCGTTCGGCCTTGTTGCGCGAGTTTGCTTGTGCTTTGCTAATTATAAGATCATGGTGGCCGAACCGACTTTCAATCTAGATTGTTACATGTTGCGGGTTCATGCATGCCGATGATGTTTAGGCTTTGATAGAGCTGGGTGGCCGTGCGGCAGGTGCAGGTTTTAGATTAGTTTAGTCATGCTTTGCTTGTATGTTTCTTCTTCATGGACCCCAGTTCGGCTAGTTTGCCGATTCTGGTTAAGCTTACATGAGTAATGAGTATGTACAGATCTGTTCAGATGTATGTGTGCTTTTAGCTTCTTATAATTAGATCGTATCATGCGGTGGATTAATCTAATTATAAGGAGTGGTGTAGATTTATAGCAAGTGGTATCATGCGGTGGATTAGCTTTGCTTGAGTTTATGCCTGACGGGTTTATGAAGGCTGACGTGCGGCAAACTAGCGGGATTGGCCTATGCACATGTTATCTGAATAGATTTGTATTTACAAGTTATTTCTTTTATCTTTTGTCACGTGTGTATTCGGCAATCGATATGTTTACATGCTTTCTCTTTATACTTGCCGAATGATATCTTAAACCTGTTTCGACAAACAGCTTCTATAGCTGTGTGCCGTCGTGATTGGCTTCTAAAGCCGTACACATGGAACTGTCTGGTTTTTACCCAGCATGTTCTAAGGTATTCTCACATTTCATCCCTTGTTGGTTTTCAGGTCAAACCGACTGGCACGTCTCCGGGTTCGATACGCCTCGAGCTCCCGATTGAAGCTAGCCTCGTTCGGCTTGCTGTGTGCCTTTGACGTGAGACGCCACGTTTTGCGTCAACACCATTTTATATCATAGATGTTATTACTCTTTTCTATAAAGTTAGTCAAGTTTTAAAAGTTTGACTAACACGGATTTTAGAAATTGATTCTTATGTTATATCGGAACCCTAGTGAGAGTCTAAGACTGGCCTAATTTCCTGGATCCTCAAGTTCGAAACAACATTCAAGGGTCCAAAAATATTAATCTACTCTTAATTAATATCAAATGTGACACAACTAACTAGACATTAAGATTCAATACCTTAACAGAGGCAACAAAGTCTTTTCTATCAATTGCTAGTTTCTCCTAAACTTTTTAAAATCAATTATTAGGGACACATGGAGTATTACTCTCTCGGTGATAAAAAGACTTCTCTCAATAAAATTCTATACTACATGTTAGTGTGGGACTCAAATGATTGTGGTATTTATTAGACATCTACTACTATGTATAGAAAAGGAAGTCGTTTTGGACAAGATTTTAGTTAAACATTGAGAATATAAATCATGAATAACTTTTAAATTATTGAGTTTTAAAATATAAAAGCTATATGAATAGATTTCTATTGACAAATATTTTCATAAAAGTATACATATATTATTTTCTAATAAATATTTTTATAAAACAAGGAGCTAAAGTTATTTAGAGACTGTATCATTACCTAAAACGATTTCATTTTCTATACAGAGGGAGTACATAAAGATTAGTTGTTATATAGTACTCCTCTGTCTTGTCATATGGTACAAGATTTTAGGACAAATTAAGAGATAACACAAAAGACACATGCGCCCATACGGGGTCTCTTAACTAACTTGCATCGTGGACCGGGCCGGAGACACTCGGCATATCTCGATCGGCCTGGCCCATGCATGCATACAGTATATATTTCCGTGGTTACATATTAGACCAGCAGGAGCGGCAAACGCTATCGCCTCCGAAAAATAGATTTGGCGTAAAAATTTCATGCATTGGCACCCGATATAGGGTACCGTGAACGCATATGCCCGCCAAATTAAACGCGATAGAGGCGTCCGCTATACGCGCGCGCGGATGCAGCACACGTGGGTCCCACCTTTTTAAGTTTCAAAAAATGCTATATCTCACAAACCGAAAACTCAAATTAAATTCCGATTGCACCATTAAATTCGTTGTAATTAATTCTTCAAAACTAGATCTCTCATGGATATATTTAGATAAAGTGATAAGTTGACCCACAGTGGATGGAGGATGATATAGAGGATGGATGGATGCGGGAGAAATGGGTATAGAGAAGAGAATCTTGATGACCAGACAGTATAGAGTATAGAGGATGAAAAATAGAGAAACGTGAGTGCGAATAGTCTTAGGCACTACCCTATATATACATGAATATGTTATATGTGATGTTTGATTTGACGGGATGGATAGATCCGATAAGATCCTTTTGATCAGATTTTATTTTGCTCGACATGCATATTATTATACATATATACTAGTATTTCTTTTTTTTATCTGGGTACAACTTTGGACGCACACAACCCACACACACCACACTCACATCACACGCACACACACGCAAAGAAAGAGATTGGGAGACTCGCCGCCTCCAGTGCGCGGGAAACGTGCAGTACCACCGAACGCGCACCCGTGCGTGTACCCCTGCAAATTTCTAGATAAAATCCAGAAAAGGTGCGATCACCAGGGTTTGAACCCTGATGGGTAGCGTCCCACTGGACAGGCCTACCATTCGACTACAAGCCCATTCGCATATACTAGTATTTCTAATAGATGGTGACTGATGATAGACGTTGAACATAGCCGATCCCTTGTTTGAAGTCGCCGATGCACGATCGCAATCAATTGCTCGATGGATCGATCGAGTGGATAGATGGGCCAGCGGCCTTCTAAAGATAGAGAAGTGGATCTCCTACACGTCACGAGCTAGTACAATCGATCTTCCGCCATGTGCATGCGGCCCAGTTTTTTCTAGTATACCCGTGAGGTATATCCCTTCCAGTTTATTTGACTTGCTACTAGTGCCCATACATATAGACGTGACAACCTAAATCTTTTCTGCTCAAGGGTTTAGGTTGTTGCTTCCGTTAAAACGTACTGCTCCATCTCAAAATAGATAACACTTTTGTCCGGGGACCACAAAAGGGGTATCCCAATCAACGCAAAACAAATAAGTTAAACCTAGAGCACCAATTAATAAGAGACCTAACTAGTCTAACCTCCTAAAAAACCAACCCCTCGAGGCCTACAATGCCGGCTCACCGCCAGGAAGTCCGGGCCCGCCAAATCCTTACCAACCGCCTCACGGTAGCCTACGTCTCGAGCCCCGGCACATAGGCCTCGAGCCCACTACAGCCGTACACCGTTCCTCGAGACCCCACGTGGGGACCTCGGGCCTCTCTAACACGGTAACCTATCCCTCGAGACACATCATACCTCCCTCGAGCAGCGCCAGACATCGGATACCAGCCCCCATACTGCGCATTTAATGCGTCCACCTACTCCGGTCACATCCTCTGGTACACGACGTGTGCCCCAGTGAACCGGGGCCAGAGTCAGACCTCGTTTTCACCCACAAGCATGGGCAAAAGGCACAAGTACAGCACTGTTAGGCCATACCCTGCACTGTAGCACACTCGAGCCACATCACGAGACCTGGATTCCCGCTGTATGGCCGGGTTTTTCGGAACTTGCCCATACCTGTGGGGGCTCGAGCCCCCCGTAGGCGCCACCTCGAGGCCGGCCCTGCGCCCCTCGAGCCCTGACTGCTTTCATGCTATTGGAGGACAGGTACCCCAAGACCCGGAGGGACCCTGCCACGTCTGTACGTGCCGGCATGGGCGCTGGACGGCCTCCACGTCGCCACGCCTCCACGTCCGCGCCCGGGGATGGAAGCCACACTTCAAGGACGCCTCCACAGCAACCCCCACGCCGGCTCCAGTGACCTCGACAAGACAGAATTCCAACCCTTCGCCGTATTGGGCGTTGTACATGTCACTCCTGTGTAACCCTGGCCCCCTCTTGTTCTATAAAAGAGGACACCAGGGCCCTTCACGCACACGAGTCCACACGACACACACACGAGTCCAGACTCTCGTCCACGCTCGTTGAGCTTGTATTGCCCCTGTACAAGCACTTAGGTGCAAGTAATACAAGAACCTCCTCCCCCGCTGGACGTAGGGCCTTCTTTGCCTGAACCAGGATAAACCCTTGTGTCATCTTGCATCACCATCCAGGAAGAGAGCACGCTATCATATTACTAGTTGGTGTCATACCCCCGGGGTCGAAACACCGACAGTTGGCGCGCCAGGTAGGGGCCTTCGCCTGTCGGAGTCAATTTCTCGTTGTTTTCTGGATGGCTTCTTCCACTCCTTCGTTCTCCGCTGGTGCCGTCATCTGGTTCGGGAGCCTCGAGTTCCTGGACAACCGGCAGCGGCAACGAGCTAACCCTGCTCTCCACGGAGAGCCCGAGCGGAGGGCGTGTCACGCCACCCCGCGTGGGGGGGCGTGGCGCGTCGCCCGCACCACCACGCGTCGCCACCTCGCGAGCGGCGCCGTTGTCACCATCGTCGCCAGGCACAGGCGGTGCCGCGGCCGGCGCAGAGTCCCCGAGGTGAAACCTGCCCGGGCGCGCGGCCGGAGACTTCTAGGGCGCGGCACGCACTCTCCCAGCGAGTTCGCGTTCGTCATGCGCACGGACCGGGAGCCTGGCCAGAGGCCCCCGAGCCGTGCTCCGTCGACACCACCTGGCTTCCTCCCGCACGGGGTGTACCGCGCTCGACGCCAGCGGCTCCCATTCGGCCTCAACAACTTCGCAGCTGTCTACGCCCACCACCTCGACGAGCGCCGTCAGGACCGGGCGGCGGCAGAGCGGGAGGAACGTCCGGGCGTGATCCTACGAGCAACCACCGACTTGGAGATCGTCTACCCCGCGCACGTCGACCGCGGCTTCTCACGAGTCATCGAGCCACCCCCGGCGAGCCACCATCAGAGAGTGGTACCGCGAGCTGCAGTCCCAGCACGAGCCAGGGCGGCGCGACATCAACAGCTCCGACTCCGACGAGTACGACTACCACGACCCTGACCTCTGGGATCATCATCACGAGGCGCAAGCTCCAGCATTATTTCCTCGCTCATCCCGTGACGGTGGTATCGTCCTTCCCCCTCGGAGAGATCATCAACAACCGGGAGGCCACGGGGCGCATCGCCAAGTGGTGTGCCGAGCCGATGGGGGAGGCCATCACCTACGCTCCACGGAAAGCCATCAAGTCGCAAGCGTTGGTGGACTTCATTGCTGAGTGGACCGACACCCAGCTCCCGCTGGCACAAATCCAAGCCGAGCTCTGCACTATGTACTTCGATGGGTCCCTCATGAAGACAGGGGCAGGCGTAGGCCTGCTCTTCATCTCACCCCTCGGAGTCCACATGCGCTACCTGCTGCGCTTGCACTTCCCCGCCTCCAACAACGTCGCTGAGTACGAGGCCCTCGTCAACGGGCTGCGTATCGTCCTCAAGCTTGGGGTCCGACGCCTCGACGTTCGAGGGGACTCGCAGCTCGTCATCAACCAGGTCATGAAGGCCTCGAGCTGCATCGATCCCAAGATGGAAGCATACTGCGGAGAAGTGCGCAAGCTAGAAGACAAGTTCTACGGCCTCGAGCTCAACCACATCACTCGAAAGTACAACGATGGCCGCAGACGAGCTGGCTAAGTTAGCATCCCACGCGCGGCAACCATCCCACCAGATATCTTCTCGAGGGACATTTTTGAGCCATCCGTCAAAATCGGCCCGGGGGCTGGCCCCTCGACGCCACCCCTCGAGCCGGACACGGGGGCTCGACCTTCAACGCCACCCCTCGAGAACGACCCCCTCGACATCCGCTGAGGCAATGCAAATCGACGCACCCGCCTCTTCTTCATCATGACCCCTCGACTGGCGGACGCCCTTCCTCGACTACCTAACACAAGGCGTGCTACCAGAAGACAAGACAAGAGGCCCGACGCATCGCTCGAAGGGCCAAGACCTACGTCATCTACGGCGACGAACGAGAGCTGTACCATCGAAGCCCATCAGGAATCCTTCAGCGCTGCATCCCCCTCGAGGAAGGACGCAGGCTCCTCGACAACATGCACTCGGGGGCTTGCGGCCATCACGCAGCGCAGGGACCTTGGTGGGGAACGCCTTCCGCCAAGGCTTCTACTGGCCAACCGCCATTGGAGACGCCAAGCGCCTGGTTCGAGCCTGCCAAGGGTGTCAGTTCTACGCCAAGCAAACGCACCAAGCCCGCGCACGCCCTGCAGATGATCCCCATCACTTGGCCGTTTGCCGTCTAGGGGCTCGACCTCGTGGGTCCCCTCAAGATGACAAATGGAAAGTACACGCATGTGCTCGTGGCCGTCGACAAATTCACCAAGTGGATCGAGGCTAAGCCTATAGGCAACCCCACCTCCGAGAAGGCCGTCGAGTTCATCTCCGACATCATGTACCGGTTTGGGGTGCCTAACGTCATCATCACCGACAATGGCACACAATTCGCGGGCAAAAAGTTCATCAACTTCTGCGACGACAACAACATCCGCGTGAACTGGGCCTCGGTCGCATACCCTCAATGGAACGGGCAGGTCGAGCGCGCCAACGACATGATACTCCACGGGCTGAAGCCGAGACTGTTCAAGACCCTCAAGAATTTTGGAAAGAGGTGGGCTGAAGTGCTCCCCTCGGTGCTATGGGGGCCTCAGGACTACGCCGAGTCGAGCCACCGGGTTCACCCCGTTCTTCCTAACCTACGGCACCGAGGCTGTCTTGCCTACGGACCTCGAGTACGGCTCCCCTCGACTTCGAGCCTACAACGAGCAAACCAATGGCGAGAGGCTCGCCAATTGCCAAGGACCAGCTCGAGCAGGCTTGAGACGTGGCGCTCATCAACTCCGCGCGCTACCAGCAAACACTTCGATGCTACCACGACAAGCACGTGCGCAAAAGGGACCTGGCGGTGGGGGACCTCGTGCTTTGACGGAGGCAAGATAATCGAGGGCGCCACAAGCTCACCTCTCCATGGGAGGGCCCATACACCGTAGCTGAGGTGCTCAAGCCAGGAACATACAAGCTCTACGACGGTCAAGGCAGGATCCTGGCGAATGCGTGGAACATATCTCCGCTACGTCGCTTCTACCCTTATGGGCCTCGAGGCCTTTACATTTTGTTGCTTTGTACATACACGTCAAATATGAATGAACAAACTCGTGCACTGTCTTTCATTTTACTTAGCAACTTAGGGTAGCCTCGACCCTGCCTTGCTCAGGGTCGAGCCTCCCTCGGGGGCTGACAGGAGGGAACCCCCCCAGACTCCGAAAAAAACGCGCTTTTCTTTTCAAAAATTCGACCCTTATCTCGATTCGTATCTCGAGCATACTAGCAACGTCTAAGTCCGTAGATACCTCGAGCCTCCAAGAGGCGGGGGGCGTCGACGTAGACAGCCACCCACGCCCCCGGGCTACGGTACCCTACTTACGCCTCCCCTCGAGGAACTCGTGACATGTATCAAAAGAACATAGACCAAGCCGGTAGAAACTCGAGCTAGCGACAAAGAGAAATGGTCGAATAAATTTGAAAAGAAAACAACTTCTTTAAACAAATAAGTCATACGCATATGTTGGCCTCGACGGGCCACAAGTCATGACATGAATTTTTACAAAGGCCTCGACGCCCAAATTTGGCACGCAGGCCTCATTCCTCATCAGTCTGGAACTCCTCAAGATCTTCTGCTGCGGGCTCAGCCTCGACGTCCGACCAGGAGGAGGGGAGCCATCTACACCATTGTCTGCAATGGGAGGCAGCACGTCCTCCTCGAAGAGCTTTGCGAGCGCCGCCCCCGGCTTCTCCACCTTCTCCAGGATCTTGTCGACGCGGCGGTCGTTCCACTCTTCGTCCTTCCCCTCTATCTCGACGAAGCCCTTGGCGACGACGTTGACCGGGTAGCGGAAGCCGGAGCGGACGGCCGCGAGCGCCTGCTTTACGCCGTGGTGGAGAGCGCTCTTGACGCGGTCCCGCGTGGCCACGTCGAGGAAGCACAGGGCATCGACCAGGGCGTCGCCTCGAGCCACTGCGCCCTCTGCCATGGCCATCGGGTCGGCACTCCACGTGGAGCAGAGCCTGTCGAGGGTGCCGCGCGCCCGCTCCGCCACCATGGTCTCACCCTGGAGTTGCTCCACGAGAGTCTGATTCATCTCGCGGAGCTCCTCGGCGGTCTTCTCCAGATCTGTGCAACAAACAGAAAAGAGTAAGTCCGCGGCGTGGCAAGAATCTCGAAATCAAAGCAAGACAAAGCCTGAAGATTACGACAGTACCTTGGCAGCGCACGCCTAGAGCGTCAAAGTCGCTGGTAAGGACCCTGACGCGCTGCTCGAGTGTATGCTTTTGGGACAACACGTCAAGTTTTTGGCCCTTAAGCTCCTCGACCAGCTTGCCCGTCTGCGTAAGGCCCAGATCCTTCTTGATCACCTCCTACCGAGCGGCCTCGAGCTTGAGCGACAGGTCATTAGCTCTGTCGAGAGCCTGATCCATGTCGATCTCGAGGCCTTGGATCCTCGAGCGCGTGGCAGTTAAGGCCTCTTGGGCCTCCTTCCGCGCTGCCTCCTCCGCAGCCAGGGCGGTGGCGGCCTTGCTCTTGGCCTCCTCGGCCTCCTTCCTCGCCGCCTCCGCTGCAGACCGGGCGGTGGCGGCCTCGCTTCGACCCGCGGTGGTGGCCTCCCTCTTAGCTTGGGCGGCCTCGTCTCGAGCCGCCTGGGTCTCCGCCTGTGCGTCGTTGAGCCGGCCCGCCATCTGCGCGTTCTGGCCCAGCTCAGCGCAGAGCTCCTGGAGCTCCCCCTCCGCCTTCACGAGGGGCAGCCGCCACCCGCACGGACTTGTCCGCCTCCCTCCACGAAGGCCCTCTCTGCCTGCGCCACGAGCTCGGTCACCTCCTTGAAGATCGACCGTGCCTCCCGCGGAACCCCCTGCTGAATCGACCGCTCGATGGGGATAACGGCACCGGACGAGCCCTCCCCCCACGGGCTCGCAAGCGTCAGGGTATGGCCACACCGATCGACCGTCTCGACGATGAGCGGGTCCTCCTCCTCTGACTCGAGCAGCACCAGCTGCGGCCCACCAACCGGTGGCACGGGCTGCGGCTCTCTCCGCCCTCACCGTCATCGTGCGGCCCCTCAGCCATCTCCTCCTGCTGCTCCGTCCCCTCCCGAGGCGACGGTGCGGCATCGCGTAGAGGCGGGGCTCGAGCGGTAGCGGATCGCTTGAGGGGTGGCTCGTCCCCTCCGCCTCGTTCCCGGCCGGCTCCTTGAGCCTCTCCTCCCTCACTGGGTCTTCCGGCGTCTTGTCGTTCCCGGCCGGTGCCTCGAGCGCCCCCTCCAGCGCTGAGCCCTTGACCGGGGACGACTCCTTCTCCAGCTCATCCAGGAGCCCCTCCACCGGCGGTATCTTCTCCACCAACGACTCCCCCTCCTTCTCCTTCTCCGCGAGCGCGCGAGGCTCCGTCGGTAGGGGATCCTGTCCAGCGGGCCGGCTCGCGTCGACTGGGGTCTCGAGGGCCGTTGTCCCCTCAGCCCCAGATGCCGACGGAGCCGCGCCTGTCTTGGGTGCTCCCCCCGAGATGGTCTTCGTGATGGGGGGAGGAGTGGCCCTCTCAGTAGGCGCCACCGGAGGAGGAGGAGGAGGAGGAGGTGGTGGTGGTGGTGCTGCGATGGACGCAGTGGCGGCGGGCTTGGCGCCAGGAGCCACGGTCCCTGCTGAAAAAGAGAACAACGTCGTCAGAATCAGGAAAAAGCCTTGACCCCCCGTGGTCGACGGCGTCGGCCTCACCAAGATCCACGGCGGCCATCTGACTTCCCCGAGCCATGGCTGCTCGAGCCTTCACCAGCCAAGCGGCCATTTTCAGCGGAAGAAGGAGCCATACCTCGAGGTGCTTGGTCCTCAGCAGAGCTCGAGTGTCTTGGCCCGCTTGGACACCGCGGGTCCGCCTCCTGCCGGGAGCGCTTTTCCCTGAAAAAAACCAGAAACGGCACACATCACCAAGGTAAAAAGGTAAAGCTTCACTACCAACGGAATTGAGAAACGTTACTTACCCAAAGCGACGGCGGGACTTCTTCCCCGAGTCGCCGGACCTGCTCGGTGGCTTCGAGCCCGCCCCATGGCTCGAGCCATGCCCCTGTTGGGGAAAGGACCCTCGGCAGAAGCGCCGCTCGAACTGGTGCTCGAAATTAACCCTCGCGCAACGCCTGTTGTCCTTGCGAGGTCCCTCTCCTATTGGAGACCGTTACCCTAACCTCCGGACGCGGGTTCAACCCTCGTCGCTTTGTTGCATTTCCGTGCAGGTCTAAGTCGACGGTCGCACTGCAGGAAACCTTCGCTGACTCACAAGGCCACCTTCGCTTGGAGCGAAGGTCCAGGCAAGCGGCGAGTGTGCGCTGCCCCGGAGGCAAGCGAAGCCGAAGGTCCGGCGAGCACGGCCGAAGGTCAAACCTTCGGTCTTCTCCCCCGGAGGCAAGTAAAGCCGGGAGGTCGGCAGATGGCGGAGGGCGCGGGCCTGAGGGCGAGCGCGGCCGAAGGTCAAAACCGCCGCACCTCTCCCCGAAGGTGAACAAGGGCCAGGTGGCGGCGCGTTGGAGGGTGGCCGATTAGGGTTTCCGCTTCAGCTGTGTATTTACGCTTTTGCCCTTCCTCCCTGCGTGTAGGCGAGGAATCTTTCCTGTACCCTTTTGTAATTTGGCCCGTGCCCTTGGCATTCCCTATAAAATACCAAGGGGAATGAACAGTGTAAGGGGACGACTTTTTGGGAAATTGAGCATCTTCCACTTCCGCCTTACCTTCGCTACCGCTTCCGACGCTTGGCCGCCTTCGCTCTTCCCCCTGCACAAGTGCGGAGGTGGGGGCAAGTGCGTTTCCAACAGTTTAGCGCCGTCCGTGGGGAGGAAGTCTGAAATGGCGGGAAACAGGAGAGCACCTTCGACGAGGGACCAGCGCGTTGCTAGAGAGACGGCGGCGGTGGTCCCGCCTGCTGAGGAAATTGTACAGCCCTTGGGAGGAGAGAATGTCACCCCAGAACCCCAATCCCTGGGCCCCCAGGCCCGAGTGGCGACGCAGCCGCACCCACACACTTCGAGAGAAGGAGAGGGAGAAGAAGAAGAGGTGGGCCTTGAGGCCCTTGAAGGGCTCGAGGCTGAGCTGCAAGAGAGAAGAAGAGGCACCTGGGAACAGCTTGAGAGGCATAACCGACTGCGCTCGATCAGACAGGAGGGCAGACGAGGCCAGGGAGCGGCTTCGCCGTATGGGGAGGAATCCCTCGCCGCGGCAGAAGCCGAAGCCGAAGGCTGGAATGATGAGGGACATACCCCCGCTTGCAAGAGGGGAATGAGGAGCCGAATCAAGATAACCTTCGTCACCATCCACCACCCCCACCACCACCAGTACACCAGAGCCCATATCCTGTGAGACACCCCAAACTTCCGCCAACTCTACCCAGATGAGAGAGAACAAAACCTTCGCATCAGCGAAGGCATCAGCAACACCAAATGCCGTACGATCCAAGTCACCACTCTCCCAAATACTCCAAACCCAGCCCTGGCCACCATGCTATAATCCACAAACCTTACCCCGCTATGATGGACTTTCCGACCTCGCAGTTCATCATGAGCTACGAAAGCAGCGGTTGCGCAGCGGCGGTGCGGTGATGAATCAAACAATGGCAAAATCCTTTATTATCATCTGCGAGACATCGCACAAACTTGGTACAGCAACCTTCGCCCCGGAACTGTGGATTCCTGGGCCACCCTCAGAGACAAGCTGTGTACAAATTTCAAGGGCATCACTCCAGCCCCGTCAAACCCCATCGAGCTGTTCAATTGCAAGCAAGAAGAACGCGAGCCGCTCCAAGATTACTGGCGAAGGTTTATTCAAATCAGAGCAAGGACCCGGGGATATCTGAGAGGCTGTCATCCTCGCTGCAGTCAATGGGCCTGCGCACAGACCATGCTCTCAAAATTCGCAGAAACCGGCAAAACTAATCGAAGAGTTGCTGAAAAACAATGGAAAGGAACTGTAGAGCTGATATGGATTCAGAGCGAAGTCCGATGACTCGGAGGTCTCAGCGAGGCCACAGCCGGAGGCCTCAAACGAAGAGAAAGCACCTTCGCCAGAGCAAGCAAACGTCGGTTTTGAATCAAAAGCAACAAAAATTATGAAGATTAAAGACGGGACGCTCAACACCGAGCAGCCAAGCCCGCCAGGGTTGCACCTCCCGCCGACATAGACCGGGGTGCTCTCGGACACGCCGGGTACCGAGCAGCGAGATCCTGCCAAACGTATTGTCACTTCTGTGGAATGGGGAAAGGGGACACCCAAACAAAGCAATGCGAATGCTCGCCAAGGGAAAAAGAATACCCCGGAATCCAGGGAAAAGCTGCTTCGTCAGACTCCAGAACCATCAACCCACACTAGGAAACCAAGTTTCCACCCACCAAATTCAACCACCACTATACCCCCATAAAACTCGGCCTACTTAGCAAAACCCCCTTAAACTCCTCCCCACTCTACAAACCAAACCTTCTAGTAGCCCAACCACCATTTACACCGCCAAAATTCCCACTTACACAGTAAATACCCAACCACCCCACAAAACCAAATCCCAACAACCCACCAAACCCCAACCTCTGCCAACACAAACGCCATCCCGCGTTATCCAGACACCCACAAAATTGAGCGAAAGCCCCGAGCCCAAAAGACCATCAACAATCCAACTTCAACTTCGGTGTGATTCTAGCATCACCGGAGGTTCAAATGAGAGGACCATGGTAAACAAACGCCAGAGGAAGGAAAGGAACATGCCAGACGCGTTCACCACGTGGCCGTCGAAGGACCACAGAAGTTCGGGCGTTTGGTCTCAACACCCCATAACCTTTCGATTCCAGTGAAATGAAGCTAAAGAGATGACCCTCCACACCGATGATATGGTGACGAAACCAACCTCGCTGGGTGGACGGTCACCAAAATATGGTCGATACAGGAAGCTCCGCTTGACATCTTGTTCGCGTCAACCTTCGACCAGCATGAGATGACAGGAAACCTTCGCAACCGGCGAAAACCCTATACGGTTCGGTGGTCAACAAGTGGAGGAGCGTGGGAAAATTTCTCTGCCGTGACATTCGGCGACCCAAAATAACTGCAAGGACGCGAACATATATAACTTTGATTGTGTCGACAGTCTCTTACCCATTACAATTGCCATTTTTGTGCCGAGGGGTCACAAAAACGCGTTCAATGCGGGCATCAATCCCGCCTACCAGGCAGACACTTCCCCGCTCCGAAGGGAAGGTTTTGGTCGCAGTAAGTGTTATTTGGGACCAGGACATGGAAGGACAGCTGAGGGAACGTAGCCCCGGGGCCGGGAAACAGGAATGTACACAATGTCAAAACCTCAAACCCACGGTATCAGCGTCGAGAAGGACGAGGTATTGCAATGACAGAGTGAAGGCAGCGCCAAAAGGGAGAGGAAACCAAACAACGGTCCAACTCTTCGAGGGTAATGCGAAAGAAAGGGTGATCATTTCGCCAATCTAGGCTCAATCATGAAGGAACCTCGTCACCACTCAGAGGGAGAAATTTCTGAACTCGCTGGTCCGCAGGAGAAGACCTAAAAGGAGTAAAAAGATCAATGACGAGCATAGACTGAATCAAACAGGTATGCACCAAAGAAGCAAAAATTAGAAAACAAGATGAAGGAGGTGAACAGAAAGAAAGAAAGAAAGAAAAGAGGGCCGCGGAAGGAGAGGCATGAGGTTCGTAATAAAAAGGCTTCTAGACGCAGCGTCATTCGCCCAGTCAAATACCAACTGAGCTCTCAAATGTGGCTCCTGTTCCAATAGAAGAACAAAAAAATGGCGGAATAGTTGACCGATTTCACTTGCTGAACAAAAGCCTGCCGAAGGATGATTCCCTCCCAAAAAAAATAAGCCTGGATCGAAGAGAACGGAAGGTGCAAAAGGTATAAATAGGATTGCCTTCTCAGGCTTCACGATCATGATAATGAGAAGAAGAACGAAAGAAGAAAAAACACAAAGCTTTATCACACCCTCGGGACCTTTTCGTCCAAGAAGGATGGTAGAAGGTTTGTGAAAAATGCAGGCTCAACCTTCGTCGCATGAACCTCCGAAGTTTGAAGGAATGAGCATGCGTCTCCGCCTTCGTCGACGACCTATCGCGCAGAGTGGTGAACTAAAAGAGAACACTTCCGACTTTCGAGCTGTATTCAGCAACCTCCGGTCCGCCGCGATGAACTCCGACTGAACTAAACCCAAAAATGTGTTTCGGGAAGCGAGGAGTAAATTGCTTGTTGCTCGTCTAGCCAGAGAGAATCGAAGCCACCCTGAGAGATTGATGCCATAGAACATGGAACCTCCGGCGCGACCCACAGAAAGCACCCTCAGCGTCTGACCGGTCGTGGCAGACTTAGCAGATTGATCTCAAGATCCGCAGGAGGGAGGGTTACCTTTTTGATAAATAGAAGGAACAGAGCATCCATCAAATGGGAAAAAGGCCCCAGCAGCAAGACGGCCTTCGAGGAGTTCAAAAGTGATCTCCAGCTTGACTGCCCTAACCAAGCCCAGCAAAGGGAGATTATGTTACTCTATGTAGCAGCTTTCCACACGCGCTAAGCCAGGTCCTCATCAAGGAGCTCCGCGAAAAAAACAACCAGACAGCCCCAAATACTACTGTTTCAGAAACCCTGTAGAGCCCAAAGAGAAATTATTCGGAGCTTGAGGAAAATAGATTACGCCGTCGTCATGCCACAAGAAGCTCAAGCCTATTTCCAGGCGCACGAGATCCATTTGTCTTCAACGTTAAGTACCTTCTCGAGAACATTTCAAAAACAACGAAGCCGTTGGAGGAATAGCAAAATGGGGAAGGAGGAGGTACAAGATGATGGAACCTGAGTGAGAAAGAAGAAGAAGGAAAATAAAAGGAGGAGGGGGTATTCATAGCCAGAAGGAGAAGACGCGCCCAACGGTGATGCTAGCCAGGACCAGTTTTGGATGTTTACTGTCGACGGGGCCTGGGTTGCAACAGGAGCCGTGTGCCTCGGCCATTCAATAATCGACTTATGGGTTTCGAAGCTGAGAAAACGAAGGAGGTGATCAAAGGAAACACAACCAAACGAAAGAATATGGAAGGCTGTGGGTGTCTATGGACTTCTACTCAGGTGCGTACGTTACAGTCCAGAAGGGCACTCATCAACACAGATTCTACAGTCATCGCGGGGCACATTGAAAAAACTACAAGCAAAAGATCAGAGCTTCAAAAGTATTTTCATAGTCCGAGGTTATAAATTCGTTCCTCGGCCATAAACCGTGATAAAAGCAAATATCGAGGTACTTGATAAAAACAGAACTAGAAGACAGATTGCTTTAGCCAAAGACCAGCGCGCCGAAGGTCAAGAGCCTTCCTCAGATTTGTTCTACGAGGTTTCCACGTCGGCGCCTGGTCGAGCTTCTGAAATCACATTCCAAGCTGATATCAGCGCAATTCGGCGAGGATGGAGGCACTCCTATCATGGCCTAATCAGGAGGGGTCCATGAATCAAACAAAGAAGAAAGAAGAAAACAGACAAAACAAGAGTGGCGGGATACAAGATCATGACAATACATTGTACAAAAGCTGTCGGTAACCTCGCATGGCTCCAAATGTGTCACAGTCAGAGGCAATGACATTCTCAAGCTAATCCACGAGAGGGCATTGTGGTTCTCACAACGGCCGCCAGCTTAGTCGGCAAAACGTTCGGGGCAGGCTTCTTACTGGCCAACAGATTTTATTAAGGATGGGGAGAACATAGTATCGCAGGTGGTTGTCAACTTGATGGCAAAAAACCAAAACGCCCCAGGGGCACCCAAAAAGGAGAAAAAAAGCGGGGAAGAACAGCACAAACCTAGCTGAAAAAGGTGGGTGAATGAGAAATGCCGTGATGGCATAGCGACGTCGGAATTCGATAGTGACGAGCTTGAATATCAAAAAATGGATTGAAAACAAGGCCAATGTCCTCCACAATTCCCTCACAGTTTAAAAGAATTGCTGGGGCAAAAAAAGACAAAGAGTGGTTGTGCTTTGGAGTTCCTCAACCTAAACGCGCGACACGGCACTCAGTTTGAAGCGAGGTCTTCAAAGAATTCTGTCCAAATGGGGACATATTATGCTGTCGCATCCGTCACGACACCGCACAGAAAGGATAAGCGGCGGTGAAGAGAAGGGCAAACGCAATATTACAAGCTATCTCAAAAAAGAGTTCATGGGAGACCAGAGGGTAAATGGGGCCGAGTGAACATACCTCGGTACTGGAGTCTCACACACCTCAGAATTGCAAGAGAACAAAATCACTCCTTTCAAGGTGCTGTTCGGGAAAGAAGCGGTGCTCCAGAAAGAGTACTTAAAATATGGAGTCGCTCAGAACAACCCTCGCACCGGACGCAGCAAAGCCATCGCTCGTTAAGATAAGACCTACGAAGAAGCAAGAGCATGCCAGTGCACAACCTTCGCAAGTATCAAGAAGAAAAACCAGAAAAATGGAGAGGTAGATTTAAAAAAGATAGAAATCAAGAGTTGCAAGAGAGGGTGACCTCTATAAGAAAACACAAATGCGCGCTTGGCAAGGGGAAAATTTCAGCCCCAAGTGGCAGGTCCATACTTGATTGGAAAGCAACGTCTGGCTCTTCCACCTCTCCGAACGCGAGGGTACCATCTGCCTCACATGGAACATAGAAGACTTCAAAGAAAGAATACAGTACGCAGGAGAGCCAGCGACGGACTCGCAAGTGAGTAATTCATATTCGCTTTCAGTGTTCCAATCTATGAATGTAGCCAACAAAGGGATGCACTCTTTTCCTTACGAAGGGGGCAGTAAGGTTTTTTTTTTAACGAGGCAGTAATCCAAAGCCATCAATACAGGTTAGAAACCCCAACAAAAAGTAAAATCTCCCAAACTCTACTCCCAACATCGAAAAAGGGGGTTCAAGAGGTCATTCATACCTCTAAAGATCTCGCACCATCCTTCAAGAATTCACTAAGATAGGGGGAAAGTACACTGGAAACAGGGGTCGAAAACAAACTCACCTAGCCTAAGATAGGGAGGCATCAGACGGCGAAACGAAAACAATGCTTCCTTACATAAAAAGCAAACTCTCACCTCACGCATAAGGGGAGGGAGAGAAAGTTCGAGCCCAGCGGCCAACCAAAAGAACAGGGGGGCTCGCAAAAAGCAAACTGCACCACGACTTAAGAGAAGGGGAGGAAAGTCGAGCGAAACCCTGACCAAACAACAAGGCAATAAAAAGAAAAAGGAGAAAAAATCGAGATAACAACCCCGGCTCCAAATAAGGAAGGAAAGGAACAAAGGAGCAGAGGACAGGACAAGTCCACCCCCCCCTGGCACAACGCAGGGGCTCGCAAAAAGCAAACTCACCTCCCAAGGGAAAGGGAGTGCGAAATAAAAGATAAGGGGAGAAAGAAAACGTAATAAGAAGAGCGAAGGAGAGACACCTGGCACAAATGACAGAGGGGGCTCGCAAAAAGCAAACTTAACCTAGGCCTAAAGATAAGGGAGGAAATTTTTCGTCCGAGCACACCCTGGCACAAACGACAGGGCTCGAAAAAGCAACTCAACCTCGCCTAAGACAAGGGGAGAGGAGAGGAAAGTGAGAGCGGACCCTGGCACAAATTGAAGGGGCTCGCACAAAAAAAAAGCAAACTTCAACTCTGCCTAAAACAAAGGGAGCGCGAACGAGAAACGAAGTCCCAAAAAAGTTTCAAGCCACCCCCACAAAGCACAACCAGAAAACAGAGAAACTCACACGAGAGCAAGCAAATGGAGACGAATCGAAAAAGAACAAAGGGGGAAGAGTGAGAGGAGATGATCGCTTTTTTTTTCAAAACATTTTGTATTTTTTATGTCACTTTTCTTTTTGAGGCAAACGCGAGGCCTCGCTAAGAAAAAGAAAAAAAGGGGGCGTTCGCTGTTTTTTCAAAACAAAGCTCACAAGAGCAACAATGCGCGAGCCCTCGCCTTAAAGAAAAAGGGGTGGCGCGCTAGTTTTTCAAAACAAGCTCACAAGAGCAAATGCTGCGAGCCTCGCTTTAAAAGAAAAAGGGGAAGGCGTCGCTGTTTTTTCATCAAAACAAGCTCACAAGAAGCAAAGCGCGAGCCGCTAATTAAAAGAAAAGGGCGCGGCGTCGCTGTTTTTTCAAAAACCAAGCTCACAGGAGCAAAAGGGGAGCCTCGACTAAAAAAAACAAGGGGCTCGCTGTGTTTTTCAAAACAAGCATAACAAGAGCAAATGCTGCGAAGCCTCGCTAAAAGAAAAATGGGCGGGCGCTGTTTTTTTTTTCAAAAACAAGCACACGTAGAGCCAGCCGCGAGCCTCGACAAAAATAAAACAGGGCGTCGCCTGTTAAAAACAATTAAGACGTAAATTAGCACAACAAACATGGCCACACAACCCATACGTTCCTTCTCGTGCCGTTAACAAGTAAAGTAACGTTACAAACAACGAACATATCCCAAACAAAATAAAAACTCTTTACAAGGAACCATCGTTCCCACAATCAACACCAAAATCACCGAAACTTCGGCCTCCCCTCAAAAACCCCCCTCCAATGGAAACAGGGGCTCCCAAACAAAGGAGCGGCTAGGGACAATCTGGCAGATCCCGGGCAAAAACCCTCGCCCTATACAGTAGTCTATGCCCCCAGCCTATTAACTTCCGAAGGGTCTTCCGTCGGGATCAAAAAAGAGCCCCTCAGAACCAATTCAAGCTCTCTTTGCACGAACAAATATTCTCAGCTGCTCGTTTACGTCAATATATTCATTCACCGCCAGCTTGCGATTTGGGGTTCGAAGAAGATCCAAACAACATACCGATCGGCTTGCCGGTCTTGTATAGTTGCTTCGCGCCCAATAATCGATAGACCTACTTTTTTTAAACAATACCTCGCCCATCTTAGACCACCAAAATGTTCAAAGGAAAGCGAAGGATATTTAAACTAGCGCAGAGCCACGATTCACCAGTTATAAAAACTATTTGGGTAGTTCAAACATCAGCGGAAGTCAAGTCGAATACCGTCTAACACGGGGTTCGCGTCAGGATCGCATGCTTGCCACAAAAATACGAGAATGTCTCAGCCTCTCAAGTCTTTACAAACAACCACAGTATCGACAAGGCTTCCCTCGCCTCTCAAACAAACCTAGCGACACACCACCTGAAAGATTCACCCTCAGGCAATTCCAAACCATCGACAAACGGCGACAGTCGAGGGTCCCAGCTGACGCCTCCTCCGCCGTGGATTCCTCGCAGCAGCTCGACATCGTCGCAGTCTCCTCTTCCATCGTCGAGCATGCGACCAGCATCCCTTCCGTAAATCGGCACATCCCGGTCAACGCCTCGATTCTCGGGCGAGCGTAACCCCCTCGCACAACTGGATCAGGGCGGCTTCGGGCACCCATCGCGTGCAACTCGGGGCGGCGAGAGGGGCATTGCATTCTCGTCGAGCCTATAAGACAAAACAAAAGAAAACCCGCCAAAATCAACCACAACCCCTCTAAAAAAACAACAAAATCATAAAAGCTAAAAAGATGCGAAAAACCTGGCGTGTACCCGCGGAGGCTTTCTCGAGATGGCGAGGAGCTCGGCCACATCCGGAGATCCCAAAACTTGCGAAGCCAACGCACGCAAGTTCCGCACTTCTGCGTCATCAACCTTAATCCGGACGAAATCACAAACCGACGGAAAAAAGACATGGCTGGCCTGTTGATCCTGCAAGATGATCACCAATAAGCCAGTCGAGGTGATAGCTCATTGCCAAGGCCCGGCCGTCGTCGTTACGTCGACCAAAATTGGCTGAATGGTAAACTAGCGAGCTAAATACATCAAGCTCGTTACCCAGCCAGCCATCGAAGGCCTCGCGTAGCGCAGGCAATGGCTCTCCGGCAGAGCCCCCGGCCTCGGTCAGACAAAAATAAGTTTACGTTTGACATTCTCCATTACTCGCTCGCCAAGATTTGTTCAAATCCCTCCTAGCAGAACCCTCGGCCTCGGGCCCAAAAGCCTTGCTCTTTCTCCTTTCCCGCGGCAATCAGTCACGCATTACGCTTCGCCAGCTCAACAGCCTCAGCTCAGAGCCTTCGAGGCCTTTCGGAGGCAATCTTCACTTCTTTCTTTATGCGCTAAGCTCCCGACAGTTGCTATTCTCCTTCTAAGATCAGGAATAGGTAATCATAAATCCATGTCGGGGGGGAGCTAACCTTAAGCCTGTGAGTGGTTAAGAGCATTAGCTACGCCAACTGACGTCAAACGTCGTCGAATGGTGTCGCCAATCGGCTTGATCTGCAAGTTAGAACCTCGCCTCCGGCACACAAAATGCGGCCGAAGATCGGCCCTGAAAACGGCTTCCTCAGGGGCTACACTGTAAGGGCAATCCGAAGGTCAGGATAGTGAAACAGCGCAGTCGCGGATCAGAAATCCGAAGATTCTTAGCATATTCCAGGAGTGCGCGCCGGCTAGCTCGCCAAACGGTCTCTGCCCCCGGGATCGCGCGAGTCAAGTTCCCCATCGAAACTCAAAACCCTCCACCAAAAGGGAGAGCCCGGCAAAAGCTGGGAAAACCGCCACTCGTTCGAGGGCACTGGCTTCAATATCTGTGCGATTTCACTGCGCCCTGGGCAACCATCGCACCAACACTCGGAGAGGCTCCGCCTCAATAGACACCTCCTCATCGTGTCCATGTCTTCAATGAACCCTCGCTGGATTTCATCAGTACGAAAACCCTCGTCCGTTCTCCCCCTACTTGAGTCCTTATCTCCATCACTATCATATTATCAGATTCCATTCCTCCCGCACGAAATCTGGGACTATAAAGCGTCGCGATCCCTCCACGCGAGGCACGCGTTCCCCGACTGCACCGGCCCACCTCGGCCCTTGGAGTACGGCCAAGGAGGAAGTGCCCTGCAGCAACAGAGCCAGAAGAGATCCTTCATCGCAAGCAACCTTTCGCTTGGCGCCACCAGCTCCGCCAGCCTCGAACCACGGCCTCTCTTCGCCGAGCGACGAATTCCTTTCTCCGAAGCTTTAAGATTTCCTCTCTTCGGCGAGCATTCGCCGAAGGAGCGGCCAGCTGCGTACCGGAATACCAACGAATGTCAACTTCTGTTCACTCGACCTTAGCCCACCCACCAAGCTATGGATAGCATTCACTTCCAGCGGGGGGAAAGCTTCCCCACAAGCTCGTCCGTCCACTGATCCGAACTCGTTGAAACAGCTTCGTTCCCGTCTCGCGCCTCGAAATTTCTTAAGGTTTTTTTTCCCAATACCTTTCTCCAAATACAAAATCGGTTTCTCAACCCATACCCCCCTTTTTTTTTTTTTTTAGGTAAACCTAGGGTCATTCTCCACAGGGAACCAGTCCGCCTCCGGCCAAGAGGGCCAAATCTGGCACAAGCATATTCCTCCACTAAATTCCCGCGCCAAACTGAGAACGCACAAAGACCCTCAGGCAATCAACAGCAAGGCAGGGGCCTCGAGCTTCATCTTAGCTTCGGCGCTCACATCTCCAAGCAATGGAAGCTTGCCGCAAAAGCTCGGAGCTAGTCACATGAGTTTGTAATGAACCACTACTCCTGCCACCCCGCGCTCCACTTGTCTTTGGCTGCCCCGGCAGCTCCGCGCCGGCGCGATGGCAAAAAGCGTGTAACACCGTGAACTGTCCCAAAGGGCTGGTCTGACCTCGCTTCAGTAATCTTGCGAGGATGATATGAAAGCGATGAGTGCGAAAACAAAACCCTCGGACATGAGGGGAAACCCCCTGAGACCTGGGGCTCCAGACATAGGACCGACATTCTTTGTTGAAGCAAGAAGGGCGTAAGCGAATGATGAACCGCAAATTGAACCTTCAAAGGACCGAAGTCACGAAGGAGGAGTAGCTGGGGGAAGAGAAAAAGACCAGCCAAAAGAAACGCTTTCAAAAATCTGAAACTTCATCTGCGGCGTTCGTCTTCGCAGGTCTCCCCCACTGCTGGTCCTCGCCCTTGACTTCCTCAACCCAGCCCCACCTCACAAATAAGATGCAATCTCACTGGCGCAAACCCGGCTAAGGACCAAACTCGAAGGTAACCCCCTCATCCGCCGACGGAGGGGAGAACCAGCCCGAAGCAGTATGCTTCAATCTGGCCATCCTCAGCTATACCCAAACTACAAAACAAACCCTACGCTCACAAAGTAGGTTCGCCAATGCCCTTCCAACCCTGCACGCAGCCTAAAACAAACCTCGCTACAAGCAAAAATCGCAACAGCAGGACGGCTATAGCATGAGGGCACAATCAAAACTCTTACCCACTCTTTCTATTTAAGGCGGGAGGAGACGAGCACCCTCACCCGACGAAATCGGCAACGACAACCGAAAAAAAAAGTGTATGGCAGCATAAAAAAAAAGAAAAAGGATGCAAATTAGGAAAAACAACACCACAAACGGCACAGCCCAAAGCAGAGTAGCGGGCATCGTCGCTGACGAGGGGGTCCCCGTTTTTTGTTCCATTGAAAGGCGCTGACTTGGGCTCGAAACACGGTTTTGATCCAAGACAACGAGGGCTACGTTGGGGGATAAGGACCCTCGGAAAGAAGAAGCGCCGCTCGAATCAATAGGACTGATAGAAATTGAAAACATGGTCCACCTCGCCGCCCAGACATGGTTCGGCAAGTTGAGACTGCCTCCTTCACCGGTCCCTATCCTATGGCGACCGTACCTAACCCCAGGACGGGGTTGGGGTTTTTCAACCCTCGCGCTGTGTTTTTGCATTTCGTGCAGAGGTATAAGTCGAAGGGCACTGCAGAAGGAAACCTTCGCTGACTACACCAATGCCACCTCGATTGGGAGCGAAGGGTCAGAAATCAGGAACAAGAGGAGGAGGGGTGAGGACGAACCCAGGAGGAAAAGAGACACTACGCAGGAAGGGTCAGGCGGAGCACGGCCGAAGGTCAACCTCGGTCTTATCCCCCGGAGCGGGAAACAAGGGAACCAGCAGGAGGTCAGTTTCTGGTAAGGGAATGATGGAGCTGATAGGGAGAGCGTCGGGCCTGAAGGCGAGGAGTGCGGACGAATGGTCAAAACGCCGCCCACCTTCTCCCCAAAGAGTGAAAAAGGGGCATATCGGGGTTGGCGGCGAGTGCGTGTGGACCGGAGTAGGGGTTTCCGCTCTCAGCTGTGTATTTACGCTTTTGCCCCTTCTCACTGCGTGTAGGCGGGAATCTTTACTGTCCCTTTTGTAATTTGGCTCGTGTGTTTTGGACCATGGCATTCCTATAATACAAGGGGCGAACATAATGATACAGTTGTTTAAGGGGGTACGACTTTTGGGAAATGGAGCATCTTCACTTCCGCACTACCTTCGCACCGCTTTCCGACGCTTGGCCGCCTTCGCTCTTCCCCCTGCAAAGTGCGGACGTGGGGGCAATGTGGTTGCCACCAAGCCCCAGCCATTCTCCTAGGGCTCGGATGGGGGGAAGGATACCGGTGCCTTACAGTTTTTGGCTCGACCACGGAAGGGGGAGCTCTTCATGTCTCTTGTACGGTTTGGGGTACGACGGACGACACCCGAGTTCCTTTCAAGCGGCCCTCTTGTGAGCATTTCATGCGCGGAGCCGGGAACTGATATACGGAGCTCGTGAAGGCGGTCGCGCCCCACCACAAACGCGTCGGACTCCTTCTCAGGCGAAGGTGAGGCGATGGGCTCCGGGATCGATCGCGACTAACGTCACGAGACAGACCAGGAGCTCCCCCTCGCGGTCTTGGCTCGGAAGGAAGGTAGAAGAAAAATTAAAATAAAATAATGTTGAAAGATATTAATAGAGGGGGTTAGATGGTTGGATATAGAAGGAGGTTGAGAAGGTAGGGAAAGGAAAGTACAATCATACGAAGTACTGTTGAACACCAGGAGAGAGGGGTCTCACAAGAAAATTGATTGAAAGAATAATAAGTTAAATGGGCAGGAGCACTCCAAAGAACTTATGTAGGCTTGCCTAGGCAAGAAAATGACTTGAGAACCGAGGAACCGCTCGGACCACGTGAGCAAAAGCAGAAGGAATTGAGAATACAAGTAGTAAAAGGGGGACGGGAAAGGAACCCGGAATAGGAGATAGAAGAGGAATGAGGAATTTGTGCTTATCTCCACTGTTCTTTCTGGCGCCTTCAAGAATTCGTGAGGGGTACGCGAGTTGGCTTTTCCGATGATTCGGACACGCGCGATCCCTTCGAGCGGGGGATCTCCAGGAATCTTCTATGCGAAGGAAGAGAACGTAAGACCAATTGATGTAGAAGAAAAAAAGAGAGAATAAGAAGAAGCATTAATAAAGTAGAATAGATTAATACTATTACTCAGAGTATGATAGATCAGGTTCTAACTCAACACCTTCAACTTCCACCACATGTTCGGGCACTCGGAGACACTTCTTGAGTTGGGAGACGTGAAACACATTATGAACTGCTGAAAGATGATCGGGCAACCTTAGCTTATAAGCTACCTTGCCACAACATTCCAGAATTTCAAAGGGACCAATATAGCGAGGTGCTAATTTCCCTTTAACTCGAAAACGAGTGACTCCTTTGGTGGGTGAGACTTTCAGGTACACATAATCTCCAATTTGAAACT
>CM019830.1:135783462-135804264 GCA_009763385.1 Coix lacryma-jobi var. lacryma-jobi | reverse complement strand
ACACGAAAGATGGCTGGAGCTGATAAAGACTATAACTTGCAAGTCCACTATCACCAGGAAAGCGCCAATGTGGTGCAGATGCTTTAAGTCGGAAATCGCACAGTGTTGGTGTGCAACCGTTGTTTTGAAGAAAAGGTTAACCTGATACATCCAGAAGTTCTGTTCAACATTCAGTTAGGTTGTTCGCTAGAGAGTCAGATCATGGAAGCTCAGAAGTCAGATAAAGAGTTATCTTATCAAGCGAAGATGTTAAAAGATCCTTTAACTCTTTTAAGTTGGATGAACAAGGAGTTTAGTAGTCAGGGTCGTCTTGTCGTGCCAAAGAAAAAAAGATCTCAAGGATAAAAATCTTAGATTGAGGCCCACTTATCTAAGTTATCTCTTCACCAGGAAGCAGTTAAGTGTATCATGACCTACAATCTCGTTTTTGGGGACCAAGATGAAGAAGAAGATAGCAGCCTATGTTGCAAGGTGTGAATTGTTGCAGAGTTAAGGCAGTGCATATGAAACCTGTAGGGTGTTTACAACCGTTATCTGTGCCTATTTGGAAATGGAAGACATCAGTATGGATTTTCATAACCGGAATTACCCACCTCAGAAAAGGAATAATTTATTTGGGTAATAGTGGATCGTTTGACCAAATCTGCTCACTTTATTCCAGTCAAACGGATATCGACCGCCTCGGTAGCCAGATATCTACTCAAAGAGATTGTGCGTTTGCATGGAATACCAAAGACAATTGTTTCAGATCGTGGATCTCAGTTCACGCGCACTTTGGCAGCAGTTACATAAAGGTTTGGGAAGAAGTTGATTCACAGTACAGCTTATATCCTCAGACCGCAGGTCAAAACCGAAAGAGTGATCAAGTGCTTGAAGATATGCTCAGAGCTGTGTGTTATCCTCCAAAAGGTATCATGGGAATCATGGCTACCGTTAGCAGAGTTCTCGTACAATAATAGCTATCAAGAGGTATCAAGATGGCACCATTTGAAGCTTTATATGGACGTAAGTGTGTGACTCCTTTAAAACTGGATAGAACCAGGGGAAAGGAGATATTTTGGAATGACACTCGTGGCAGAAGCCGAGAAAAAGGTCCAGATCATCCGTCACACTTACACGCAGCACAATCCCGACAGAAAAGTTATGCCGAATAAAGAAGAAGGCCGTTGGAGTTTAAGAAGGAGATTAGTCTTTACCTAAAAAGTAAACTCATGAGGGGGGTTCAAAAGGTCGGCATTAAAAGGAAGTACTCCGAGACTAGATGCCCAGCAATTTCCAAGCGCGAGGCTCCGTCTTGGGTGCGAACCGGGCGCCGGGAGGGGACGATTGGGGTAGAAATCGAGCGTGTACTACGTTACCGGAAAAGCCAGAAAACGGAGGAGGCCGGCGCGTCCGCGCGGGTTTGGCCACAGTCGCGGATAGCTAGCGGGGTGCCCAAGACGCCCCCATGCGTTTCCAGCGCGCGAGGCTTCAGTCCTTGGGCGAACCGGGCGCCGGGAGGGGACGATGGGGTAGAATAGGCCGTGTACTAGCGTTAACGGAAAAAATCGGCCAAAAATGGAGAAGGCCGGCGCGTCCGCGCGGGTTTGGCCACAGTCGCGGATAGCTAGCGGGGTGCCAAGACGCCCCATGTATTTCCAGCGCGCAAGGCTTCCGTCCTTTGGGCGAACCGGGCGCCGGGAAGGGGACGATGGGGTAGAAATAGGCCGTGTACTAGCGTTAACGGAAAATCGGCCCGAATAAAGAGGAGGCAGGCGCGTTCCGCGCGGGTTTGGCCATAGTCGCGGATAGGCTAGCGGGGTGCCAAGACGCCCCATGTCGTTTTCCAGCGCGCTGAGGCTTCTGTCCTTGGGGCGAACCGGGCGCCGGGAGGGGGACGATGGGGTAGAAATAGGCCGTGTACTAGCGTTAACGGAAAAATCGGGCGAATACGGAGGAGGCCGGCGCGTCCGCGCGGGTTTGGCCACAGCGCGGATAGCTAGCGGGGTGCCCAAGACGCCCCATGCCTTTTCCAGCGCGGCAAGACTTCCGTCCTTGGGGCGAACGGGCGCCGGGAGGGGGACGATGGGGTACAAATAGGCCGTGTACCTAGCGTTCACGGAAAAAATCGGCCGAATGCGGAGGAGGCCGGCGCGTCCGCGCGGGTTTGGCCACAGTCGCGGATAGCTAGCTGGGTGCCCAAGATGCCCCATGCGTTTTCCAGCGCGCGAGGCTTCTGTCCTTGGGGCGAACCGGGCGCCGGGAGGGGGACGATGGGGTAGAAATAGGCCGTGTACTAGCGTTAACGGAAAACGGCCGAAAACGGAGGAGGCCGGCGCGTCCGCTGCGGGTTTGGCCACAGTCGCGGATAGCTAGCGGGGTGCCCAAGATGCCCCATGTGTTTCCACTGCGCGAGGCTTCCGTCCGTGGGGCGAACCGGGCGCCGGGAGGGGACGATGGGGTAGAATAGGCCGTGTACTAGCGTTAACGGAAAAATCGGCCCAAACGGAGGAGGCCGGCGCGTCTCGCGCGGGTTTGGCCACAGTCGCGGATAGCTAGCGGGGTGCCCAAGATGCCCCATGCGTTTCTAGCGTGCGAGGCTTCCGTCCTTGGGGCGAACCGGGCGCCGGGAGGGGGACGATGGGGTAGAAATAGGCCGTGTACTAGCGTTAACGGAAAAATCGGCCGAAAACGGAGGAGGCCGGCGCGTTCGCGCGGGTTTGGCCATAGTCGCGGATAGCTAGCGGGGTGCCCAAGACGCCCCCATGCGTTTCCAGCGCACGAGGCTTCCGTCCTTGGGGCGAACCGGGCGCCGGGAGGGGACGATGGGGTAGAAATAGGCCGTGTACTAGCGTTAACGGAAAAATCAGCCAAAAACGGAGGAGGCCGGCGCGTCTGCGCGGATTTGGCCACCAGTCGCGGATAGCTAGCGCGGTGCCCAAGATGCCCCTTGCGTTTCCAGCGCCCGAGGCTTTCGTCCTTGGGGCGAACCGGGCGGCAGGAGGGGGCGTATGGGGTAGAAATAGGCCGTGTACTAGCGTTAACGGAAAAATCGGCCGAAACGGAGGAGGGCCGGCGCGTTCGTGCGGGTTTGGCCACAGTCACAGATAGCTAGCGGGGTGCCCAAGACGCCCCATGCGTTTCCAGTGGGCAAGGCCTTCCGTCCTTCGGGTGAACCAGGCGCCGGGAGGGGGTCGATGGGGTAGAAATAGGCCGTGTACTAGCGTTAACGGAAAAATCAGCCGAAAACAGAGGAGGCCGGCGCGTCCGCGCGGGTTTGGCCACAGTCGCGGATAGCTATTGGGGTGCCCAAGACGCCCCATGCGTTTCCAGCGCGCGAGGCTTCCGTCCTTGCGGCGAACCGGGCGCCGGGAGGGGGACGATGGGGTAGAAATAGGCCGCGTACTAGCGTTAACGGAAAAATTGGCCGAAAACGGAGGAGGCCGACGCGTCCGCGCGGGTTTGGCCACAGTCGCGGATAGCTAGCGGGGTGCCCAAGACGCCCCATGCGTTTCCAGCGCGCGAGGCTTCCGTCCTTGGGGCGAACCGGGCGCCGGGAGAGGGACGATGGGGTAGAAATAGGCCGTGTACTAGCGTTAACGAAAAATCGGCCGAAAACGGAGGAGGCCGGCGCGTCCGCGCAGGTTTGGCCACAGTCACGGATAGCTAGCGGGGTGCCCAAGACGCCCCATGCGTTTCCAGCGCGCGAGGCTTCCCTCCTTTGGGCGAACCGGGCGCCGGGAGGGGGACGATGGGGTAGAAATAGGCCGTGTACTAGCGTTAACGGAAAAATCGACCGAAAACGGAGGAGGCCGGCGCGTCCGCGCGGGTTTGGCCACAGTCGCGGATAGCTAGCGGGTGCCCAAGACGCCCCATGCGTTTCCAGCGCGCGAGGCTTCCGTCCTTGGGGCGAACCGGGCGCCGGGAGGGGACGATAGGGTAGAAATAGGCCGTGTACTAGCGTTAACGGAAAAATCGGCCGAAAACGGAGGAGGCCGGCGCGTCCGCGCGGGTTTGGCCACAGTCGCGGATAGCTAGCGGGGTGCCCAAGACGCCCCTGCGTTTCCAGCGCGCGAGGCTTCCGTCCTTGCGGGCGAACCGGGCTGCCGGGAGGGGGACGATGGGGTAGAAATAGGCCGTGTACTAGCGTTAACGGAAAAATCGGCCGAAAACGGAGGAGGCCGGCGCGTCCACGCGGGTTTGGCCACAGTCACGGATAGCTAGCGGGGTGCCCAAGACGCCCCATGCGTTTCCAGCGCGCAAGGCTTCCGTCCTTGGGGCGAACCGGGCGCCGGGAGGGGGACGATGGGGTAGAAATAGGCCGTGTACTAGCGTTAACGGAAAAATCGGCCGAAAACGGAGGAGGCCGCGCGTCCGTGCGGGTTTGGCCACAGTCGCGGATAGCTAGCGGGGTGCCTAAGATGCCCCAGCGTTTCCAGCGCGCGAGGCTTCCGTCCTTGGGGCGAACTGGGCGCCGGGAGGGGGACGATGGGGTAGAAATAGGCCGTGTACTAGCGTTAACGGAAAAATCGGCCGAAAACGGAGGAGGCCGGCACGTCCGCGCGGGTTTGGCCACAGTCGCGGATAGCAAGCGGGGTGCCCAAGACGCCCCATGCGTTTCCAACGCGCGAGGCTTCCGTCCTTGGGGCGAACCGGGAGCCGGGAGGGGGACGATGGGGTAGAAATAGGCCGGTACTAGCGTTACGGAAAAATCGGCCCAAAACGGAAGAGGGCCGGCGCGTCCGCGCGGTTTGGCCACAGTCGCGGATAGGGAGCGGGGTGCCCAAGACGCCCCATGCGTTTCCAGCGCGCAAGGCTTCTGTCCTTGGGGCGAACCGGGCGCCGGGAGGGGGACGATGGGGTAGAAAGAGGCCGTGTACTAGCGTTAACGGAAAAATCGGCCGAAAACGGAGGAGGCCGGCGCGTCCGCGCGGGTTTGGCCATAGTCGCGGATAGCGAGCGGGGTGCCCAAGATGCCCCATGTGTTTCTAGCGCGCGAGGCTTCCGTCCTTGGGGCAAACCGGGCGCCGGGAGGGGGACGATGGGGTAGAAATAGGCCGTGTACTAGCGTTAACGGAAAAATCGGCACAAAACAGAGGAGGCCGGCGCGTCCGCGCGGGTTTGGAAACAGTCACGGATAGCTAGCGGGGTGCCCAAGACGCCCCATGCGTTTCCAGCGCGCGAGGCTTCCGTCCTTGGGGCGAACCGAGGCACCGGGAGGGGGACGATGGGGTAGAAATAGGTCGTGTACTAGCGTTAACGGAAAAAACGGCCGAAAACGGAGGAGGCCGGCACGTCCGCGCGGGTTTGGCCACAGTCGCGGATAGCTAGCGGGGTGCCCTAAGACTCCCCTTGCGTTTCCAGCGCGCGAGGCTTCCGTCCTTAGGGCGAACCGGGCGCCGGGAGGGGGACGATGGGGTAGAAATAGGCCGTGTACTAGCGTTAACGGAAAAATCGGCCGAAAACGGAGGAGGCCGGCGCGTCCGCGCGGGTTTGGCCACAGTCGCGGATAGCTAGCGGGGTGCCCAAGACGCCCCATTGCGTTTCCAGCGCGCGAGGCTTCCGTCCGTGGGGCGAACCGGGCGCCGAGAGGGGGACGATGGGGTAGAAATAGGCCGTGTACTAGCGTTAACGGAAACATCAGCCGAAAACGGAGGAGGCCGGCGCGTCCGCGCGGGTTTGGCCACAGTCGCGGATAGCTAGCGGGGTGCCCAAGACGGCCCCATGCGTTTCCAGCGCGCGAGGCTTCCGTCCTTGGGGCGAACCGGGCGCCGGAGGGGGACGATGGGGTAGAAATAGGCCGTGTACTAGCGTTAACGGAAAAATCGGCCGAAAACGGAGGAGGCCGGCGCGTCCGCGCGGGTTTGGCCACAGTCGCGGAATAGCTAGCGGGGTGCCCGAAGACGCCCCATGCGTTTCCAGCGCGCGAGGCTTCCGTCCTTGGGGCAAACCGGGCGCCGGGAGGGGGACGATGGGGTAGAAATAGGCCGTGTACTAGCGTTAACGGAAAAATCGGCCGAAAACGGAGGAGGCCGGCGCGTCCGCGCGGGTTTGGCCACAGTCGCGGATAGCTAGCGGGGTGCCCAAGATGCCCCATGCGTTTCCAGCGCGCGAGGCTTCTGTCCTTGGGGCGAACCGGGCGCCGGGAGGGGGACGATGGGGTAGAAATAGGCCGTGTACTAGCGTTAACGGAAAAATCGACCGAAAACGGAGGACGCCGGCGCGTCCGCGCGGGTTTGGCCACAGTCGCGGATAGCTAGCGAGTGCCCAAGATGCCCCATGCATTTCCAGCGCGCGAGGCTTCCGTCCTTGGGGCGAACCGGGCACCGGGAGAGGGACGATGGGGCAGAAATAGGCCGTGTACTAGCGTTAACGGAAAAATCGGCCGAAAACGGAGGAGGCCGGCGCGTCCGCGCGGGTTTGGCCACAGTCGCGGATAGCTAGCGGGGTGCCCAGGACGCCCCTTGCATTTCTAGCGCGCGAGGCTTCCGTCCTTGCGGCGAACCGGGTGCCGGGAGGGGGACGATGGGGTAGAAATAGGCCGTGTACTAGCGTTAACGGAAAAATCGGCCGAAAACGGAGGAGGCCGGCGCGTCCACGCGGGTTTGGCCACAGTCACGGATAGCTACCGGGGTGCCCAAGACGCCCCATGCGTTTCCAGCGCGCAAGGCTTCCGTCCTTGGGGCGAACCGGGCGCAGGGAGGAGGACAATGGTGTAGAAATAGGCCGTGTACTAGCGTTAACGGAAAAATCGGCCGAAAATGGAGGAGGCCGGCGCGTCCGCGCGGGTTTGGCCACAGTCGCGGATAGCTATTGGGGTGCCCAAGACGCCCCATGCGTTTCCAGCGCGCGAGGCTTCCGTCCTTGGGGCGAACCGGGCGCCGGGAGGGGGACGATGGGGTAGAAATAGGCCGTGTACTAGCGTTAACGGAAAAATCGGCCGAAAACGGAGGAGGCCGGCGCGTCCGTGCGGGTTTGGCCACAGTCGCGGATAGCTAGCGGGGTGCCTAAGATGCCCCAAGCGTTTCCAGCGCGCGAGGCTTCCGTCCTTGGGGCGAACCGGGCGCCGGGAGGGGGACGATGGGGTAGAAATAGGCCGTGTACTAGCGTTAACGGAAAAATCGGCCGAAAACGGAGGAGGCCGGCACGTCCGCGCGGGTTTGGCCACAGTCGCGGATAGCAAGCGGGGTGCCCAAGACGCCCCATGCGTTTCCAACGCGCGAGGCTTCCGTCCTTGGGGCGAACCGGGAGCCGGGAGGGGGACGATGGGGTAGAAATAGGCCGTGTACTAGCGTTAACGGAAAAATCGGCCCAAAACGGAAGAGGCCGGCGCGTCCGCGCGGGTTTGGCCACAGTCGCGGATAGGGAGCGGGGTGCCCAAGACGCCCCATGCGTTTCCAGCGCGCAAGGCTTCTGTCCTTGGGGCGAACCGGGCGCCGGGAGGGGGACGATGGGTAGAAAGAGGCCGTGTACTAGCGTTAACGGAAAAATCGGCCGAAAACGGAGGAGGCCGGCGCGTCCGCGCGGGTTTGGCCATAGTCGCGGATAGCGAGCGGGTGCCCAAGATGCCCCATGTGTTTCTAGCGCGCGAGGCTTCCGTCCTTGGGGCAAACCGGGCGCCGGGAGGGGGACGATGGGGTAGAAATAGGCCGTGTACTAGCATTAACGGAAAAATCGGCACAAAACAGAGGAGGCCGGCGCGTCCGCGCGGGTTTGGAAACAGTCACGGATAGCTAGCGGGGTGCCCAAGACGCCCCATGCGTTTCCAGCGCGCGAGGCTTCCGTCCTTGGGGCGAACCGAGCACCGGGAGGGGGACGATGGGGTAGAAATAGGCCGTGTACTAGCGTTAACGGAAAAAACGGCCGAAAACGGAGGAGGCCGGCACGTCCGCGCGGGTTTGGCCACAGTCGCGGATAGCTAGCGGGGTGCCTAAGACTCCCCTTGCGTTTCCAGCGCGCGAGGCTTCCGTCCTTAGGGCGAACCGGGCGCCGGGAGGGGGACGATGGGGTAGAAATAGGCCGTGTACTAGCGTGAACGGAAAAATTGGCCGAAAACGGAGGAGGCCGGCGCGTCCGCGCGGGTTTGGCCACAGTCGCGGATAGCTAGCGGGGTGCCCAAGACGCCCCATGCGTTTCCAGCGCGCGAGGCTTCCGTCCGTGGGGCGAACCGGGCGCCGAGAGGGGGACGATGGGGTACAAATAGGTCGTGTACTAGCGTTAACGGAAACATCAGCCGAAAATGGAGGAGGCCGGCGCGTCCGCGCGGGTTTGGCCACAGTCGCGGATAGCTAGCGGGGTGCCCAAGACGGCCCATGCGTTTCCAGCGCGCGAGGCTTCCGTCCTTGGGGCGAACCGGGCGCGGGAGGGGGACGATGGGGTAGAAATAGGCCGTGTACTAGCGTTAACGGAAAAATCGGCCGAAAACGGAGGAGGCCGGCGCGTCCGCGTGGGTTTGGCCACAGTCGCGAATAGCTAGCGGGGTGCCCGAAGACGCCCCATGCGTTTCCAGCGCGCGAGGCTTCCGTCCTTGGGGCGAACCGGGCGCCGGGAGAGGGACGATGGGGTAGAAATAGGTCGTGTACTAGCGTTAACGGAAAAATCGGCCGAAAACGGAGGAGGCCGGCGCGTCCGCGCGGGTTTGGCCACAGTCGCGGATAGCTAGCGGGGTGCCCAAGATGCCCCATGCGTTTCCAGCGCGCGAGGCTTCTGTCCTTTGGGCGAACCGGGCGCCGGGAGGGGGGCGATGGGGTAGAAATAGGCCGTGTACTAGCGTTAACGAAAAAACGACCGAAAACGGAGGACGCCGGCGCGTCCGCGCGGGTTTGGCCACAGTCGCGGATAGCTAGCGAGTGCCCAAGATGCCCCATGCATTTCCAGCGCGCGAGGCTTCCGTCCTTGGGGCGAACCGGGCACCGGGAGAGGGACGATGGGGCAGAAATAGGCCGTGTACTAGCGTTAACGGAAAAATCGGCCGAAAACGGAGGAGGCCGGCGCGTCCGCGCGGGTTTGGCCACAGTCGCGGATAGCTAGCGGGGTGCCCAGGACGCCCCTTGCATTTCTAGCGCGCGAGGCTTCCGTCCTTGCGGCGAACCGGGTGCCGGGAGGGGGACGATGGGGTAGAAATAGGCCGTGTACTAGCGTTAACGGAAAAATCGGCCGAAAACGGAGGAGGCCGGCGCGTCCACGCGGGTTTGGCCACAGTCACGGATAGCTAGCGGGGTGCCCAAGACGCCCCATGCGTTTCCAGCGCGCAAGGCTTCCGTCCTTGGGGCGAACCGGGCGCAGGGAGGGGGACAATGGTGTAGAAATAGGCCGTGTACTAGCGTTAACGGAAAAATCGGCCGAAAACGGAGGAGGCCGGCGCGTCCGCGCGGGTTTGGCCACAGTCGCGGATAGCTATTGGGGTGCCCAAGACGCCCCATGCGTTTCCAGCGCGCGAGGCTTCCGTCCTTGGGGCGAACCGGGCGCCGGGAGGGGGACGATGGGGTAGAAATAGGCCGTGTACTAGCGTTAACGGAAAAATCGGCCGAAAACGGAGGAGGCCGGCGCGTCCGTGCGGGTTTGGCCACAGTCGCGGATAGCTAGCGGGGTGCCTAAGATGCCCCAAGCGTTTCCAGCGCGCGAGGCTTCCGTCCTTGGGGCGAACCGGGCGCCGGGAGGGGGACGATGGGGTAGAAATAGGCCGTGTACTAGCGTTAACGGAAAAATCGGCCGAAAACGGAGGAGGCCGGCACGTCCGCGCGGGTTTGGCCACAGTCGCGGATAGCTAGCGGGGTGCCCAAGACGCCCCATGCGTTTCCAACGCGCGAGGCTTCCGTCCTTGGGGCGAACCGGGAGCCGGGAGGGGGACGATGGGGTAGAAATAGGCCGTGTACTAGCGTTAACGGAAAAATCGGCCAAAAACGGAGGAGGCCGGCGCGTCCGCGCGGGTTTGGCCATAGTCGCGGATAGCTAGCGGGGTGCCCAAGACGCCCCATGCGTTTCCAGCACGCAAGGCTTCCGTCCTTGGGGCGAACCGGGCGCCGGGAGGGGGACGATGGGGTAGAAATGGGCCGTGTACTAGCGTTAACGGAAAAATCGGCCGAAAATGGAGGAGGCCGGCGCGTCCGCGCGGGTTTGGCCATAGTCGCGGATAGCTAGCGGGGTGCCCAAGATGCCCCATGTGTTTCTAGCGCGCGAGGCTTCCGTCCTTGGGGCGAACCGGGCGCCGGGAGGGGGACGATGGGGTAGAAATACGCCGTGTACTA
Source organism: Coix lacryma-jobi var. lacryma-jobi (assembly GCA_009763385.1). Classification (NCBI taxonomy): domain Eukaryota; kingdom Viridiplantae; phylum Streptophyta; class Magnoliopsida; order Poales; family Poaceae; genus Coix; species Coix lacryma-jobi. The sequence goes on along the minus strand of CM019830.1, from coordinate 135,794,038 downwards.
GCGTTAACGGAAAAATCGGCCCAAAACAGAGGAGACCGGCGCGTCCGCGCGGGTTTGGAAACAGTCACGGATAGCTAGCGGGGTGCCCAAGATGCCCCATGCGTTTCCAGCGCGCGAGGCTTCCGTCCTTGGGGCGAACCGGGCACCGGGAGGGGGACGATGGGGTAGAAATAGGCCGTGTACTAGCGTTAACGGAAAAAAGGCCGAAAACGGAGGAGGCCGGCACGTCCGCGCGGGTTTGGGCACAGTCGCGGATAGCTAGCGGGGTGCCCAAGACTCCCCTTGCGTTTCCAGCGCGCGAGGCTTCCGTCCTTGGGGCGAACCGGGCGCCGGGAGGGGGACGATGGGGTAGAAATAGGCCGTGTACTAGCGTGAACGGAAAAATCGGCCGAAAACGGAGGAGGCCGGCGCGTCCGCGCGGGTTTGGCCAGAGTCACGGATAGCTAGCGGGGTGCCCAAGACGCCCCATGCGTTTCCAGCGCGCGAGGCTTCTGTCCGTGGGGCGAACCGGGCGCCGAGAGGGGGACGATGGGGTACAAATAGGCCGTGTACTAGCGTTAACGGAAAAATCGGCCGAAAACGGAGGAGGCCGGCGCGTCCGCGCGGGTTTGGCCACAGTCGCGGATAGCTAGCGGGGTGCCCAAGACGGCCCATGCGTTTCCAGCGCGCGAGGCTTCCGTCCTTGGGGCGAACCGGGCGCCGGGAGGGGGACGATGGTGTAGAAATAGGCCGTGTACTAGCGTTAACGGAAAAATCGACCGAAAACAGAGGAGGCCGGCGCGTCCGCGTGGGTTTGGCCATAGACGCGGATAGCTTGCGGGGTGCCCAAGACGCCCCATGCATTTCTAGCGCGCGAGGCTTCCGTCCTTGGGGCGAACCGGGCGCCGGGAGGGGGACGATGGGGTAGATATAGGCCGTGTACTAGCGTTAACGGAAAAAACGGCCGAAAACGGAGGAGGCCGGCGCGTCCGCGTGGGTTTGGCCACAGTCGCGGATAGCTAGCGGGGTGCCCAAGACGCCCCATGCGTTTCCAGCGTGCGAGGCTTCCGTCCTTGGGGCGAACCGGGCGCCGGGAGGGGGACGATGAGGTAGAAATAGGCCGTGTACTAGCGTTAACGGAAAAATCGGCCGAAAACGGAGGAGGCCGGCGCGTTCGCGCGGGTTTGGCCACAGTCGCGGATAGCTAGCGGGGTGCCCAAGAACCCCCATGCGTTTCCAGCGCGCGAGGCTTCCGTCCTTGGGGTGAACCGAGCGCCGAGAGGGGTGTTGGTATTTCTTAGCGTCGCTACTAAGAATAGAGTTTTAATCTATCCCCGGCAACGGTGCCAGAAACGCTTGTTGACACTTCTGAATGCAACCACTAGAACTAGACTATGGAGTCTAACCCCAGCAACGACGCTAAAAGTGTCTTGGTGGTATAACTATTGACTATTGGATAGTTCTGCAAGCGCACAGAAAATACCGATGTAGCACTTCACCCGGGAGTATTCCAAGGTATCGTTATTTATTTTATCCCAAAGGAAAGCAAGCTAGGAAAGATGTAGAGAGAGGAAAGATAGATCCTTTAGTCTTACTATAATCTATTATCAATTAGAGAAGCAAAGGGGTATAAGTGGATATAATGGAGGATAGATAGATAAGGTAAATAAGTTAAGCGAAGAGTATATGATATGAAAGATAACTTAGTAGAGTTAGCTAGGTGGGAGGACAACGAGTGAGTATAAAGTACTCCTATGTATCTACCTTTACTCTATGAACTTAATCCTAATTGAATAGATGACTGAACTAGATTGACGCCTTGCAACTTGTGTGAGAGGGATAAACGAGAGAGTAAAGCAATAGAAGGTTGTTCACCTAACCCAGTACTCAAGCGGATATTTGGCTTATGTACGCCTTACCTTTTAAGAACTAGCCTGAGTTCACGTGAGGGGATCTAGGTAGCCAGGCAAAATCTGTCACCTTTTGCCCATGCGCCCCTACTGTCCGTGCAAGCCAGCGGTAGTCAAAGATAAGATGAAGTATGAGCACCACGCTCACACTTATCTACACCTTTAGCTATCGATCAAAATAGCTAAAGCCCCTATCCTAAGATAGGACGATGACGCACACACAAGAAGCTATTTAAAGGAAATCAATCTAACTAAGACAACTATAGAACTAAGATAAGCACACAACAAGACTATATGAATATAGACTTGCACTAAGTAAATACTTAAATAAATACTTGGAAAGTAAATACTTAAGTAAATGCAAGGTAAAGTAAAGAAAGAATAATATATTAAATAAATAAAGTCTTACAAAAGAAGAAAGATACAAGGGCTATACCAGACTCCCAGAAGACGACTCCGGAGACCCGAGCTTCGCCCGACTCGACTCTAACTCCCATTCTAGACTAACTACTACTACTCTTGCTTGATCTCACATGAAAGTGGAGATGTGTGAGATAGGATGGGGTGTGAAGAATGAGAGGATGGAGGCCTCTATTTATAGTGAAGGTGGAGTAGGGGCTACTCCGGCGCCACGTCAGCGATCCGTGTGCTCCCCATCTCTCAACCCTTGGATCCACCGTCATTGTAACCGCCATGGATGGATGGCTTGGATGTTCTTCACGTGTCAAGCATGCATTTTGCCACCGACTTGGATGAGGGTCACCATGGGGTCAGCCGACCCCTGTCCCTGACATGTGGGCCCGGGGTACACCTTCTAGAAGGTGCTGATGTCATCCTGATGAATAGTGTTGTTGGGTCCCACCAAGGGGGGATCGGCCGACCCCCCTATGACAGGGCTGGCCCACCTTCTTCTCTCCCTTGGTGACCCCACATGTCATGGAGCAAGTCTTGTGGAGTTGGTTGCATTTGGGTTTCGGTGTGGACCCATGAATCCATGTGCTTCTCATCTTGCACCATTGAGCAAAAGCACATGTTTGATCCAATGGTTGATATTGACTTGAACATGCTTCTCTTGGATCATGCCTTGTCACCATGGCCGAGGTGGCCCAAAGGTGGGGTTGCCCGACCCCCTTGGTGGGCCCACCTGGCCTCATTTTGTTCATTTTGCCATCTCCTACATGTTCACAAGCTAAGAGTACAAGTGGAACTTATTAGTGATAAATATGCTCATGATATGCTATTCTTCCTTGAAACCGAGGCCTGTTGACGATATTTTGATAAGGTAAAACATGCTATAACTTCTGTCAACAAGATCCCCCAAGCTTAACCTTTGCTCGTCCCGAGCAAACAATCAAACTTGGCCTCGGTGGATCAGTATTGTTACTATGCATCACATTTCAAGAGTACCATGTGCACAACAAAGTTCTTCTCTTTGAATGGAAAAATTAGCTATGTAAATCACCCATATTACCTTAGTACTATATGGGGCTTATGGCTTTTCCTTTGTCTTAGGTGGTTGAAAGATAGAACAGTTTGACTTTGAGCACTAACTTTCTTGTTTTTAGCAAGTTTCATACCGGAGGTTTTGCAATATTTTTCAAAAGAAAGACTTAATGTTCCTCATATGGTTCTCTCATGTCGCTCAAATGGTGTATGATTCCTCACCAACGCATATGATAAGTGTTGCCTTCTTTATTTCATCCTACTTCTAAACAGGCTTATGTGTAGCTCAAGGTAGAGATGAAAGAAGATGGCATACTTACTTGCATTTTGTTGCGAAGTCAAAGCTCGGATCCTTAAAGGGAAGTGTCATACTCCCAGATCAAGATGTGCAAGTGTGTGGTGTATGGTGGACTAGATTGCTTCTTTATTTGATAAGATCTATCTCTCTATTTTTTTTCTTTTTCTCTCTTTTCTAATGAGACATGGCTAGCATTTTTTTTCTTCTTTCCTTTTTCTTTTTTTTTCATGGACTTTCATTTGTCCATCTCTATTTTTTTTGCCTAGCCTTTTGAGTCTCATCTACTAAATAATTGAGAGAGATTTCCTAACACTTGGAGTATGAAGCAACCTATTTGGTGGAAATGAAAGGCATGTTTTTGCGTACTTCCAGTGTAGAAGCAGCATGTATATGAGGTGTGTACGTGATCTTGATCTTAGGAGCATGAAAAGTCTCTTAACAAGGGTCAACAAGACTTGACAACACTCAATACAAAGCAAATAGCCTATGTAGAAGGTTTGTAAACATGTAAAGCATATATGGCTGTGGTAGGAATTTATCACCATTGAGGAACAATTAAGATTTTGATCATTTTAAGAATAAATTCTCCTATAATCTATCATGCTTAGAACAATATTATAGCAGCTCTTGTCTCACTATATCATGTCTCACAACAACTTAGACATAGTTCTAGCACTTGCAACCCACAATGTTTTCAGGTTCATGATGGTTTAAATGAGCTAAGTGATCCATACTTAGAGAAATACTAAGTTGTAGACTAGGCACTAGAGAAACATTAGCAAGACAACTAGTCATCATTTCCATGGGGAAGATAGACATATATGAGACATATGTGCTAAGGGGAATACTAAGCAAATATTTTTGGTATTTTTTTTCAATGCAATGAGAAAACTAATTGAAACGTAAATAACTTAAGATACAGGACTTACCTTGGTGGGGGAGAGGATCTCCCCCAAGCTTGGTTCTTGCCTACTGTGGTGGTGGATAATGCTGGTACCACCCGGCCCAACGTCGTGCTTCTTCTTCTTGAATGGCCCGCAGGAGTTGGGCATTTTGTTGTGTAAGAAGCAATGTTGCCTCTTGTTCGATGTTCATCGCACCCATGTTGTCTATGAGCTCGTCCATCGGCGTCCTTTGATGTTGCCTTCCTCTACCCCGTGGGCGAGGAGTGTCTTGAGAGCGAGGAGTGTCCTGTGAGCGAGGAGGCCTCCCTAAGGACCCTGAAATGTCCATAGAGGCTGCCTCATCTCTCTCATCAACTTCTTCACCCTGATGTGAAGGTCCGCCTTGTTCCATTCGAGTAGCACGGGATGCTCTCCTTGTCCTCCTGCTAGTACCTGCAACTTTTGGGGCTCTTTCCTCGGGGTCCAAATCAAAGGTTAGCGTACGAAGCGCATACAATCGAAGTCCCTCACAAGGGAGAGTGATTTCAACTGTATGGCCTCGATAAATCATCATTAGTTCACCCTTAGGACCCCTTTTTAGTACATCGCAACCAATGAATACATTTTCTTCCAACACATCTCTCACGGTTTCAATGTACTCAAAAGTTTGGGATTCTAGTGCACCCAAAGCTTCGGCTATACGTGTGATGAATGATGTGAAGTATATGGGTTTCCTATGCTCTATGCAGCTAAGCCAATAGTTCACTAGTATTTTGACAGGGGAAACTTTAACCTTGTTAACCATTGCATAGAGTAATTTCAGCTCATCATCACTTAACAAAGTTCCTCTCATGCCAGGGAAAAGAGTGGTGAACAGCCAGTAGTGCATGAAACGTAAGGTTGGGTTATGAATTTTGTGTGGTGAGGGGTTGGAACAATCACTAGAGCCAGTAATGGCATACCAGAAAGCATTCTTGTCATAATGAAAAGCATGGTCTATATCAAGATGGCAAGAGTGATCAAATCCTAAAGCAGTGTTTAACATGCTCCAAGTCAAGTCATATTCCATCCCAAACATTCGAAATGCTACCCCACCATTATTCACTTTTAATGTGCATAAAAACTCAACGGTTAAGTTCTTTATGCCAAATTCAAGAATTTCAAAGAATCCTCCCCAACCAATGGTATTGAAAATAGCATAGAATTCTGAATCCATACCTGTTTCTTGCAAGAGGGCCGGATCAATGACACTTGTGTGTGAGAAACTACTCTCACTAAGAGTGAAGAATTTCCCCATCTCTTCGGCATTTAGCCTGAGGCCACTCTCGGTCTCCATTACTCTAGCCGGGTGGATGAAGGGTACTAGCTCACTTCTTTCCACCTCTCTCCTCTTATGAGCACTAGCATGGTGAGGTTCTTGGGAAGAACTCTCACCCTTGTTGGACTTTTTGAAACGGAAGGCGAGCAACTTCTTCATCTTACTACAGGATAAGTTACCAAGCTTCTTCTACAATTATGAAATAGGGACTATTTTTGGGTTTTTGGTTTATGGATGGCTACTACTAAGTTAAGCTTGAGAATGAACTTGCAACTAAGGAAGGAAAGGAAGAACTTGTGAGCTCGAGATGGTTCTGGTTGTTTTGGTGTGGAGTTGAGCTCACAATGCAAGGGTATATATAGGGGAAGAAGGGCAAGTGGTGACCACCCATTGCATGGGTCGGCCGACCCTTCTCCTTGCAACTTTGGACAATGCTTTACTTTGGCAAGAGGGCATGTCTAAAGTGAGGAAACACATTTTCAGGATGGGCCAACATGGGGGTCGGCCGACCCCCCTACATGTCCCCTCAAGCTTTATACTTTGTGTCATCAAATGTCTAGTAAAGATGTAGCTATGTTTGGTCCAAAGTTGACACAAATTTCAGAGATTCCCTTGCCTAGTGTTTGGTGAAAGAGAAAAGATGAATGGCCAAAGTGGAGACATGTCTAAAGTGATTCCCATGGACCATGAGAGCACTAAGACATGCCTTTGGCTGGTTGTTGTGGTCTCATGAGCATCCATCATAAAGAGGAACATCTCATGCTTAAAGAGTAAAGCAAAGGACCATTTCTTTTCAGATGTTGGCTTTGGTGATATGCATGATGTTCATGAGCGTGCTGAGTAGAGTGCAGCAGGGTGCAGGAGGGCACCATGGTGGGATCGGCCGATCCCACCTTGTATGCTCCTTGAGCACCAAAGTGTTGTGTCATACTCAGGGTACTAAGCCAAGATAAAGCATGTGCCAGTGGGCCCATTGGTGGGGTCGGCCGACCCCACCTTGGGGTGGTCCCACGGCTCAGTTTTATTGCAAGTCATTGTCAAGGTGTTACTAGCATGGAAATTTATTTTGTCGAAATGAAATATGCAGAATTAAACTAAGTATGCAATTGAAGGGAAATGCAAGAATTGAAATGCATGAAAAATTAAATATGAGATAACTACTGATTTACCTTATCAGCAAGGGCTCCATGTTTTAGGTCCGTAGAGCAGGACCTCTCCATCATGTCATTCATTGGGTGCTTCGGTTGGTCCCGGAGATGGAGACCGTGGTTGCACCTCATTGGCGAGTTCTTCTTTTACTTCGGCCTTGTTGGCCGACTTGCTCTTTTTCTTGTTCCTACGGCATGGGCGACGGCGACGATGTTTGTTGTCTCGAGGTTCTTTGTCCTTCACCTGCATGTTAGCTTTATAACCGTTGAATGGACACTTTACCTTATGTTCCAGGAATTGGAGGTGAAGTTGGTCGGATCCCACATAGATGACGGCGGCGATGTCTACATTGGATCCCATGTCCAATATAAGGAAATCGACGGGGACGTAGCTATTTTGGACTTTGATGAGGATGTCTGTTGCTAGTCCCTTGGGGAACCATAGCGTCTGATCGGCCAGCTGCAAACGAACAAATGTAGGGAGCAAAGGTCCCCCTAGTAAGTTATCATACGTTACCTTGGACATGATGTTGACACTCGATCCAAGGTCGCAGAAGGCGTGGTGGAAGAGTTGTGGTCCAATCTGGCAGGTGATGGTCGGCAGGCCTGGATCTTCCTTCTTGGTGACGAAGGGTGGATCGAGTAGATAGCCCAAGTTTGATCGGAGCGGAGGCTTACCGTACCTCGTAGTAACCAATTTAACACCCTCTATTGGATCCTCGGGTTTCCCCGGGATCTTACCTTGCTCGTAGGATGGGACAGCTGCTGCTAGCTGAGCTAATTGTGTTTCTAGCATTTTATTAAAGCTCAATTGATTTTTCATAGCAGAATTAAAGCTATCCATTTTCTCATTTATATTTTCAAGAATCTTATCATTAGCCATCATCTTTTTATTAATACTATCATTTATTTTAGATTGGTCTAAGACAAGATCTCTTAAAGAAGGTTGGTTATTATAAGAATTATTGAAATATTGCTATAACCGTTACCTTGATTTTGGTAGAAGGGGCGCGAGTTTCCATCCTTGTGTTGTGTTGGGGGGGATGTGATGTCCCTGGTTGGAGAGAAAGAACGGGGTGTGTTGGATGAAAGCTCACGCCGCCTTACATCTCGATCAATTATTGGCCTTCGAACTGTCTCCTCTCGCATATCTCTTGGGCTGAAGGCGCGTGCGGTTGGCATAAGTGCGATCCTTGTTCGTTTAAATTTGGCGTCACTTGTCTTCAGTGAGTCTCGATCTTCGCGCAAGGCTATTCCTCTCGTTATAACATCGGAACACATTCTCTTCCGCGCTGAATGATTGCCTCATTCAACCTGCGTGTCCATGCTTCTCTAGACGGCGTGCGTGCTTGGTTCCTCAAGATGTGTAAGTCCCGCCACGGCTCATTTGGATATCGCATTCCGCAGCCTTAGAACTTATATGACTCCACTTCTCTCCATAGGAGGACTAGCGCTAGCGATGTCACCTCTGACATAGTAACCCGTCTCATTGCTTCGGCTGAATTTCTCAAACTTCAGCTGGTTGCTGAACCTGCTGTCTCTATGAGGTCCTTGGCATCTCTCACATGTGTTGTAAGATGCCCCTCCAGCGGCTGCATCTAGGTGACTTACGGGCCATGCCGGTCAGGCCATGGTAGAAACCTTGGATGATGAGCCCTCCTCTATCCCATGATGAGGACAGGCGCGAATGTACTTCTTGTAGACGTTCCCAATGCTTCGGATTGTCCTCATCAGCTTGTTGCTGGAAGCTGGAAATCTTTCCACGAAGGGCGCTGGTCTTGCCCATCGGGAAGAACTTCTTGAGAAACGCATTGGCGCACCCCTCCCAAGTGTGGCTTCACTCTTGTTGGCGTAGAACCATTGCTTCGCCTTTCCCATAACGAGAACGGGAAAGACGAAGACGGATGGCGTCTGTCAGACACATTCTTCATAGTGAGGTACCACATACCTCCAAGAAGTGTTGGAGATGGGCGTTGGCATCCTCATGCGGCTTCCCACAGAATGGATTGGCTTGCACCATGTTGATGAGAGCCGGCTTGAGCTCGAAAGTCGCATCCCCCAAGTTGAGCTGCGGACCCATGGCGACATTGTCACCCGACGGCGCAGAGTACTTGGAGATGGTCTTTTGGGCCATGGCTTCTCTTCTAGCTGGTGCAGAAACTTCCTCCTTGAACGGATTCTGGTTCGAGATGAACCTCTGAGGTGGAACTTGACAAAGTCTAGTCCTCCTCAACAAACTGCTCGGGATTTTCAACGAAGTTGACGGCAGTTGGAAACCGCTCATACACCTACTAGTTTCACGATAACAAAAAGAAAACTAGATAGGTGAGGGGTTAGCCCCTTATACTAATTGATAACTAATATATAGCAGACTCCGGATTCACTCTCTCTAAACTCCTTGGCTATTGCTTTCCCTGGCAACGGCGCCAGAAATGCTTGTTGGTATTCTTAGCGTCGCTACTAAGAATAGAGTTTTAATCTATCCCGGCAACGGCGCCAGAAACGCTTGTTGACACTTCTGAATGCAACCACTAGAACTAAACTATGGAGTCTAACCCCAGCAACGACGCTAAAGTGTCTTGGTGGTATAACTATTGGACTATTGGATAGTTCTGCAAGCGCACAGAAAATACCGATGTAGCACTTCACCCGGGAGTATTCCAAGGTATCGTTATTTATTTTAATCCCCAAGGAAAGCAAGCTAGGAAGAGTGTAGAGAGAGGAAAGATAGATCCTTTAGTCTTACTATAATCTATTATCAATTAGAGAAGCAAAGGGGTATAAGTGGATATAATGGAGGATAGAGTAGATAAGGTAAATAAGTTAAGCGAAGATATCTGATATGCAAGATAACTTAGTAGAGTTGCTAGGTGGGATAGAAACGTGAGTTACATAAACTCCTATGTATCTACCTTTACTCTATGAACTTAATCCTAATTGAATAGATGACTAACTAGATTGACGCCTTGCTACTTGTGTGAGAGGATAACGAGAGAGTAAGCGATAGAAGGGTTTTTCACCTAACCCAGTCTCAAGCGGATATTTGGCTAATGTATGCCTTACCTTTTAAGAATAGCCTGGAGTTCACGTGAGGAATCTAGGTCAGCCAGGCAAAATCTGTCACCTTGTTGCCTGCGCCGCGCTGTGATCCGGCAAGCCAGCGGTATCAAAGATAAGATGAAGTATGAGCACCACGGCTCACATTATCTACACCTTGAGCTATCGATCACAATAGCTAAAGCCCCTATCCTAAGAAGACGATGACGCACACACAAAAGCTATTTAAAGAACCTCAATCTAACAAGACAACTCTATCAACTAAGATAAGCACACACAAGACTAATACGAATATAGGACTTGCACTAAGTTAATACTTAATATAAATACTTGGAAGTAAATACTTACGTAAATGCAGTAAATAAAGAAAGAATAATATATTAAATAAATAAAGTCTTTCAAAAGAAGCAATATCCAGGGCAACCGAGCTCCCAGAAAAGACGACTCCGGAAGACTCCGTGCTACGCCGACTCGACTCTAACCCCATCTAGACTAACTACTACTACTCTTGCTTGATCTCACATGAAAGTGGAATGTTG